>JAMAGU010000006.1:652889-955920 GCA_023626375.1 Talaromyces sp. PF30-5 | reverse complement strand
GCGCCCCCCCCCCCCCCCCCCCCCCCCGGAGTTCAGAGAGAACAGCCACTCCAGAGAGTACAGTGAGATGCAAGAAACTGAAATGGAAAAGAGAATCGCAGAAGAAGAAAAAAAGAAGACCTGGAGTTATCTCGCGACAGGTCGTGTCAGGATAACCCAGAGGTCTGATCTAAAACAGGGGGGATATATAGAATGACAATGTTGAAATAAGGGTGTCGTAGGGGTGCATTTTGCATTTTGCAGCATGACTAGTCATTTCTCATCCAGAGCGCCCGGAGAAACCTTGGAAAAGGGTGCTTGGTTATCGTCGTTCGTACTCAATTCCCTGCATTGGGGCAACCGAGCCGTTCATAAGTGGAGGGAGAGTGCGAGGTTGTTCTTGTGTCACCACGGTGCCATTCCCGAAATTGGAGAAGACGGATTGTTGCGGCTGTCCGTTAGGCTGAGCAGCCATGGGGTGTTGTTCAAAGATGGGCGGTCGGGAGGCACCATTGGTTTGCTGTTGGCTTAACTGGGCTCGGAGCTCCTCATTTTCGGTTCGAAGGACAGATACCTCGCGGCGGGCTTGTCCCAGGTTCTTCTCTAGTCCGGTGATATACTCGATGGCTCGGGTGAGAGTCTCCCACTTGCTGGACTTGTTATTCTGGCTTTGGGGAAGACGCATACGCAGCGCCTCGAAACAGTCCTTCATTTCGCTTCGACGCTTTCGCTCCGCTAATTTATGCGTGACACGTAATTCCGGAGTGCGACTGTATGGGGTATTGCCGCTCGGGTCAGATTCCTCGATCAGATCGCGCACTTGCTTGTGTTGCATCGAGTGGTGATGGTGTGCATTTTGCGGCAGTTCTAAAATTTAATAATTAGCCAAGGCACAACCTGTATAGTAGAGGGGCCATCTTCTTACCGTGTTGTCCTCGTGGCATTCGCGATTCAGAGTACAGGCTACTCAAGGACTCCGCTGTGCTACCCTTGCGAGAGAAGGGAGGGTTGGACTTTTCGGTCGAGGATATCGAGCTGGAGCGAGCGACATCCGGGTCGGGGAAAGCGTAGGCCATACCCGCTGTGGGCGCTTCAGCATTGTAAATTTCGGAACGAGGGTTAGACGAGATAGCCGGAGCAGTACGCCCAGCTGCGAATCCCCGGTGGTGATCATTGGCACGGGGGTCCATGGGCGACATCGGTTGACTGCCTCCCGAGTACCTGGGTCCACGGTATGAGTTCATATCGGTTGCGATTCCACGCTCCCGCTGGAGACTGGATACGATCGAAGCCTGGGATGCATTGGTGCTGTGGTAGGGCGAGGCCGGGTTGATCGCGAGGGAGCTGATACCCTGGTTCATCCGGCTGTCGACGCTGCTGCGGCGGGACTCGGGAATCTCAGCCACGCTGCCTCGTTGAGATGAAGCATCGAAGTTCTGGTTAATGGAAGGGAGGGCCGAGTTGTGTTGGGAAGAGTTGAAGTTCGGCGAGTGCTGTTGTCCGCCGGCGGAGGAAGGCGTCGTCGATTGTTCCTGGCTATATGGCGAGCGGTCTGGAGCGACCTGGCCTCGATTGGGCGAGGGTTGTGAGGTTGAGGTTAAAAAGGTCAGCGAGGGATAGTTGGTTCCGGTTCCATTGGTAGCGGTTGAGTAGGTTGACGATCCTGAATCTGTCAGTATATGACACCTCTCCCGTAGACCCTCGATCGATCTCTTACTTGTGCTCTGTGGCATTGACCAATTCCCGGAGTCTCGCTCAATCGTGTTCAGTGATGCATTGCCGGGAGATTTTTCAGCGGTATTCACCCCGTTCCCGTTCATGTTCGCGGTGAGGGTGGATATCGAGGGCAGAGTTTGAGCCGACGCAGCAGGGGTCGCCGGGCCCGAGTGAACGGTTTCCCATGGCCGGTGAGTGACCTGGTCCATGATCGCGAGAAAGATGTGAGGCTTAAAACGAAGGGTGGTTGAGCGTGCGACAATTGGGATTCTCGGGCCGGCGAAAAAGAGCGAAGGCGCGCAAGGAGAGACGGTCGAATTCAAAGGAGGTCAGAGAGTGAGACTGGTTGGCGCACACTATTGCATATTTCCCGGGGGAATTGTTGGCACAGAGCAGCAGTAGCAATTGTCGGAGGTGAAAGAGTGCGATGGTAGCGGGAAGCGCAAGTTCAGCGAGCCCAGTGCCCGTCAGGATGGGGTCGAGGGCAAGTTCGTCACGGCGGAGATCGGCGTCGGCAACGCAACGCTGAAGGGGGGTGCGAAGGATTTTGTAGGTATAATGCGTGTATAATAGGGCCGTCTTCTTTTCTTTTCTTTTCTTTTTTTATTGTTGGGGCTTAACCAGGAAATGGGGGCATAAAAAGCGGACAAGACGACAAACGAGGCAATGTTGCAAAGAGGGGCCGGGGAAGAACCTTTTTGGGGATAACAGAAGAAACGAATGATCGGGGAGGAAGAGGGGATGGACGATCTTGACTTGACCCAGGCGAAAGGATCGAGAAATGGATTTACTTGAATTTGTTGAAATAATATTCTATTTTATATTTTACATTCATAAATTCTATTTTTTTTTAAAAAAAAAAAAAAATTCTATTTTAATTCTATTTTACAGTATCCTTGACTCTGGGAGTTATGGATTTCCCCTTCATTACCGAGTATGTGTAATTTACCACGTTTCACCCACATGGGAGAACACTGGAGGTCTAATGCCCAGATGCCAGGTGAGATAGACTCAAGTGCTGGAGAGATTGAGACGGCTGATAATTACATTGAATTAGATGGAATCTACATCATCTATGTATTTATCATATCTGTATATCTATCACGATATCTGATTGATCAGTCTATCACTGGTGGTACAATACCATACACAAGGGAGCATCAAGCTTGAAGGAACGTGGCACAAGGATTTAGCCCGGTGCCTCGCCTCTTGCGGCAACTCGTCCGTTCATGTGGATCTGAAACAGGACATGAAGAAACGATCAAGTACACACTGCAGAGACAGAAAGTACATGCAACATCATAGTCTGCAGTCTATACTCTCTACTCTTGACTACACAATCATTCCAATCATCACTCTTCTACTCTGTATAACTGGACATATCTCTTCATCTCCTCTCATCCCTGTGTAATCAGGAATGCACGGGATACGGGTATCTTACCATGCGCCAAGCCACTACTGCGCGCAACACACTCCACTGTGCCACGAGGCTGACCCTTTCTGGGGCAGAAAAGATTCAGAAAATCCGAATGGAGATAAATAAAAAAAAAGATTTTCTAAAATAATGCTGGATTGATACAGACAGAATACACTCGATGTATAATTCAATACAGCAAGGAGGAGAGTTACATTGCCCTCTCCACCATCGAACACCCGATCGAAGAAGGCAAATCATATTCCTTTTTCCACAGTGTGGTGACTGAATTTTTTCTTGTTGAATTAATTCAACTCTCACGGACTTTGTAGATCAGGGAGGACTGCATAGTTGCAAATTGGACCATCCCGTATCCGCCGACGTAGTCACCCGAAGACCGGAAGGAACTATAATAGGAGCGCAGAACAAACTCTACACTCAGTTCAATGCGGAAGAGTACATTCATGGGCATACTCAATTGTATTCTGTATCTCATGTTTACTATCCTGACCACCGGGGCACCTGGAAAAGACAGGCACCGGCCCGCAAACCCAAATCCATCGAAATCGCCCCAATGCCACTCTGTCCTCGCACTAGCCCAAACTAATTAACCTAGTAGGTAATTCCAGTTCATACCGGGGAGGAAGGGGGTGATAATCCCATTCTACAATCGACAGGACATGTCTCTAATGCTCACATTCTCTGATCCCCGTGGTCCTCCAGATTCCCCAGTCCCCAACCCAATACCATGGCCTACATAGTATTGCCCACCTATCCCGCCCTTGGAACCACGCAAGGAGGGCACGTTTTATTCTGTCTGATGTTTGATCCAGTGCTGTAACCTCAACAAAACTTAATATTTGATTTTGCACGTCTACATTCCATTACATCATGATCGCTAGTCTTCACGTCACAACGTTTGAACGTGGTTAACTTTCGTACGACCCGCGCAACCCATGGAAGTGGGGTGGAGCAGCTTCGTGATGGGAGGAGGGATTGAACCCAAAATTCAAGCATAAGCATAGCCTTCCCCACCATTGATACAATACAATGATAATATAATAATCTATTCTGAGAGCTGGTATTATACGGAATTGATATGCGCTTGCCTAATCCCTCCACCTGGCGTCTTACCTATCACCCGCCTTTCTGAGATCATGTTGGATTTTTTTTTTCACGTGGCAATGATCGGCCCAGCGAGGAGTCCAAAAGGCACGTTGGGCTCCTTGCAGTCTTTCAGGGTGGCCAGTCCTAAAGTTCAATGTTTTGGATTCCCTTTTCAACTCAGGTAGTTCCAGTACCAGGGTCAGGAGACTGAAAAAATAGACAAGACACAATAATAATCAAACCTGGGAAGCCTGTAAGAAATCATCAATACCAGTGTCAAACTGCATTCCGGGGGGAAAAGCTGCAGACCACACGCTAACCCCCAAACGTTGGACACATGGCATCGGTTCGACAGGGATGGCCTTGTCACTAATACCTCCTCCAGCCCACACATCCCTCGCCGCCCAATGAGTACCAGGTACAACTACCTAGGACCTGTCCAACCCACGCCACGCTCATGCATCGTGTCCCACACATGGTCGCTGCAAAATAACGACCACGCTAAGTCAAGGGAAATCACGCTAAAGACGCTAGTCTACTGCCATCAACACTCCAATGACTGGGAATGGATGTACTTCAGGGCCCTGGTATTCTACCCGATCAGGGTCGGAACAAAGAATCGACTTATCTTATTCCCGACAACAAGCCGGTCGCATTGTGCTATTCACAGGTCCCCCCTCCCGTCGAAGTCTGCAGTTGGCATTTTATTTCATTTTTGTCCTATTGTTTTTTTTTTTTTTTTTTTTTTTTTTTTTTTTTTCTGGATTTTCTTGTTTTTCTTGCCCTCCTCTTCTGTCCCACACGGCCACCGGCAGATTCGCGCAGAACTAAATCGCCGGCGCCAAGTCGTAACACTACACGCCCAGCCCGAGCCGCGTGTTCAGAGTCACTCTCCGTTCAAAGCTTGACACTGCGATCGTAACGGGGACTGGGGCGGGTCTGCATCCACCCGCTGCCGCCCGAATGCCACTCCAGTTGTTGCTATCGAGGGTGACTGGTTACTCACTGATCATGGTAATCATGGTAATCATGGTAAAACAGTAGGATCCTCTAGTTTTACTCCGCTAGATGTGGCGCGGCTAATTTCACCGTTATTCTCCGGGTGGACGCTATGGTATATACGAATACGGAGTAAATATTCAGATATCACAAGTATTATCGCCCTAATAGTCCATTCGAATTCAAATCGTACCTCCAAGTGTTCTCCCAGCCCAGAAACCTGCTTACTCGGACTGTCAAATTCCACATTCAGTCTGTGCGACCGAAAGCCCTTGGCACAAGGCTAGATCTCCTCCTAAAGGATAAAAGTAGCATTCGGGGGTTTTCCCTAGGGTTTGCTGCCCGAGCTGCCGAGCCTAATTTCGGTGTAGCGTGAGAACAAACCCCCGAGTCCAGCATAGGAGGAGATCACGAGCATAAGCCACCAAGTTCAGGATGAAAGGGAATCCCGCCAGGGAATGGGGGGAGGAAACAGGCACATCGCATCTTGTTTGTCAAGGACAGGAAACTCTCCGTGGCTGGCTGGTTCTCTGGCACCTGATGGATGTGTCAATTCTGAATTTGAACCTCTCGGCTTTCGTCGCCTCCCCCTAGAACCGGAGGTAATTCCAAAGTTGCTCCAGACGTCTAGATCCGCCCCAGTTGAGTCTAGTGCTTAGTGCTTAGGACGGCGAACTATAGAAATGTGGGGGGTCCGGAGGGCTGGTACTTTCCTGTGGCGCCGAAGATATGTAGAAACTAAAATAACATAGCCATGATTAACATAGCCATGATTGACGAGTAGGCAGCAGGATACTCTATTTTGCCCAGACCGATTGGTTTCTATTCAACGGTCAGATGCACAGTTGAAGATCCGTAAATACATGTGGGCGGTGGCTTGCTATGTGAGCTGTTTCAGTCTAATTGATTTCCCTGCCAAGAGGCAATCTGCATTTCTCCTTGATTTGGGTCTGTTCGAGGGCAATTTGAACTATCGAACTATCACCAGATTCATACTCATGCAGAAGTATCAGTGTCCGCTCAGACATGACAAAAAACAAACGTACATCATCACCAAGTTAAGAAAGCCACATGGCGCCGTAGCCTTGCAGAATGTTTCTCACAAAAGATCGCCACTGATCGTCCCTGCAGTACATGCTCACATCACCATTTGACACCGTAGCAATCTTCCATTCCAGAGTCCGGCCCATCAAAGCTTCTGCACCCGAGGGAATTTCCAATACGACTCTACCTGCACCTGCACTACAGCACAGCACAGCACAGCACTAATCAGACCCAACTCCCACCAAACATTAATTCCTTTACTATCCCCACTTTCCACACGGTCATAGCTTGCCCCAGGAAAATTCAGCCTCAAGGGATGGCATCCACCTGGCACCGATAGAGTTAGCAAGAGTAAATAGTGCCGCCCACGGACCGGCTGCCAGAAGCAACCCCTCCCATTCCTGTACTGTCGGGGAGGAAAAATAAGAATTAAAAAAATATAATTAAATGCAAAATAAAAAATTAATAACATGGCCCACTTCCTTACTGCCTCCCAATAGTGCATACATGACACGCGAGGTATCACGACGGGCGCGTGTTTCCCAACATCTAACAAAGGCAATGAGAAAATGCCGAAGTCAATCCACCATTGCCGACTGGCTCTCCTCTCCACCTACTCAGCATACCATGACAGATACAGATACCTAATATACTGTAGGTTACTAGACAAAGATACAATACTGTAACCCCCCTCTGTACTCGTACTCCGCGTGCATACGTCTTCCAGCGAGACACAAGCAGCGGAGAAAGACTCCTGTACACCCGTCGATCATCACGGACCATCCTCCCCGAAGCTGGGGACCAGAACACCGGATCAGACATGGTAGATCATTCCATGCTCTACGGGGAAAGCTCCATTGTCATGTCTCATGGCGTCCACCCCTTGTTAACGAATACCGAGATCTCATAGTAAGTCCCACATGCATAGTGGATACCTTGTAATCTGTACAGTACGTACAAACGTATTGCCCCTGCTTTTCTATTTCATTTTTCATTCCACTTTCAATCTCGCGTGTATTGACCAGGCTGGATCCGAGCGCAAGAAACATGTTTGAGATACCGCGGGGAACTCGCCCCGGGTTCCATGGCTGTTCTCACTGGTCACGTCTCATTGACTGTCGGGTAACCCATGTGTACACACCAGGTACGGCTTGTAATGAGGTACAAGGGCGAAGCCACTGACGACAATAATTGAATGTCCCATACGTGCTTGTAGTCCACAAGTCCAACCGCGCGGTTTGAGTGTGGTCGAAGAGCTCAATAATGATCTCACCACTATGTGGATTGTTTCAGTCAGCGCTCATAGAGGTAGAAGGTGGGTATGAACAAACCTTGGAAGCTCAACTCTGCCCAAGTCGAGATGAACTACCTAGAGATCACCTTACCAAATAAGGAATGTCCAAAATAAATATAGATCTCATCTGCACTATTCCGATCCACTAAGTGTTTCAACTGCCGCTCGCTGAAGAATTACGTCGCGGGCCAGCTTAACCATTTGCACTAATATTATCCTCTCGACTGTAAAAGCTTGAACAACCTTGGAATAAAACCGATAGCATTAGCGCTGGTGTGGAGCGATTGTTTCAAATCTCGTTTCGAGTCCAAGTTTCCAGGACAATTGGATCCACATCCACCGCACTATTCAATAACCGCCCGTAAGACACAGAGCTAAAAGAACAAGGACAAGAACAAGAAAATGTACCTACTCCAAAGATTGACCGCATCTTCAAAAACATGAAATACGGCCCTTCTAGCCGTACTATTACATAATGAAATTATCTAAACGAGACGACCCTCTCGCACTGTTTCTGCGTGTTATCTTGAAGGATTTGATCGGCTTGATGAATGGGGCCAAATGCTAAGTTCGTTAGAGCCCCTCATAAGCGGCGATGACGAGTGCGACCGGGGCTTTTTCTACTCTTGGATAGTATGCATTGAATTTTGGGCTAGAAGTCGCATTGAGAAGTAGGTTTGCTAGAAGTTTCGTCAAAAGCAATGAGTGTAGATCTAATAAGCGTGATGAGCTTTCAAGGTTGTTGGATTTGCCAAGGTGAAGCACTTGAGATGATCGCTTTGAGCGGTTAGCTGAAATTAGGCAGCGGTGGTTTATTAGTTCAAATTTTGCTCCGAGTTTTTATATGCTTCAAGATTCGAGAACCTTGGGAGTTAGTGTAAGCATGGTGCATGAATATGGATGTTCCAACTTGAATAGGTTGAATCAATTCAAAGATGTACCTAAGACGTATTTCAGTCGTTGAGTGAGAGAGTTGATATTCGGAGTTATTCAAATATTTACTATTCAACTTGAAGTTATAGATTTGCCATACTTCAAACATAATTGAAATATCTTTTAGAATTCCTTGACCATATTTTGAATGTCTTCAAATGTTGCTCTTACAGTTTGAAATTCTAATCCTACATAAACTTGTTGAAGCTCCTTCAGGGTTTATAACTACTACTAGGTAGTAGTATCAGTATATCATTTTCCAATTATCACCGCATGCTTTCAGCATTTGAACTATTAAAAACTTCCACATGTATCTAACCATCCCGAGACATTCCCAACAATCAAATGTTTCAATCTATGCATGTGTCGGTGAGAATATATGTCCTCTACATAGAGACCTCTAAACCAGTGTATCCAAATATTTATACACTAATATATCCGACGATCAATTTGATTGTTAGCAGGGGTAGTCGACTCTCCCTAACGGAGGCCTTGTTCAATCTTCGATGATGGGTGCTGAACTAATGTTGTACCTCCTGTCCAAGTAAGGGCTAGAATGGCAAAAAGTATTTCTATCTTACGCACATACAATAAATCACATCAACCTTCGACTTACTGACCGTGACCGTGATCGAGACCGTGACCGTGATTGTGGCCGTGATCATGGTTGTGATCCTGGAATTTCCAAAGTTCAATGTTAGTCTCGGTCTTCCAAGGTTTTCGTGCCCGCTGGCATGGTCCGCGGACCGAACCCAACATTAAATTATCCATAAAATATAGAGTAGATAGATAGTACCTACTGATAGGTCTCCACCACCAGCAGAAGACACAGTAGATGTAGTAGGTAGCAATGCATACTTTTACTTGATAGTATCATATTTGCCTCAGATTGACTTTAATAAAACCTTAAATTTAGACTCCTAGAAGCCTTTAATTGGCATAAATATCTTCCTAACCTTCGGCTTGAATACACATTCTTTCCTCGAAGGGGCTCGGGTTGAAAACATCAAATGGAAGTCAGTAGTAGTAGTAGTAGGATGAAGCTATGACATGCTAATCATGATGATTCAAATGTTGACATATGGATAAGTGATATATGAGCTGGAATGCCGCCTAATTAGACAGTATTGGCATACTGACAAAGGCGGCCAAATCCGAGATACTCGAAGGATTATTCTAGACCCCCTTATGCATACTATAAAGTGGAGCTCGAACTTGAAGATAGCACCACGTTGTAAACCTTCGAATTCAATAAAGTAATGAGTGCGATACTAACTCCGCTAGCCCCGCCTATCTCCGATTCGAATGAGATCAAAAAACCCATAGGAGAAGAAACCATATCTAATCACCGGAAAGGCGCATGATTAACGTTATATAAAAGAAGTGCAAATAACGAGAAGGAATATTAAGTTCTCCGACTATCCAAGTACACGATTGATCTACACAACCTCGAACGGCAGCCCCAAACGACCGAAGACCGAAAAACTAAGATAACAAAGAACAAAATGTCGAAACAGTGGTTGATCACCGGAGCCTCTTCAGGATTAGGAGCCATAATGGCCGAACTAGCTCTAAAAGAAGGCCACAAAGTGATTTGCACAGCGCGAAACCCTACAAAAGCAAGAGAACAATATCCGGAAATCGAGAAGCTGGGCGGAACCTGGATCCAACTCGACGTGACATCCACCGAAACAACCAAGAAAGTCGAAGAAGCGATCCGTCAAGCAAACAACCAAATTGATGTGGTGATCAATAACGCCGGATACTCTTTACTCGGCGGTATCGAAGATATGAGCGAAGAGGAAATACAGAATCAATTCAACACGAACCTCTACGGTCCTGTACGGGTATTAAAGGGCGCTTTACCATTTATGCGAGCACAGAAATCCGGCACAGTCGTAAATATCAGCAGTAGTGCTGGGATAGACGGACTGCCCACATGCGCAATGTATGCGGGCTCCAAATTCGCTTTAGAGGGTGCGTTTTATTCGAATCAACTCCCTGAATTAATCAAAGCATAACTAATAAACCCAGGGATGTCCGAAAGTCTCTCAAAAGAGCTAGCACCATTCGGTATCCGCGTCCTTGTCATCGAACCCGGATCACTGCGTACCCCATTCTGGTCCTCGTTCGTCGAGCCTGCAGCGGGAATGAACAAGGACTATGCCGGGACGCCATTAGATGATGTCCTAAGCCACTTTCGATCGGGTAAGGGAAATCAACCGGGCGATCCTTTTAAAACGGCCCAGAGAATTGTGGAAGTTGTGACTGGTACAGGTATGGGTGTTGGGAAGGAAAGTTTGCTTCGATTACCGCTTGGTTCGGACTGTTATCGGCGTTTTCAGGCTAAAATAGAGAGGAACCAGCAGGATTTGAGGCTGGCTGAGGAGATTTCACATTCGACTAATTGTGAATAATGGGAACGTGGCTGAATTGGTTGGATGATAAAGACCGAATAGATTTGTACAACTTTGATCTTTAGAGGTGTTCTGTTTGAAATGAGTAAATTTGTGTATGAAATGGTATAATGTATGTGTAAACTGGATTGATTCGCTTTTATTTTTTTCAAAACTGCTGTTCACGTTTTTGGGACGATAGATTGAATCATGTCTATTCATCGTCTTCTTCCATGTCTTCATCATCATCATCCTCGTCGTCATCGTCAAATTCAACGCCGATGTCAGCTGTGATGTCCCATCGGTCACCCTTAGCTGCTTCACTAACGTATTTGACAAACTTCAAGGTACCGCTGTCGCGAAGGACGATGCTCAGACGGTTCCATCCTGCGTTGGTACTGAAGAGAATTCCATCATCCTCATCTGCACCGGCAGATCGGTAGATGGCAGGGTCGGCCTTGGTCTTCTTGCGAAGAACCTGGTCGGCGTTCTCTGGGTCTTCCTCCTCCTCTTCTTCTTCCTCAT
The DNA here is from genome assembly GCA_023626375.1 of Talaromyces sp. PF30-5. Taxonomy (NCBI): domain Eukaryota; kingdom Fungi; phylum Ascomycota; class Eurotiomycetes; order Eurotiales; family Trichocomaceae; genus Talaromyces; species Talaromyces sp. PF30-5. The sequence goes on along the minus strand of JAMAGU010000006.1, from coordinate 944,513 downwards.
CACCAGCCATGTAGATCTCGTAACCACCAACAGAAGGATGCTCGGCTGCCTCGTCTTCCGGCTTAGTCTTAGGCTTGGAAGATGATGACTGTGCCTCGCCGTTTTCATTCTCGCCCTCGGCCTCCTCATCCTCATCCTCGTCATCTCCCTCCTTCTCCCATCCAGTTGTGGGAGTAAGTCCAAGAGTGAACTCCAAGCGGGGCTCCTCGCCATTGTAACCACTAGCCAGAGTGTAATCGGCGCCGCGACGGAAACGACGAGCAAGGAAGTTGTGGCTTTGGAGGTGATCAACGCCAGTGATAAGAGCCAGCCACTTCCGGAAGGCTTGCGAAGGGAAAACCACGTTGAGGAGCTCCTTGATTGGATTTGCTGAGTCTCCAGGTGCGGTTTGCTGGTAAAGATAGCGGTGCTTGTGCGGTGGGCAAGCCACAGTCCACTCGGTTGTGCTCTTGATCTCTTCCGAAGAGGCTGGCAGGCCTTGTCGCTCTTGGTCCTCGATGTATGCGCTAACACGGGAAGCAAACTTCTCGTTGAGGAAACGCTCAAGGCTGAGCGATGATTCGTTTGCGAAGGCCTCGGACATTTCCTCTGCGATGTCAGGGGTCAAATAAGAAGGCGCAAGGTACTGTACCAGGAATTCCAGGTCTGTCGCACTGAACTCAGCACCCTCGGTTTGCTCTTCCACCTTACCCTTGCCCTTGCCCTCGACCTCTGGCTCCTCCCATGGGACAGGCTTGGGCTGGGGCAGGTCGTAGATATCTCCGCGACCCTGGAGTTGCGCCAGACTGCTTCGCTCTGCCAGCTTCTCCTCCAAACCCTCCTCGTATCCATCCTCGCCCTCCTGAGGAATATGGAACCATCCACTAATAGCCATACGGACACGCTTCTTGGACTTGTCCTCCCCCTCACGGAAGTGGTAGACCTCCTCCACATCGTGGAAACTCTCACCAGGCTGGACGGTGAAGAAGCTGAGCTGGTTGAAAGCGGGAGGAATGGAGAGGCTGTAGTCTGGGCTGGGAATCTTGACATCCTCACCCTTCGCATCCTTCTCGGTTCTAGTAGGGTAGAGACGCAGCGCACCACCCCACTCCGCTTGCCATGGGGTATCTGGGTCGGTCAGGTAAAGAATGTAGCTGACACGACGACTGCCAATGACATCGTCATGGCACAGCAAGTGACATCCCTCAGTATAGACATTGATAGCCATGTCAGTCTTGCGACCGCTCAGCTTGCCGGAGCCGGTCACACCAGACAAGAATTCGCGGAATCGGGCCGAGTACATCGCATCACGAAGCTTCAAAAGGGAGGGGAGCTTCGACAAGGAGGAGTCATCCAGACCATCCAAATTGGCTAGATCACCGGACTGGAAGATCTTATAGATATCGGTTTCCTTTTCGGTGAAGTCGACTTGTTCTTGAATCTCTTCGCGGACGGATCGGAGCAAAGAGGGCTCGATTAAGGAGTGAATAACGCCATGGTAGTATCTGCATTATAATAGCCATTTAGCATTGTATCCAGTAAAGCAGTGAAAAGAGTATAGGACCCTACGGGTTTGACTTGGCGTATTCGTCGGTGTACTTCTGTTGCTCCGTAGACTCAAAGAGGCCCTCTCGGAAGCGGGCAGTGGCTTCCTCGCTGGAGAGAGCGCGCTTCTTGGACTCTGGGAGTCCATTGGCCTGAGAGCCAGTCTCATCAGTCTTGCGCTTCATATTTAGCTGTGAATGACACGATCTCGTCCAGCCAGTGAAGTGATTGATGGGCTGATCAGTAAATTTTTCGGGCGGTGAGAGACCGCCAACTGGGCGGTGAATTCACTGAGATGAGCTTGGATCAACAAGTTAAACCATTGAAGAAGAGCATAGTTTGTTGCGAACTGCATGGACTTTCTTCTTTGTTTGAAAAAAGAAAAAAAGAAAAAAAGAAAAAAAAGAAAAAAACCTGACGTTCCTTGTTGATTGATTCCTATTGATGATCAAAAGAATCTGCATTTGGGATTGAATATCCACGTGTACTCCCATGTGCCTGGTTTCCCCTGCACATGTGTACAAACATCGCCGACCAGGGGATTCATCTCTGATGTCTCTCAAGCATTCTCACTGCTACATTCATACTAATCATAGCACATAGGGACATATCTGCTCGGACAGATTCATTTTCAAGTTCTCCGATCGCTATTCTATGGGTCTGGTTCTAGAACAAGCCTGCCTCTCTTATTCGCTGGGCCTTCAAGGTTCGCCTCACTCTAAAGTGATCGACGTGGAGTGGATTTAATGATTTAATATGACATCCCTTTCTCACTGCCAAACGCGTTGAATACCTTTCATCTATTTCCAACACTCATCCAGACATTTGAGTGGTCTACATGACAGATTACTCCTACTAAAAGCTCCATCTCCCATACTTACTCGCCAGGCAGCGCCGGTGTCGTCACTTCCCGTGGACCCAGAAACCGCTGGAACACCCTGCAGCCTTCGGATTCCATTCAGTTTTTCATTCCCCTCACACACCCCCAGCCCACTGTTTATACCACCAAGTTGGGCTCTGTGTGCACTGCTACTCACCCACCATGCAACCTGTCCCTGAAACAACAGGGAATGACGCGACCGAGGTCGAGATACCGGACTATGGCCGTTGTACTCCACCCCGCCCGCCATATTCCCCAGTAACGCCTGTACTCCGTCAGCTGGAACCCGAAGCAGCAAAGAATGCGACCATTGTACCACCACCTCTGTCGCCCTCACCAACAAGTCGTTCTTTTCCTCCCCAACACACATATCGTCCACCGCCACCCCCAGCAAACCCGCCAGTATTTAAACCAGAGCCACCGCCAGTCCCGATCTCGGAGAGTGAGAACCCCGATGCCATCGCACTGCGCTCAGCCTTGTCCATATTACAAATGCAGAAGCAGCAAAGTTTGCGCGACATAAAAACACTCGATCGCATGAAGGCTGCCGCCGCTGCAGACCCAGAAGGGTTTGCGCGCGAGTTAGCAGAGGGCCGGTTGCGTACTGAGGATCATGGGGCAGTGGTTCAGTTCTCAGATGATACGGACATGGACATAGATGATGACAATGATGATAAAGAAAATCCAACACCAAAGAGTGCTGACAACCCCTCCGCGTTCGGTCGCATACCCCCACCACAAAATGTGGTACGAATGCCCCCAATCAACTGGGCCAAGTACAAGGTGATCGGGGAACCCCTCGATCGCATGCACGAAGAACAACTCCGGCGACCAAATCCCGGCGATGCAAGACGAGACCCTGCACCGGAACATGTGCTGGCCTCGCCCTATCGTCCCCTGGTCGACCAGTTAGACACACCTGCACGGCTGGGCCGTCCTAGCAAGACCAAAAAGTCATGATTACGATGAAAAAAATGTGTTGTTTATGACAGCGATGCTACAGCTTACGACGTGATGTACTTTATGAAGCAAATTAGAGAGGTGTCCTCGAAATAAATGCCAAAGCCATTTGAAATCTGATACGATGTCTCTCCATAAAATCTAATCTGATCCTGATCCCTGAAGATGAATCAAAGAGATCTATCTTTAGATCTATTTGCCAATACCAATGCCAGATCCCTCTCCGTAGCCAATGCCACCACCGCCACCAGATCCAGATCCCTCGCCAATGCCAACACCGATACCACCACCGCTGCCGCCGCCAGCGCCCAACCCGAAGCCTGAGCCAGAACCACCTCCAGCACCAATGCCACTGCCACTGCCAGCGCCGGCACCAAGACCGCCTCCATATCCACTACCACCGCCAGCACCAAGACCACCACCATATCCACTGCCAGCTCCAGCACCAAGACCGCCGCCATATCCACTACCACCACCGGCACCAAGACCACCGCCGTAGCCACTGCCACTGCCAGCACCGGCACCAACGCCGCCACCGCTGCCGCTACCACTACCAATTCCAAGGCCCCAGCCGCCTCCGGCACCGATACCAGTCTCAGAAGTCTCAGAAGAGGCGGTCTCTATATAGTCACATGGTTAGATGAAGCTCCAAGCGAAGAATTGGAAGAAACGAACCAGCCTCAGCGGGAACAGGAGCCGCAATAGCAACACCTCCAAGAGCAAGGAGGGCGTAAAGGTAGTGGAAACGCATTCTGATGGTAGTTAAGCTAGTAAAATCCAAATATCATAAGTCAAAGTCACCTATAGAATACAATGTTAGATATCCCACCTGAATAGTTCTTCAAGTGAAGCCGAGTGCAAGAAGCGAGAGAAGAGGCAAGAGGGATCAACGCCGAAGAACTAAAAGCCTTGAAAATCTGAAAAGCAAAAAGAACACAGTGCGATCAATCCCATTTTATATCCCTCAGCGAGGCAAAATCTCGCATCATGAAACATCTGCTGAACTCAGCTCAGAAACTCGGCGAGTATGTCTTGACTAGAGTCGGAGATCATCGGGGTACAAGCCAGTCATATCGTGGGCTGGATCGCTGGGATTATAATTTTCTAACAGGGCTTCCATGCCAGACTACATAGTGCATCAATAGATATTACTTTTCTCGTTCAAATCATGTTGACAGTGAGACTAGACCAGACTGGACACGAATGCTGGGGATATACATCGTGGTCGCATCCTTGTTATGTGACAGGGCCGCGTGGAGCGTGGGTTCCAGGTGTCCACGCGAGATGGGCAGCCCTTGACTACGTTGAGAACTTAATCTGAGAACTGTTTTGGATTTCTCAAAATAGATCATCCGAGCGTTGATTGTTGGAAATCGATCGCAAGATGTAAGATCTGTTTAGCTAGGAACTAGGAATGTAGCAGCAAGGTGGTAGTCAAGGGACAGCGAACCGACTATATTGAAAGTCAGCGTGAACTTCGTAAGCTAGCATACACTCAGCGATATGTATATGTATCCAGTTGAATGGGTATGAGGCATTATACTAGCATACTAATATTTGTTTGGATTTGAATTCACCATTCTTGCTCCACTTTCTGGTAGCTTCAATGTTCTGTGCCGATTCGAAGCCAGATCATCCGGTAGTTCTGAGAAATTCATTAATATCTTGCCATAATAGACAGAAGACCAATGTGTTATGACTTACATCGAATCCTGCACGTAAAGCGACAATCTTCTGATTTGAAACCAGTCTACGCTGAGAGGTTTGCTCGCCCTTTGGAAAGCCCACCCAGTCTGATGGCGGGACTAGAGTCAACGACTTCAGGACTGCATCGATGATGACTGATCCCCAGTGTAAATTTGAATCGCAGTAATTCCCCCTTTTCCATCAGAGACCTCAAATCCTCTATTATCCACTGATCTGATGTCTTAAATTCTGTGATTTTTTGTAGGGGTTCGATATCCCATGCCAGAGACTTGGGTCTCCGCATTGGCGAAAAGCTCGATACTAGTTATAAGGGATGAATCTCCACGCCCCAAGACACGAAATCCAATCTTGCACATAGACTCTGGCACGAAAATATTCTATACTGACTTGCAGCGGTGCTTTTGTGAACAGCGATAGGATCTATGTCCAAGAGACAGGTCATAGTATCGGTGGTCACATCCCCGTTGGTCTTGCCAGACACAATGGTCGACCGTTGTTTGTTCTTCTTCACTCAAAAATGGAGGTGATATAGGACTCGGATTCATCAAGTAGATTTCTCGCAGCCATTTTGGCTTTTCGTATAGTATGCATTTGGCAAGAAGCCAGTCACAACTCCAAGTAACGTGGCTCATAGCTTTTCTTTGCAAGTCACAGTTAGCTTTCAGTAAGACCCGCAGAGCGGTTCGATTATAAGTCTCTCCAATCAATATTTCGAAGAATTGACGTGCTCCCTTCTTGCAGCAGAAAATTGAGAAATCAATGCTTATGGTGAGCCTAGAACCTGCCAGTGCCTTTCCAAAAGCTTTGACTGTAAAAAAGAGAAACCATGCCTCGGGAGGCCAATCGGAGATTACTGTAATCAAATATCTCTAGACAATCAACAATTTTGCATCTAAGCTCCATCGGAACAGATGCACACGAATCTGTTGAATAATCATTTGAAGGCGAAATTTGAATATCACAAGACGCACGTATTCAATGGCATTGACGAGGACTCGGAGGCGCTTGCAAGTCCGATATAAAATATCTCCTATTCCTTCGGGTCCCATTCTATAAGGAACCTTATTCGTATGTTCCAAGGTTTTTTATCAGTAGGTATGTGGCGATTCAATATTGAGAGTATACATATACCAGTACCTAAAGGTAGTATATAAGACATCTTACCATAAGTCAGACCGTCTAATAGTACGCCAACGGCAGTTTCATAGGGTGACATGATTTTCAAGTTGAACATTTGAAGGGAAGGCTTTGACGACAAACCCAATGAAGCCGCTTCAGGTCAAGTTGAGCATGGTTGAAAAACCGTCAAAGAAAGTCCCAGCAGAGACTATGGAGCATCAACACATTCAAGCACTTAGATGCACCGTGAAATCTGCACATGTGGATTGTACTTCCCTTTGATCTACACTGGCAAGAAAGACACGGCAGACGCTTCGAGCATCAGGGTACCCAGACGAGTCTAGAGTATGGGGATTTGAAATTGGATGTTTACCGCCAAATCTATAGACTTGGAATGTCAATTCATGAGTGAACGAAGGGGAGGCTTCTTCAAATGTTTGGCACTTACAAGCTCGCCAGTCAGCTTTTCATTCAAGTTCCTGCCCAGGCCACACCTTTATACCTAGGTATCACTAAGACATAGGATGCAATGACTCCACCTGTCAAAATAGTAGTACATAGTAACGACTCTGACGCACCCAAAGATCAGAAGGGATACGCGAAAAGAAGAAAGGAAAGAAAAGAAAAGAAAAGAAAAGCAAAGAAAAAAGACCACCAAAGTTTGGAGTAAGAACTTGAAGTCGTTGATGGCTCTTAGTGACTTGAAGCTCTACCCTAATGTCAGTTGTAAAATGCACGAGTCAAGATTTGTCGCTCATCCAGGGGTCACTATTACATCAACCAACCTTATGACTATTTTGATCCCACAGTACCATTTGTTGAATAGATGAAAAAAAAAACCCGTTTTAATTGATTAAATACCGAAATGATATATTTTATTTCATGCATATCTATGACTGTATAATATAAGTACTGCTGATTCAATATCCGAACGCCAACGCGAAGCGAGATAGACAGTAATCCAGCAGCAAACGCTCAAAGCAGGCACCTCAAAGCTTTGCGTTCCCCTTCTTCTCCCATTCTTCAACATCCTGTAGACCCCGACTCTGAACTTCGTCTTTCGTCTGCTCCACCTTATCCCGCCACGCCAGATTCCCAGCATCATCATCTAGGCCATTCAACACCCTCGAATACATCTCCTCCTTCATGGTACCATAAATACCCGTCGCGGCCTTGGTAATAAGTTTGCGCTCATTGATAAGTGCAAGAACCTCATCTAGCCCTCCAGCGGCATCGATAATCCCAGCCGGCAGGGCATCCTTGGCCCCAAAACGGCGAGCCTCGAGGACCACATTCCGGAATGTGGTGGGGGTCAACTTCTCCCGGAAAATAGACATCATAGGTGTCTGGAGGGGGACACCGAACTCCAACTCGTTTACGCAAAGGAATCCCTTTGCTGAATTCTGAATGCGATAATCATGGTACATGGCCAGCATGAAACCGCCCGCAAATGCGTGTCCATTAAGTAGACAGATTGTTGGCATTGGGTATCTGAGTGGAATTAATTAGTGATGCAGTCTTGTTTGATTTGGAAGGGGATTAAAATACGTCAAAAAACGTCGGAAAAGACGCCATAGCCATTTATCTAAGAATCCTTCTGTGCTTCCCGCAATGTCTAGGTCCAGCCCATTACTGTAGAACTTGGGAATACCGCTTGTTGTTATCACGACACCCTTGGGATAGCGGTGTTCGACAATGTCCAAAGCAAGAATAAATGCATCGATAAATGTTGGGGTCAACCGGTTATCCGGGGGTGAAGTGAAGGTCAAAAGATAGACTGTTGGCTGGTCTGGGGCTGGGTTGGTGCAGACAATGGAGCCCCCAGTGGAGTCGATCGGGACAGTGAAGAGGGTAGCCATGTTGGGTTCCTAGATGACGATAGGTATGTAGCTGCAGCTCTGGATATTGGAAGCAAATAAATGTCTACTTTTTAAGTATTTGTTTTAACCGGGAGCTTGTGTCAAGTCATATTTCTGAATAGTAATCGAAGCACCAGATGTCCGCGGCATCACATGTCAATCTGGGGGCCGATGCTGTATGACATAATCCATGTGCTAGTAGGTAGTACGACGGTAGATAGTCGCCATAATGGGCGGCTACTTTATCTAGTCCTATTATGGCAATGTTGGTGCCTTATTACTGCCTAATTATAGACTAGTCTGGGCCCTGGACCCTACACTTATACTAGTACTACGTCACACATACATCTAGGTATACAAACAACGAACAATGAACTTGAACGCGTTTGAAAGCATAAGGTTATATAAGTACCTTTAGTTACTCACATCCCTCGCTGTTAAAATACTGCAGCCATCAATCACCCGGCCCGTCAGTGTTATATATAACATTGGAATAGCTGCCATTTCCAAGGTCGCAGTTCAAGAGCTCGACTTCCTTTGGCGCCACAAAATTTGAAGAGCTCAAATGCTGGAGCACTTTTGAAGATGATGCTGGGCCGACTGGGAAAGTAGTACTCTGCCAGTGGTACATATGTACATGGCGGTCAGTGCGCATGTGTGCTCCAAGAAATGCTCTTGAAGTTCGTGCATGCCCAGGTGTGGTGGCCTTCTCACATTTGAAGGTTCAAATCAAGCTCAACCGAATCAATGTTAGAGTTCAAGTTGAGTACTTCAAGATCAAGTGTTCTAAAGTTGAAACTTGAAGTTGATGAAAGTTGATGAAAAGCCCCACAGATGCCATTGTGCAGGTGTAACGTTACGCAATCAAATTACAGCACTTGAGATCACCGAAGATTGATCGACTGCTTCCACTGCCACGTGCAGTGGCAGCAAATACAGCATGCTGAATATTGGAGTATGAGAACTTCAAGTTGAAGTGAATGAGAGGCCCACATTCCATTGAACATTCAAATGCTTGAATGATCCTACTAGTGCCAACTAGCTAGTACATAGCACTCGAGTATCCCCAGACCATGGAGCTCACGCCAAATTGAATGCATGTGGGTCTGGAACATGGAAGGGTTGACCCTCTACTTGAAGTTCTTCCAATGCTCGAACGTACTATGCACATGTGTACGACCCCAGGTTATATCCTTCAAATGTTTTCTATATACTAGGCAACCATTCCCAGGTTACAGCCTTGGAACCTTGAAAGCTCATATACTACTAGTACCGACTTGACATATGGCCTGGCCTCCCGCAAATTAGTTCAAAGACAAAAATATCACCCAAAGATCTAGGTCAAGATGATGATAATATCGAAGCAAGATATCCGCCAGTGCCTTAAAGTGTTAGAATATCGTTCAACATTAACTGACACTTGAGATTCGAAAGGGTATACCTTTTTCGAGGCTTTTCTTGAATTGCGGATGACCAAGCGACTCGAATCAATTGATGGCCTCAAGTTCAAATGTTCCCTCAAAAGGTTCGAATTATCAATGGATGTGCACTGTCACTGTAATGATGCTAGGTACTACTATATACTACCTTCCACTGGCAAGGTTCAAACCTTGGAATGTGTACTGAACACCTACCCTAGGTATTAAACCTAGAGGCCCAGAATACTGCAACATTGCCCAAATATACTAGTATCCACCTGCCAGGCATGGATGTTGTCGAATTGGGCATCGATTGATTAGGTATATCCATACGGGCCATGTTATGTAGGACTTGGGACTCGAATTACTACATACTCAGCCAGAACCATAGACTACCGTGACATACATACATGTACTATGCACTATACCTATGTATATGTATGTACATATATACCAGGTACCTAGTACATACCTAGTACTATGTACTACAACTTGAATCATGGATGTACTAACCCCTCTCATCTCACTTCCAAGGTTTTCCTCTTACCTAGTACTACATATAGTATCTCATTCTCCCTGCTGCCCCCGTCTTTTCTCCTTTGCGGTCACCAGCGTGACTTTTGAAGATTTCAACGATCGACTCATCCACCTGCGGGGGCGATGGCGCGAATTCGTCGCGACTCGTCGTCACCGGATTGCAGCTGAATTGTGGCATTACGGAAATTTGCACACCTGGAGATGACGCTCGTCTGCTGGCGTACCTCGTTCGATGAGAGCTTTCTGCGATGAACTAATTATCAAAGATAATATTTTTGAACGAATCTACGCCTAGGAAACTGCTGCCCAGAGATTTCGAGTTCGCTGACGCCATCCCTTCATTCTCGTCAAAATTCGAGGTATTTCAATCAATTGATGTTACTTGACCGAAACTGAACAATTAAGCACATGTGCACTGGCGCTTCTGTTCCTTCAAGCACTGTTCGAGTCTCAGCACTCGAGAGTGAAAGTTGCCATCAAAAATTTGAATGAATAGTACTTGCCTACATTGCTTGACCGGTTTCAATGGCCACTTGTGATCTGACAAAATGGCCTGACATGGAAAGTTTCATTCACTTGAACATCATTGTAGAATGGAATTGGGGGCCTGAGTGCATCAAGTTTGTTACCGAAGCGGTATTCAGCATATACTAGTACTACCTACTGTGCAAACTTGAAGGCAAGGAGGGGTAGCTCTTCAACTTGACCAACACTGAGTTCTATGTTCTACACATGTACTGCTAGCACTTGAGGTCCAACCACGCATGCCTCACTCAGACTCAGAGGTGCTACCTAGGTACTAGGTTTGAGACAACGAGCACCTGGGCATTATACGTCGTTTAAGTTGGGAGTTTGATCACATTCTGAAATGGATACACTTGGAATGAAGTCAGAGAACCTTTCAAGGCCACTGTAATAGAGTTAAAGAGCACTTGATTTGCATATTTGCATAAATTGATCAAAAATAAAAAACAAAATAAAATATAACCGACAGGGTCCTTATGTACCTGCACTGCTCTCACTCTATATGCCTTTCTAGTAGAGTTTCTAACGCCATAAATTGAAATCCTATTTTTGTTCGTAGCACAGCCGACAGTTGAGCTATATTTGTCTGCCTTTCCTCTATATATCGCTTACTCCAGCTCAATGGTGCCAGGGGGCTTGGAGGTCCTAGAAGGCGATTTTAGCACATGGATCCACAAAGGTGGAGCAAAGAATTCTACTTACAAGTCGTAGACAACACGGGCAACGCCGTCGACCTGGTTGCAGATAGTGCGGGAGACGTTCTAGAATAGTGATGTTAGTAAATATCCAAAAATGTCAATTGGAGATTGGGGAATGCTTGGTATGACTCACAGCAAGGAATTCGTTGTCGAAGTTGAACACCTCAGCGCTCATGAAGTCCTTAGTGCGAACGGCACGAAGGATGATGATGTAACCCCAAACACGCTGGTCACCAAAGACACCAACACTGCGGTTGGTATCTAGACCGGCGAAAGCTTGAGAGATCTGAATGAAAACTATGAGCTTGCATTCGTCTAGAAGTTTGTAATACAACTCACCTGGTCGTAAAGGCCAGCCTCCTTGATCATGGAGATGAAGATGTTGTCAGCCTGGCGGGCAATCTCCACGCGCTCCTTGGTAACGTCGCCGAGGATACGAATGGCAATACCGGGACCGGGGAAGGGGTGACGGTTAACGAGCGACTCGTGAATGCCGAGTTGACGACCAATTGCCTATTAAATTTAGTATGATGCATGACAGAGTCCATGACAATCGGATTTAACCTACTCTCACTTCATCCTTGAAGAGAAGGCGAAGGGGCTCAATAAGCTGTAAAAATTATGTCAGTCTTCTGAGTGTTGATGCAAAAATGGAATGTATACTTACACGCAAGCCTTGCTAAACGCGCAATTTAGATTAGTAAACAGATCGAAATGTTTTAGGTTAATTTGACTTACGCCATTCATCATACGCTATTTACTTGTTAGTTGGAATGCTTTGAGATTGGGTAACTTGGTCGACTTACCTCGGGCAGACCGCCAACGTTGTGGTGGGCTATTTTCAGTGTTAGTTTGGTAGAATTTCAAGAAAGGTAATAAAGAAGCAATCTGCTCCCAACTGTTGGCTGGCTTACTCTTGATAGTGGCGGAAGGTCCACGGAAGCTCAAAGATTCAATACTAAATTTTGATTAGCCGCGATAAGATGAAATCGGGTTAAGTGACTTACACATCGGGGTACAGAGTTCCCTGCAAGAACCACTCGACCTTGCCGCTGTTGGGGGTGTTCTCTGCTTCTTTCTCAATCTAAAAAGTCCTGTTAGCTAGGAACCTGGTTTGTTGGAAGGGGCCAATGCCTACTCTAATAGCTTCTTCCTCGAACAGATCGATGACTGTGATAGCGTTAGTTATATCTCTTGCATAGCAGATATCTGAAATACTCACAGCTAGATCCAATGATCTTGCGCTTCTTCTCAGGATCGGCAACACCAGCAAGACGGCTCAAGAACAGATCGCTAGCCTCAACAACGGTGAGATTAATGCCAAGGTGCTCTCCGAGGTTAGCCTTGACCTGTTCACACTCATTGAGACGCATGCAGCCGTTGTTGATCAGGATGGCGTGGAAGCGGTCTCCAATAGCCTCACGCATCAGGGCAGCTCCGACAGTGCTGTCAACACCACCGCTGACAGCTCCCAGAACGAGCGCACGGTCACCAACAAGCTCACGGATACGAGCGATCTCAAGTTGGACGAAGTCACCCATCTTCCAGTTAGGATTAGCACCACAGATATCAACACTGAAGTTGCGGAGGATCTCGGATCCGCGGGGTGTCTAGACCTAAGTGTTAGAAGGCATATGAGGGGGAGAAGTGAAATGATCAATCATGGGATGACAAACGTGTTCGAGCTCAGGGTGGAATTGCACGCCTATCCACTTCAAGTCAGTACTTGCCATTGCCACGCTACGATACCAGTTTTTCGAGAACGGGAAAACAAACCGAAGATGGGCTTCTCCTTGTGGGCAATACCGGCGAACTCAGAGTTCTTGGTGGCAGCGACAATAGCAAAGTCCTATTAAACAGGCAGGTAAGTAACAGAATCCTATGGATTCGGACGTAATCCACTTACGGTAGGCAGGCTAATCAGCTTATCAAAGTGGGACATGAAAACGGGGATTTCATCGCCCAAGCCAGCGAAGAGACGGTCGGCGTGGCTGTTAACTTTGGTGATCTTGACGTCGGCCATACCGAACTCTAACAACAACTGGTCAGAAATCGTCTCAGACGAGAGTTGCATGGTTTACAAACCTCGTGCCTTTCCGCGGGCAACATTGTTCGAGTCAATGCGCCATGCGATCTCCTGGCAACCATAGCTAATCTGAAGTATTAGTATCAAAGCTACACGGATCAGCACATTGAAGTGAGCCATACCAGATACCCCTAAATGCGTCGAATTAGCTCATGCTCCGGAATGTCAACGATGCTCGAGAGGCACACTTACAGGATAGGGACATTAAGGTCAAAAACTGCGGGGTCAACGTCTGGTAAAGTAAGTATAGGGAGTATGTAATTCGGAAGAAGAACACCTTACGAGGCGAGCCCTCGTCGTAAACGGAAGCGGGACCTAATAGCTCTGTCAGTCCTCGACACTAATCTCAGACGAAGAGACCTCCTACCTCCGGAGAAGACAATTCCCTTAGGCTTGAATGACAGCTCAGCAATCTTGGTAGTACATGGAAGCAGCTCAGCGAAGACACCGAGAGCACGAAGGCGACGGAGAATAAGATGGCTTGTTTGAGACTTTCATGTGAGTCAGTATTGGGTATTCGCGGTCGGAAGTAGGTAGGCATGGGGAAAACGGAGCCCCGGGGTTGCACATACGCCAAAGTCGAGCACCAGAATGGTCTATAAATTCCAATGTCAGTTAAAGTATTCTTCTTCCATTCATGAATCAATTGCGGGGCTGATCAATCGCCAGTTGCGGAGGGCGATGATAAGTTCGTAGGTGTGCCATTCTAGGCCTTTGTGGGATATTCATGGTACGTACGTCGAAGTTGTTGTGAGGGGCTTCGGCCTCGAGGTTGGGAGTCATTATAGTCGTGATTTTAACGGCGTACCGGGAGAATTGGGAGTGTTCGTAAAGGCAGAATGCTGAAGATCTTGCCGTGAGAAAAAAAAAAGTTTGGTACCCCTCGATGCGTCACCCCCACAGCGGCGCTAAAAATTATGGTTGTAATTAAAACGAAGACAGACGGGAGTGTATTCTAAATTAACATGTGGGATGGACAATTTTGCGGCAAAATATAGATTACGTGTATTCAGGATACAGTACACTAGGTACAAATACGGCTTAGCTCGAGTGGAGAATTGAACGGCAGAAAAGTGACTGGAGGGGTCACCGCCTCCCTGGCCGCCTCTCTAATTGGACACCGCCTTTGACATCGTGACTGTTTACTCTTGGAGGACGCGATGACCCACTTTCACACCCACCATCGAGAGGAGACTAACGTTGTCATTCAAGAGCCAAGTGATTATTAGCAGGTTGCTTGATATCGTTATGGCTTGAGCGAAATGGATTGAACAATCGCAATGCAGATATCCCCAACAGGAGAACGCAAATTATACAACAATAAAATGCAGACAGCACTACTCCGTCTTGACCAATTTGCTCTTCCTCGTAGCGACTTGCGCGACTGAGGATAAAGTTGCGCCTCCCAGAATCTCAAAAACTCCAAGTTCCGCTTGCAGCTCTTTGGCAAACCAACCACGCAGCTCCACTGCGACGAGTGAGTCTACGCCGTATTGATGTAAGGGCTTGTTCGCATCGATATCGGAAACCGCAATTCCCAGTGCCTTGGACAGTTTGTGGGAAAAGGCTTCAGTGATAATTTCACTAGCGCTAGCTGATGAGTTTCCTTGGAGCAACGAAGCGACCCCTGTGGCACCACAAGGCTGTTCATCGCCATGGCTATCTATGGTTTCCTTGATCAGGTGCCGAGTGAGGGGTCGATTCAGCCACTCGTTGTTTCTACTCAATGCGCTTGGCGATAAACCGACGGTGATTTGATGGCACATGGCAGTAGATGTCCCAATATTAGGATCACAACACTTAGCCAGAATGGCATGGAACTGTGTTTCAGTTACTGGCTTCAAACCAAGATTCCCAATGAGATCCTCGTGAAGCTGAGAACTTTCAGCCACAGCTCCAGCAAATTCGAATACTCCCAAATTTAAGGAGACTGCTTTCTCTCCCAGTCCCACCCGATGCTGAGCTAGTGCATCTTGGAAGGTATTACCCGCTGCATAACTTGCCTGTCCCGTCGTGCCTAGAATACCAGCAATGGATGACAGCATGATAAAGAAGTTCATTCCCTTCGGAAGGTACTTATGGAGATTCCAGGTTCCTTGAACTTTGGGGGTGAGTGACTCGTGCCAATATTGATGGGTGATACCTTCAAACAGCCCGTCCTAGGAACATTAGCATAACACAAACGCCATGATAGTATGCGGTCACTTACTCTTAAGACCATGGCTGCCTGGAAACATCCTTTGATAGGAGGCATTTGTGACTTGCATTCAGTCAAGGCGTTTCGCAAGGAAATTTCATCAGAGATGTCACATTGAGGTGCAAGTACTTGTGCACCCTTTTGTACGAGACGTTGGACGAGTGCCTTTCCCTTGTCGCTTTGCCCACCAGAGCGGGACAAGAGGAGCAAGTGCCGAGCTCCATGGTCCACGAGCCAGGAAGCAATATTTTGCCCGAGGCCACCCAATGCACCAGAGATAACATATGTCGAGTTCGTCTCCAAGGAGAAGTCGTTTCTGGTTTTTAAAACAGTCTGAAGAATTGTGAGCAGATGAGATAACATATTTAAAATGGATGTGCAAATACCTTGACTTGATCGCCTCCACGCATTTCAAGAACCACTTTGCCAATATGTTGGCCAGTCTGCATCAATCTGAAAGCCTTTTCAATCTCCCCTATTCCGTAAAGATTGATGGGATATGGCGGGTGTAGCTTGCCCTCCTGCATTGAAGCAAACACCGACCGGAGGGCAGCAGAGCAGACTTCAGGGCGTTCCACTGACATGACAGCCAGATCAACGCCATTGTAGCTAACGTTATCAAGGAACTTGAGCATAGGGAGTCTCTGATTCGAAAGAATATCTTTTTTACCAATTTCTATAAACCGTCCATACGGCGCAATGCACTCCCAAGATGCGAACAGAATCTCACCTGCGAGTGAGTTGAGAATAACATCAACCCCCTTCCCACATGTTCGAAGTTTGATCATCTTTGAGAAAAGCGTTGATCGGCTTGAGAAAATATGCGACTTGGGGATATTGTAGACGTCCATAAGAAGCTGCTTCTTACTCTCAGAGCCAACAGTCGCAAAGACAGTTGCACCTGCACTTTTGGCAATCTGGATCGCAGCTTGACCAGTACCACCAGTTGCCGAGTGAATCAAGACACTTTCACCAGGTCGGATTCGCGCCACATTTTGCAATGCAACGTATGCGGTCGCAAACGTGACTGGTACTGCAGCAGCGTCTGGATAAGAGATACCCTCTGGAACCTTTACAACAGGCCCACTTTCTTTCAGTCGGATAGAGGTAGCAAAAGACCCGTCATGCAAAACTGCAACTGAATCTCCAATTTGGAATTTCTTGCAAGCGGTGCCAATTTTAGTGACAACCCCAGAGCATTCGGATCCAGTGTTGCTGGCTTTTAATTGACCAACCGCGATTAGGATATCACGGAAGTTCAGACCGGCACACTTGACATCTATTTCGATCTCGTCTGGCTCTAGCGGACAAGAGATACTTTCATCTTCCACAAACTCAAAGCCAGTAAGAAGTCCTGGAGAAGCGTCATTCAATCTCAGAGGAATCTGACAGGCAAAGTTTCGAGACTCTCGTTGATACCAGCTAGTCATACTCGATATGCGTTCATTCAGCATGGCCGAGGGATGTAAACGGGGAGTATACAAAACGCCATTATACTCAATATACTCCATGTCGGCATCTTGCACCTTTGAAGACAAAAGAAATTTGAGTGTTTTGATGATGTGGTGGTGTTGTTTTCCATTTAAAGAACCTTGCGGCTCTAATGAAAGCAAATGAAGATTTCTGTTGGTATCCTCCGACATCAGTACACGAAACAGTCCGTCGACAAGACGTGCATGGGGCTTAGAGCCGAGAGATCCACCTCCTTGATTAATCCACAAAACTTGGGCCGTTGATGAAAATATCATTTGAAGTTGAGAGAGTTGCTCTGCTTGCAATTCTGATAAGAAAGGCTTATGAAGCTCCAAAAGGAAGATTCGCAGTAAAGGACCTTCAATGCTGCTCTCACTCGCCTCGCTGATCAAACTACAGTGAACTTTAGAGACCACTGACAGATCGCAGTTGTTGACGAGAAACTGTGCAAGCTCCTGTTGCTTTGGGTCGGCCGGATCATAGACAATTTCAATGTTTGAAGGGTCCACCTTGGGCGTTTCATCAACCGCAGTAGAGACGAGTAAACTGCACTCATGAGAGATCGATCCTTCAAAATCCGGCAGATGGAAATCCAAGCCCGAAAATCCAGTTTGCAACAGAAGCTCGCTCCACTGTCTGATGTCGATTGCGGGACCTAGTGAGCGATAGGATTCTGAGCCTGTGTTTCTCAGCATATCTATACGTTGGAATGAAAAATCAACACACTTACTGCACCAGAAACTTTCCAAGAGACCTAACACAAATGTGGACCGAAGATGAGGAACAACAATTTCATACAAGACAAGCTTCCCCCCTCTGGATAGCAAGTTAGACTGTGCCGTTCATTCATGGGTGTCATGACTCACGACTTGAGAAGCTTTCGCGCATTGCTCAAAGTTAGTTTGAGATTAGATGTAGCATGAAAGGCCTGCATGAAAAATGTCAGCGAAAGGAAATACAACGAGAGATGTCGTCAACAAACCAAGCAAGCGACGACCATGTCGTAAGTGCCAAGCTCGAAGCCTTGCTTCTCTGGATCCTCTTCAATATTCAACACTTTGAACCCCATCGAATCTTGCTCTTTACTAAATCTATCTCTGAGGCCGGTTAAGGCCGACGGGGAAGTATCGGTTAAGTCCCATTGGCCATAGTGAGAGTCGCTGCTATCTTCCGGATGATCTAGCATGCGCAACATAACCTCCGACAGACTCCCAGACCCCGAGGCAATCTCAATAACTTTCATTCGGGGGTTTGAATGAGATAAAAATTCGAGGTAGCTAACAGACTGTTTGAGCCCGTGTGATTCATTCAACTGATATTCGTCAATAAGAGCTACGCAAGGCTGGACACGTATGGGCACTTACCTCTTCAGAACAAAATTCATGCAACATGTCTTGGTCAGAAAGGAAGGTCAGAGGATCTACTTTGCCAGCAAGAATATCCAGTATGTTCTGAGCGACGGTTACGTAGACGTGGCCTCGCTTGTTCAGCCTCAACACTCGACTTTCGACGGTCGCAAGGTACCCTTTGTCGGCCAGGCGGGTCTTCCAAGGCTCGCAGGCAAAACGACTCTGGCCCTCCTTGATGATTTCGTATTGATGCATCATCCAGTTCACGTATTTATGCAAATGCTGATTTGGAGGACTTATCTTCTTCTCGGAGAGCACACCAAGCGCTTCAGTGATACGTGCCATTATGATAAAATCAATGTCGTTGAAGAAGGCTTCCGGATCACCTAGACTAAAATCATGTTTTCTGCAGAGATCTACTGCATCCTTGTTACTGAGCAGCCTGTGATCGGGTTTCCAATGAATTTGATGGCAAAGATCATCTGCGGGATCAGTCCCTTCATCGACGTTTTCTCCCTCACCGATGACATTCGTTCCTAGGCCCTGAAGAGATACCAAAGTCTCATTCGTTCCCTCATCGAACGCAATGATATTCACATACGAGGCAAGAAATGCCGATCCGGCGGTGCGATCAGCAAGGGTCTTGAATGTTCTAGCCGAAGAGCTATCAGCGGCCCGACTGGCAACCCACAGTTTCCCAACGGATGTCGGAACGGCCGTAGGAATCATGTCAGTCTCAGATGCCATTTCTGTCCATATGGAGGTCTGCATAATTGCGTCAAGTGTGGTGGGGTGTATTGTCTCAGCAGCTGGAGTGGAGAACTCCTCGACTTGCGCAACCACACAAGCCTGCTTCAGACTGAGTGACAATGCTTGGATTAGTTGGAAGGCATCTCCGTATCCATACCCGGATTCATGTAGCCGGCTGTACAGATGAGATCGGTCAATCGGCAATGTGCAAGCCTTCGCAGCATCTGCATACGCTTCGACTTGAGCAATCCGCAGCTCTTCCAGGTGCCCTTTGTCCATTGTGGATTGTACCTCACTGGGGGCATACACAACTTGGATAAACCCAGTGCAGTTCTCTGTCCATTCTTGATTGTCCTTTGTACAGAGCCGGAAGTCATACCAAGTGGAATTTTTAGATTCTCTGCTTTTCGCGGGGCGAAGATAGAAATTACTCTCAATCCCCGTAGCCCCAGCCGGAACTACCATGGCGGCTTGGAATTTCGCTTCCTCAATGTTGAAGCCTGCAATTTCTCGGCCCTTTTCTGCAACCTGCTTTGCTGCTTCAATGGCCATGACTAACATGCCCGCTCCAGGATACAGTACTGTGCCATTTATCTAATCCATTGTTAACTCATGTCCACTTGCATGAGGGTTTAGAGAGTCTCACCTGATGATCCTTCACCCACGGCATTTCATTGACGCGCAGAAAATGCCTCCATTTATTTTCAAACAGATTGCAAGTCGGATCACAGACCCCGAGCAGATCGTTGCGTTTGGACTTACGGAGTCGATGATTCTTACTCAGGTCACTCTCATGCCAGTAAGACACATCGTGGTTGAACGGGTACTCTGGCAAATCTGACAGCGACTTTAAAGATTGGCGATCCGGAGAGTCAAAGCCATTTGCCATAGCAAGATCAACACTGTAGCCTCCCGCGAAGAGTTTTCCCAGGGCAGTGAGCACAGTATCCGCAGCCGACGTGTTTCTTACCAACAATGAAAGGTACTCAACCGGCGTTTCACGCTTGATTCCTTTCAAGACGTCTTTACAGGCACCCTGCAAGACTGAATGTGGTCCAACCTCGAGTATATGATCAATCGATATGGTCCTGCGGTGGCTCCCATCAAGAACCTTATGAGAACTTGAAGATGACCCCGAACAAAGTGTGAAGAGAGCATCTGAGAATTTAACAGGAGAGATCATATTGTTCACCCAATGGAAGGCCTGGGAAGTGTCTCCTGGGCTCACCCAGTCACCGGTTACAGAGGAGATCATCTCCGGCCAGTTTTTACGCCCCGCATAATCAGATTCCAAATCTCCTAATGCGGACAAATAACTAGATGCAATCTCCTTCATCTGCGACGAATGATATGCTAACTTGACTTTCAACATCCGACAAAAGACACCATCTTTGTCGAGAAGATTCTTAAGCGAGTCGAGTTGCACCACTTCGCCAGACACAGTCACACTTTTGGGGCTATTTATACACCCGACTGAAACTTTCACGTCTTCGAACTCGTTGCTGAGTTCTTTGATATAAGATAAAACTTCTGCTTGCGACAAAGCAACCGCAAGCATGGATCCTTTCATTGCACTGGTATTTTCAAGTGTGCTACTCATATTGCCGCGGTAGTAGGAAACCTTCCATGCTGATTGCCTCGATATTCCACGCGAACAGTACCTGGCAGAAAGAAAAGTCGTTAGAAAAAATTGCTGACTGGATGGATCAAACTTACGCTGCTGCAACTTCGCCTGAAGAATGCCCAAGCACTGCCTTGGGTTCAATGTTTAGATGTCGAAGGAGATCTACCAAAGCCACTTGTAGAATAGTGCAAAGAATCTGACTATACTCGGTCTTGTTAACGTTTGTTGATGTGCCATCTCGCTTGAATTCATCTAAAAATGTGTTAGTAGAAAAGCTTTACAGATGGCGGATCCATTTGAACGTTATACCCACCAATAGGATTCCACTCGCATCCCAAAGTCTTCAGATACTCTCCAGCCCCCACGACACTATTCAAGAAGACTGGATAGATATCAAGGAGCTCACGACCCATCGCATGCCATTGGGCCCCTTGCTAGTACATTGTCAGTGGATGTTCAAATGGAAGGGGCAAGAAACACATGTGCATACACCAGAGAAAATCAAGACTAGGTTTGGGGACACGCGAGACTGAGATGCCGGAGAAATACGGTCAATCACTTTGTCTAAGGTCTCTGATGGTCGGGCAATAGCGAATGTTCTCCATGAGAAATGTGTTCGTCTAGATGAAAGTGTATACGCCAGACTTATTAAAAAACCGTGGCTTTTATTTGCTGTCTGGTCTGCCGCGTACCACGATTGCCAAGATTTTTGAAGTCGGGATATCCCCCTTTCATCTGCTGTCGACCATACGAAGAGCTTAGGCGCATCCTCCGGAACACTGTTCAAATCAACAAAGCTACCTTCCTCTGAGCTTGTTTCGCCGACTAGACTCCAACAATTGTCCTTGCACTTGGATGATTGTATCGAAGTGATGGTATTGTGATTGCCTTGGAGGCCATTTAACTTCAACGAATAGTAGGCATCATCCAACACGATATGCGTATTGGAACCTCCATATCCGAAAGAACTCACCGATGCTCGGCGCAGTCCTTCAGAGGGCCAAGCTAGGGGTGCCCGCGGAAACTGCAGGATTTAGGTCAGAAAAAAAAACTTCGAGGCCCAGAAGTTGAAACTTGCCTTCGTGTTGAAAAACTCGTCGTCAATTCTGGGATTCAGATTCTGTAGGTTGACACTGTTCGGAGGGATAATGCCTTTCTCAAGTGCCAGAACGGTTTTTATGATACCTGCAACTCCACTAGCACCTTCAAGATGACCTATATTTGACTTGACAGACCCGCTATATGCATTAAAGAGTCAGTAAAGCAGTAGAGACTATCTTATGGGTATAAGAATACTGACATGTAGAGTGGTTCCTCGGGAGATCGATACTTTCTGAAGACAGAACCAATGGCACTAGTCTCAATAGGATCCCCAACAGCAGTACCTAGTAACTGTCAGCTTACTTGTCGAGATCTCAATTCTTACAAACGAACCCGTTCCATGAGCCTCAAAGTATCGTGTTACCGCCATATCTAATTTCGCCTTTCGATATGTCTCCTCAATTAACTTCGCCTGCATTCTTGGGCTAGGTTGAGTGATGCCAGGTGTCTTTCCGTCTTGGTTGGACGAAGATGATCGGATTACGGATCTTATAGTATC
Source organism: Talaromyces sp. PF30-5 (assembly GCA_023626375.1). NCBI lineage: Eukaryota > Fungi > Ascomycota > Eurotiomycetes > Eurotiales > Trichocomaceae > Talaromyces > Talaromyces sp. PF30-5. The sequence goes on along the minus strand of JAMAGU010000006.1, from coordinate 922,207 downwards.
TCCATCGCGGACGGCATCTTTCAACGGCTTGATAACAATGACACCGACGCCTTCGCCACGCGAATATCCGTTTCCACGCTCATCAAAACTGTAACATCGGCTATCTTCGGAAAGAAGCCCGAGATTGTCCATCATCAAAGAAGTTTCCATAGCCAGAACAAGATTACTTCCGACCGCAAGACCCTGATCTGAAGTTAGTGATTGCAAAGACTGACAATCTGCGAAAATATGATTGAAACAAACCATAGTTGAATCGCCACCCCAGATAGACTGACATGCCATATCAACTGCCATTAAGCTACTTGAACAAGCAGTGTCAATAGCTGCGCTGGGTCCGATCATGTCGAAGAACCAACTAACACGGTTGGCCACCATGTTTGAGGTAGTTCCGGTGATATTCCATTTTTGCATATATTGTGGATCCTTTGAATGCAGCATCAAATAATCATGTCCTGTCGAACCGACAAAAACGCATGTTTTAGAGCGGGCAATGCGGTTCATTGAAATTCCAGCATTTTCCAACGCTCTATACGAAGCCTCCAAGACCAGCCTCTGCTGAGGGTCCATCGCTTCAGCTTCCGTAGCTGTGATGGAGAAGAAAGGAGCATCAAATAGAGAAATATCTTCGGCCAAAAAATGCGCTCCTCGCATAGACAAACTATCCAGCCGACTGGTATCTTCATGATAATGCGACTCAATATTCAGCCGATCGGGTGGAAATTCTGTAGTGGCACATCTTCCTTCAACGATCATGTCCCAGAATGAATCAGCGGAGGCGGCATCTTGTGGAAATTTGAGGGAAAGTCCAACAATTGCCAAAGGGTCCAATAGGTTTTCGGACATGGTGCTAGTTCTAAATGAGTCTTCGTGTCTATCCTGGGTATAGACAATTAGCGTAGGAGGTTGTGGTTTGCTACTAGTACCTCTTGAGCTTGCAGGTGGTGATTTGGCGTCTAAATCCTTTATGCAAATTATGAAGGATCCCTCAATCTCCGATACCCATCGAGAGTTTCATCTAGTACATGCGGATGAACAATTCAGCGGTGAACTACAAGGCCCGCAACTCCACAGAAGACGCACAATTATGTCGGGTTGAGATTTTGAGTTCAAGAATTAAGATGGAAGATACGGAGATACCCGACTCGACGGCTACATAGTATGACAATGTGGGTCTTGCACATGTGGTGCAGATAAATAGTTTCATGCAGTAAGACGCTGATGCCGTGTAACGAAAGAACATTGAATTGTTAGGGGATTTACGCCACACATTTGTTCTTCCATTCTGCCGTATACGTGTCAAATTATGAGCAAAACAGGGTATCGGGTCGACAGGTCCAATTAATGGAGATTCTCAACAATTGCAATGACATAGCCCACTTTTCCGCAGCACGCAAAAGTCTATCGCACTCAGCCTTGGACAGCGCATTTTGCTGCGGCCGAGAAAGATTCAGCTCACAGTCGTGCATGTGTCAATAAGAAACTTCCACGCACTGGCTCTCGGTCCAATTACTACTTATTTGGATCAAGAATGTGAGAACTATTCTGCTGCGGAGAGAAAGCGGGAGCCTAACTAATTTCCATATTTTATCCAATCTTTGCTAAAATGCGTTTTCTATGGTATGTTTCCCCAAAGCTCGGCCTTGATAGAATCTGAGTCGTTGACGTCTGGAAAGCTTTCACGGCATTGGCAGCAACTCCGAGGTAAAGTAGCTCATTCCACTGCAGACCCGAGGGTTAATAAAACATCAAGTGCTGACGAAAACGTACAATGTTTGTTTTTCAGACATTTCTGCGACAAACAGGTATTCCAAAATTCGCTATTCCTCTAAACTTCTCAATTGACGTCGATTCCAGCTGCCATTCGATATGAGCTTGGTGGCGACCACAGCTATGACTTTGTGAACGGAGCAGTTCCGTGGGAGATGGACAAAGGTTTGTTCAAACCTATATATGAAAATGAAACCTATTGCGAAATCTGACATTTCAATAGAGTTAAGCGAGTTTATACTCGGCGATGAAAAAACGTTTGCTTTTTGCGATTCTTCATCGCCGGAATCATGCTCAAAGGCAGTCAAGGACCTAGAAGGTTATTTAGAAGCTGAAGGGCCATACGATGGTGTGATAGCCTTCAGTATGGGTGCCGCATTTATTTTGTCGTGGATGGCTAAAAAAGTCCGAGAAAACAAAGGAGACGATACTTTTGAACTTCCATTTAAACTTGGAATTTTCTTTTCGGTTGCAGGTCCTTTACTTCATAATGATGTCTCGTCAAAAGGCTCTGTGACACCTCTAGGATCCATCCCGCGCAGTGAGCTGGTTCAAATACCGACGGTACACGTTTGGGGAGCTATCGACCGTGAGAAAGACAATGCTCTTTCAGCTACTGAAGCATGCACAGACAGATTCAGATCTGTATATGTTCATGAAAGAGGCCACGAAATCCCCACGACCCCGGGAAATGTGATATCAATAGTGAAGATGATAAATAGAGCGATTACACAGTCAGATACTGCGATTTGAGATTGAAAAAGTGCTCTAGGCCGCACGTACTCCGGGCCACGGTGGCAATTTCTTCTCGACGCACAGGCGTCCAATTCTTGAAGTATTTGTGAAATATTTTACCTCTTGATACATAATGTTAAAACTATGAGAAGGTTTCTCTCCAGAATGTCGAATCCTGGCCCCGGAGTGGTCTGAATATTCAATTGACTGAGCAAATTACATTGAAGTTGATCTATAGTATTCACTACTAGTGCGTGTTCCTCCTGGGTTCTCGTTGAAAGCACTTGAGTGCTACATAGGCGTATATGAAAAAGGTGAAATATCAAACATAATTGTGCTCAACTTCAAGCACTTAGGTATTACTAGTAAGGGTCACACCAAGTAGGAGGCAAATGCGCAAATTTCAAGATAAATAAACATTGAACTTTTCGCTTCCAACTTGAAGTCAACCTGATTCCTACCATCTTCAGTCCCCTGGAAGTTCCAGTAGGATCGTTACGTCAAGTCCTGATAAAGATTTAAACTATCATGTGCGAAGGCTTTTGGCTAATTTGTGTTCTCAGGGTTGCCGGTTTGCTTAACCCAAGATACCCTGTGTCTTAAAATGGCTTCAACCAAGATGAAGATTGATCTACACTCAAAGTCTCGGCAGCTGGATCTGTTTGACCGAAGCTGCGTGAGATATGTGAGTTTCTTTAAGTGGCAGTTCTGATTAATTGCCAATGACGCAAATAATCGGTGAATTGACCAGATATGTTCCAGTTACCACATGAAATCCGTGTTGATCAGACTACTGAAATCTTAACTTCTCACCGCATCGTCATGTTATGCCATCAAGGCCTCTCTGAAGTGCTGAGGATATCGATGCCGAGTTTCAGCTTCTGGCTAGACCTTTGATGATTAGCTGCAAAAGCCGATTGAACGCAAGGATCAAGCCCCAGCGTGGGTACGGATGATCCTCGGATTTCCGACGTATTGAACATAAGTTGTTTGATACATAGTGTTACGTGAGTACTGAGGCACACTGTGCCGATGCTGAGCAACTTGAATAGGATGCCTAAAGCTGAAGCTCAAGAAATTAGTTGAACCTTAGAATCCACCATTGCTCCGTCGCACTGTGCCGCAGACGATCTCCATGTTCAGCCAAACGATGTATGATTCATCAATTCCATCTTACATGAATTGCATTCTCCATGAACACAAATGATAGGCATTGCTGAATGAAGATACATATTGCAGCGCGTGATGAGTAACCTTCAATAGAGGCAATGCTAGTCGAAACCCACGAGAAGATCTGTGGAAGTGGGCCAATAAGCCCGATGATTGTGGTGGGGCCATCCCTACAAGATGGCAACGATTTTCTACCCTATGTAGAATCTGGTACATATAAATAGAAAAAAATTGAAGTTGTTCTATGATCTGGAGCCTAATTATCTAGTACCTATTCGACACCGATTGTACTGCCAAAATGGACCATCTAGCCCCAGTGGAAAATGTTGATCTATTTGAATATTTGTGCATCAGACTGAAAGAAATTGGTGTTCGCTCCATTCATGGGGTGCCAGGCAAGTGAAGATTATCCCTCGTGTTGCTTAAATGCGATTATATCTTAGTTCAAACTAACAAAGCCTCTTAGGAGATTTCAACTTGGCAGCTTTAGACTACCTCCAGAGAAATAATTTGAAATGGGTTGGGAATTGCAATGAGCTTAATGCCGGTACGATAAAGGAAGAATAATCACTGGATTACTTTTCTAATTTAAACTGCAAAAGGCTACGCGGCAGATGGCTATGCCCGGGTAAACGGGATGGCTGTATTGATGACGGTCATGGGCGTTGGCGAGTTATCCGCACTAAATGCTGTCGCTGGATCGTTCGCCGAATACGTTCCTGTGATTCATATAGTCAGTCAACCAAGCCGAAAGTCTCAGGATAGAGGGCTATGCACGCATCACACCTTAGGTGATGGGGATTTCACTGCGTTTCATGATATGAGCCGGAAGGTCTCCTGCATGACAGTCAGCATTGATTGTCCTCGGGAAGCGCCTCTCTTGATTGACGATGCTATTCAAAAATGCTGGATTCAAAGTCGACCAGTGACTATTTTCATTCCCTCGGATACAATCCGAATGCCAATAGCCCGCTACAACTTGAAGTTTGGTCCCCAACTATGTCGGACAATACGCGAAGACGACTTTCTACCTTGTCAAAATCTCGCTAAGGATATCTTCAATGAGATTCAGCAAGCCAATCGTCCTTTATTCTTGTTTGGAGGGTACGGGGTATTGCATGGCGCAAAGCGGGAAATTGAAAGCCTTTCACATGGGGCGAAGATTCCGTTCTTGATAGCGGCTTCAGGTCTTGGGTTATTTGACAGAAGGTTACCGAACTATCAAGGGATATATGTGGGATCTTGCTCCAGCAAGCGTGTTCTTGATTTGGTGAACTCCGCCGACCTCGTTGTATCAATTGGGAATATCCAGTCTGATCTGAGTACACCCGGCCTCGGTGGCCATGTGGACAGAACCTTTCTGATCGATATTCAACGATGTTGCGTTGATTTTAAAGGTCACATTTTCCCAAGGGTGTTCATTGCTACCGTGATTGAGGCTTTGAGTGGACATTTAGTCAATTTACAGACACCTTTAGCCCAGTCGGTGAGTGCCAGAACGCTTGTCGCTAAGAGTGAAGATGGTCTTTGTCGGGAAGAAAAGAAAAGCGTGAAACACGACATAAAAGGAGTCAATTGCGCTCGAAGTCCAATGAAGTTAATTGGCAAGATATTTGACTTCTGGTCCTTGAATTGTTGTCGCGTTTGGCAGAGGAAAGAACCCATTACACATGACTGGTTTTGGGATGCTCTAGGGGGTTGGCTGCAAGCAGGTGATATAATTCTCGCAGAGACCGGAACAGCAAGCTTTGGGATTTGGAAAACAGTACTTCCCAGAGACGGCATCTTCATTTCGCAGTACTTGTGGTCTAGTATAGGGTATACAATGGGCGCATGCCAAGGAGCATCTCTTGCAGTCCAAGATTCCCATTGTGCAACAAGGCGTACTATTCTCTTTATCGGAGATGGGAGCTTCCAGTGCGGATGCCAAGAGCTAAGCACAATTATTCGACAGGGCCTGAAACCTATTATGTGAGTTTCCATTTTTCATGCATGTCGCATATCTTGGAAAGAAAAACAAAAAAGTAACTTTATCAATCGGGTTAATTTAGCTTTTTAATCTGCAACAATGGTTACACCGTTGAGCGATTGATTCATGGAGAGAAAGAGGAGTATAACGATATCCAGGCCTGGGAGCATAGTCTTCTCCCAGCGGCTTTCGGTGCAAGACCGGACACATTCCGGACCCACCGTGTCAAGACAAAGGCACAGCTCCAAGTTCTTTTTGACGACAAGAGCTTCACCGAATCTTCCGTTCTTCAGGTAGGTGTATATTCTGCCATTTTAAATTCACGTGTCGACTAATCACATGCAGCTGGTTGAACTATTTGTGGCGAGTGATGATGCACCCTCTAATTTGGTCCAATTGGCGCGATCACTGCAGAACCAGAACACTGGAGCATGCAATGTGCAAGCTGAAAATTAGAATGTAGATGCAAGGCTATCCATTCATGGAGAGATATCTTCGATACGAAACTTGATTTTCACTTCTAAAAGGTGCTACCTTGTTCAGCTGCTGGATTCTCTTCCTTGCGTACGATAGCACCGCTTTGTAAACACCCAAGATCTCTGGGGTTGAATGTGCATCTACGCACTCTGCAAGGGCTTCAATTGTACTCAACTTTACGTATATTTCCTCTTATTTTCACTAAAAAATGCCTCTTCATCATGATATGAGAGATCTCCTAATTGTAATTTGGCTCACGGTCTTCAGTCTTAAAATACCTACTTATGATACCTGGCCGATCATGGTTCTACATTGTCACTTTACCTGACATACACGTAATGTGTGTCCAAGGGCTACTGGTAGGCAACTTGGAAGTCTATGCTAAACTTGAACGTTCAATCTACCGAGACGAGTGCTGTGGAGCCATATAGTACTACTAGTACGCCTTGCGATTCTCTAAATCATGATGAAAGATTTGACTTTGGTTGCCCGAGTCGCACGTATGTGATAACATGGTATCATCTCAAGTATGTAGCGCTCTTCTTCACTCCTTCGAGTGATCTTGTTGCAAATCTTCTTGAAGATCAGAAGAAGGATCATTTAGAATATGATCGGATTCCAGTTTTCTATCCAGGGTTGCATGTTGGATAAGCAATGAAAGTGCTAACGAAAATGCGGAAATAGCCATAAAGAACAGCCACAGATCTTTGAAAGAGCGTGTAAATGAAGAGATGTAGTTGCTCTTCGCAACAGGATCCCAGCCCGGCTCGCGTAACTGAAGAGCGAACCCAGGTGCATTGTTAGAAACAGATGCATCCAGATCTCGCTCAATCAGGTGAGACCGGAGTCTATTCTGGAAAAATGTACCAGCAACCGCGACGCCAATGCACATTCCAAGTGATCGACAAAATGTGTACATTCCGGCGGCCGTACCGTCGCGGCTTTTTACAGAAAGGGCCTGGATAGCGAAATTCAAGGACGTCAACACGAGTCCATGGCCGACGCCTAATGTGAGAAAAATAAAAGCCCAGTGGCGTGCTGGCATATATTGATCCATGAGGAACATCAAGCCAATTGCCAGAGTGACTAAAGCCCAGCCTGACCATATAGCCCATCGATAATTTCCATACCGTGTAAGAAGAACACCAGATATAATACTGCTTGGAAGCAAGAAACCCAATATGATCATCAAGGCTAGTCCACTCTGGATTGCATTCATACTTTTTGCTGTTTGCATGAACACGGGAATGAAATAAAGGAGTCCCAGCAACTGTTTCCATTAGCCTGGAATTGAATGTTTGGTGCAATTCGACTTACCAATGCGCCTTGGAGAAGCGCACAGATGTAGGCCACTACCGACGACAGATTTGAGAATAATGACATCGGTAAAAAAGGTCGCCTGGCACCATATGCCTCCCAGAGAAGTGAAGCCACTATCCCTATGAAACCAACGATGATTGGCACAAAAGTTCTCCAACTAGACCACGGAAACTGATTCCCACCCCATGTAATGCCAATCAAGAAAGAACAGAAGCTGGAAACGAACAGGAATCCTCCAATCCAGTCAACCAAGGCGAGACGCTCAAATATGCTCGGACGCTCCGCATTGAGCCGGACTGTCAATGGAACCAAAAATATCCCAATTCCACAGAATGGAAGATTGATGTAAAAGATCCATCGCCAGGTAATGTTTTGGGCAATAACTCCTCCAATCAACGGCCCGATGAGAGTTCCCAAAGCCCAGGCCAATTGAACAATAGCATAATATGTCGGACGTTGACGGAGAGGAACGATATCGGTGGTAATCACAAGACATGCTGCCATTATCCCTCCGCCTCCTACTCCTTGTAATGAGCGACCGGTGAGCAAAAGGGCGAAGGAATGGGCGACCGAGCAAAGGATGGTTCCAATTGTGAAAACTATGACGACCAGAAAGAGTAGGGGTCTGCGACCGAATATATCAGACAGATCAACAATGAACGGCTGACAGACGGCATTCGCGAGAAGGTATGAAGTACCAGCCCAGAATGCTTGTACCGCATTACCATGAAGTGAGACTTCCAGTACCTGCAGGGATGTTCCGCCATTAGCCATTGCGAATAAATTTCATTGCGTGCTTGCGGTACATACAGGTATAGCTGGAGTGATGATTGTTGTGTCCAGGGAGATAACAAAAGCCAGAAGTGCTAGGCAACCGAAAATAAACCATTCCTGTCGTTTAGGCTTCCAATCTGTCGTTGGACGTTGTTCATCGGGATTGGTGGCAGTGCTTTCCAAAGGGATATCCGTAGAACTGCCCATTGTGCTTGGAATGGTAGTTTTTGCAGACCGCACCCTGGAGAAAGGAAGGCGAGAATAAACGAATTGGTGATGAAACCAGCTGTTGTCGTCCTACGGCATTGCATGTCTAACTTTATGGCTCAGCTGATGAGTCCCACTGACAATGACTACCTTGATCATTTCTAGGAATGCGGATGCGCCTCGCAGATTATTGCATAGATCCACCGTGGTACAGATCTTGTTGGGGTCCATCCAATTCGCTGATCGACAAATGCGTAGATACCCATTCTATCGTGCAGGTTGAGCATGCGTCAGCTCTCAGGCTGCATTGTCCGCTTTGGTAAATATTTGAGGTGTCCTTTGGACACGCTTCTCCCGTACAGCCACGCACTACTCAAATTGAGAATTGTGTCAATCAGAACGATTGAGTTTTTGCCATGCTGCCAGTTTCCAAAATCTATTTGAATTCAAGATAGACCTCAGAAAATTCTAGCCGAGGCTGTGAGCAGAATTCTCTCCTGTCTGACCAGTCTCGCGACTCCAGTCATGGGTCAACTATTTTCTCGGACTGAAGAGCCCCTGGCCGAAGTGCAAGGAGACTCAGACAAAGCTCTCTGGCCGGTAAATTTGGAAACAATTCTAAGTGATCGAGCAACCCAGTACAGCGACAAACCAGCGGTTATTTTTCCATGGCAAAATAAGCAGCTTTCATTCACTGAGCTCCACGAAAAAGCTAACATTGTCGCTACGTCACTTATACGCGCCGGCATCACGCACGGTGACTGCATCGGAATTATCGCTGGAAATCGATATGAATATATTGAAATATTTATTGGGGGTGCCCTCGTCGGGTGCAAGGTATTGGTGCTGAACAACACATATCGCCCCTGGGAGCTTGAGCATGCCCTTAGAAGGACTGGTACGATAATTTCAATTTGGCACTCTTGAATAACATACTGATAGTGTCATGCAGATTGTCGTATAATTTTTCTCGCGCCCACTATAGGCTCACGCAGCCTCGTCGACCATGTCAATTTGCTATGCAGCACCTCAAGTCGGTCTGCTCTTCCAGCTCTGTCCCAGATTGTCTTTCTTGGAGAGTCTCCGGGGAGTGTGACAATCGAACATAAAAACTACGGCGAGTTTGCGACCACGGTTGGCAACGTTTGCGAATGCGAATCCCAAAGAAAGGTTGTTCAGCCCTCGGATATAGGCAGTTTCCAGCTTACATCCGGTAAGAAACCTTTTTAAGAACCAACATCGATACCCTCTGATAACCTTTATGAAATAGGAACCACCGGTGAGCCAAAAGTCGCAATGCTATCCCAGCTGTATGTCATTCATTTTTCTCATTTGAATTTGTAGCTGACAGTGAAAAGGAGTATGCTGAACAACGCCCGATTCGTGGGTGAGAGACTTGGTCTAACATCAGCCGACGTGGTTTGCTGTCCTCCGCCATTATTTCATTGTTTTGGATTGGTGATGGGGTTCCTCGCTGGTATAATACAAGGAGCGACCGTTGTGTTTCCATCAGATCACTTCAGCCCAGACGCGGTGCTTGATTCTATCTTGGACCATAAGTGTACAACACTCCTCGGCGTACCAACAATGTTCATTGCCGAGCTAGAAGTACTCCAGTCCCGAAATATAACAATCGATACTGTGCAGAAAGGCTTAATAGCTGGATCGACGATCTCACATACCTTGATAGGTCGACTCAACAAAGGGATGGGGCTCAATTACATGGCCATTGCGTATGGAATGACCGAGACAGCACCAGTGTCATTCATGAGTGCCACAGATGACGCGATCGAGAAAAGAATGGAAACAGTTGGGCGCATCATGCCTCACACCCAAGCTAAAGTCATCGATAGTTCAGGTAATACTCTGAGACGGGGCATGAGAGGGGAGCTTTGTGTAAGTGGTTTTGGATTGCAAAAGGGGTATCTGAACAACGAAGCAAAGACCAACGAGGTCATGAAGCGTGATAAAAAAGGCGTTCTATGGATGCATACAGGCGATGAATGCATCATCGACAAAGAGGGATATTGTCGTGTCACTGGGAGAATAAAAGACATTATTATCAGAGGTGAGCTTCATATTTGTCTAACCATCGAGGAATTGAAGGTTCCAAGGTTGAACATGCAGCTGCAAGGCGATTACTGATTTGATACCTCTAGGTGGAGAGAACATATTTCCCGCTGAAATCGAAGAACGCCTTATTTCACATCCATCCATCTCTGAAGCCAGTGTTGTTGGCGTCCAAGATTCTAAATATGGAGAAGTCGTTGCATGCTTTTTGAAAACATCATTGCCCCGTGCGGAGCGTCCAAAAGTGTATGAAATTCAAGACTGGGTCAAGGCTGTTATGAGTCGATCTAAATCTCCAAAATACGTCTTTTGGGTCGGCGATGGTGGAGTCTGCGATGACTTTCCGAAGACTGGTAGTGGCAAGCACCAGAAGCATCTCTTGCGTGATATTGGTAATAAAAACATAGTACAGCCAGGGGCGATGTGATTGATGTTTGAGTTGATGATAATTAAAGAATAGACCTTCCGTGTTGATCTTCGGACTGCAGAATGTTGAACAATCGAAGGTTACTGGGGGGAATTCAAATGTTAGATACGGAAATTTCACATGCCCATCAAAGCTCAACTCCGCTATGAATATTTGAAAGAACATTTTGAGTGGTTCCCACCACTCCGCCAATCCGCTATTCAATGCTCGAATCTTTTGAACTTGAAATTCTGAAAAAAGGGCGCGTCGATGAACCTTTCGAAGAAAGACCAGATACCAAAGTGTTCGGTCATGTGCTCGAATCCTCGATCACATGATCCATATGGCAGCTCTGCATGCCCTCATCTCTGAAGCCACCACGATGTATTCTCCTCTCCCCCACGCGCAGTATTACACTCAAATACAGCAGTATCTTCGTGTATTGCTTCTTCTGTTGTTGTCGTAGCCTTATGGTTCGATCATAGTTTCCCTCTATGCTCATAGCCGTCTCAGACACAATGTGACGTCTTCATGATCCAATAAGTAGACTACACACCATTTCATGTAAGCTCAGGCTTTGACAGGTCCAATGCTTTCTTTTATGTGCTTCCTACTACCTATTATCTAACCGGGCAAAGTGGGTAAACTTTCAATGGGCAATAAAGTGTAGCAATGTACTTTTCATTCATCACAAAATTACACGTGTACATATATGCTTTTCATTCTTCTCGGACTAGCTCCACGATTCTCTTTTCAGTCCTTTGCTTCCCCACATGCGCATTGTTCAACAAAAGCATTCAAATAATTGGCTACGGACATGGGCCGTCTTCCGGATTGGGAAGACTTGACCAATATTGGTGACATTGATTACTGAACTTTGAATGCGAAGTAACTTTGATCAAAGAAATTTGACAAAAAATTCTTCCTAGGAAGAAGCTGTCTGTAACTCGTAATAATACAGTTGCCAGAGACCATTTCTTGTCATTCAAATTGCAAAAACCGCGATTCTTATTCGACCTTTCTTTGAAACCCTGACATACACCATATCCCTCCACAATATACTACAATGGATCCAAATCAGTGGCGCAAGTTCAATTTCTCTTTTGTGCAGGCGCGCTAAATTGGCGGGGAGGAAAGAAAAGGATAAAGAAAGAAAAAAAGAAAAAGAAAAAGGTTCATTCGTTGCAGGAGTCGCAAGCTCCACATATCTATTCACGGTATCACCAACTGGTCGACAGTTCTCAGCGCCGCAATCAATCATGAGATGCCAGAACCTGGGGTACTGGTACTTAACCGCTTAAAACTCGACCTTGGCGACTGTTGTACCAGGAGGCAGCTTGAATTTGACCACAGAACCGCCACCGGATGTCATATACGCATACCCGTCCCTTGCAATTTGAAGAGACGTAGGTCGTGAGATCTTGCTGCCCTCCCCACCAACATAGGTCTTACGGGATCCATCCGGCTGAATCTGAGCGATTTTGTTTGAAGGCTGAGCGACGTATGCAACTCCATCCGCGTCGATGATAAAGTCATCGAAGTCATCAGTTGTTGAGTCGAGGGTGTTAATGATTTCGACAGCGCCAAAGCTTTCGGCATCATCGCTAATCGGTATCTTCGCGTAAATGTTGCGGGCACTGTTGGTGAAGTATACGTTGCTTCCGACGACCTTGAGTCCGTTCACGCCAATTGGGATGGAGGCATTAGATGGCGCATTCAAAAGTTCATCCTGGAAAGCGACCTGGTAGTTGCCAGTGATGGTGTCGATGCGAAAGATGAGACCCCGAACAGCGTCGCCTGCCAAGACAATATGGGGTAGCTTCGGGAGTGCGGCCATCCCATTCAACATGATGGCGTCGGGAAGGTGAGCGGCCTTTCGGATCACTGCGCTGGTGGGATCCTTGCTAAAATCTACAGTATAGATCGTCTCATTGTAGTAGTGATAACTACCTCGGACACCACCGATAACGGCGTATTTATCCTTTGCAATGGTCGTGATACCACAAAGAGCGGTTGCGCCCGGAAGGGCGGCCACTAGCTCAGCCTGCGGATTTTCCGCGTTAGGGTCAAGGGTATACAGTTGGCCCTTTTCGAAGGTAGTAAGAAGAAGTTGCCCATTGGTGCGTAGCTCACTGTTCTCGATATCGATAGCAGTTGTGAAATTGAACACCGTGGTGACCTGCACCGCAAGGGCGGATGTTGCCGCCAAGGCCAGCAAAATTGGAGAACGCATGTTGTGAGGACTTGGAATTCTGCCTCTGGATTTCAGCGGGGGACGATTCCAACTTTAATCTTCCATGAGGGGCATCTGGGTCTATCAAACCCCATAATTCTTCAGCCGTAGTGGTCTGACGGAAATAATTTTGCCGAAGCAGCTTGCCGCAGAAAACTGTCGGAGGTAGAAAGGGATCAGCGGTCGGCTAAGGAGAATTGGGGAATAAGCACCGAGCAGTGGGGTCGCCCACACTACTTTGTGCCATGGATTGAGAGGGCCGGAGCGGGGTCCTATCCCAAATGAATAATCTTCAAGTTGCTGGCAGGATTTGTCCAACGTGAGAAAATAAAATCGGGATTCGGACGGATGATAATGCACGTAGTGTGCCTCAGGCAGACACGAACTTGAAGGCGTGCAGCAGTGTGCTTGTCGTAACGACGCCTTCAATGCTATATTCAATATTGTTAGTATGAACAATGCTCAAGTACATGTATTATTGCCACACAGATTCTGACCACCGCAATTAGGTCATTAGTAGTGGATGCTGACATCCGACAACGGTTTCTCAGTATTGATATTTTTTCAGCATTCTCAATCCATGGCAACTTCTCTTATTTTATCATTGTGAAGATCGAGTAGACGCATGTGCATTAAATGACATCGGTCCCATATCCAATAGGCGCGACTAGTAGTGCTAGTATGTAGCAGAAGAGTCAACTATTGGGTGAAGGGACCAAGAAAGCTTCTTCAAATGTTTGGTGCTATTCATCTGAGTATAAGATTTCTCGGGATATTTACAGGAACATCAAACATCCATGATATAATACCCACTTAAATGTGTCTAGTGGCATGTCTTAACTACATACACATTTGGCCTGCACCGTGACATGCATGCGGCCTGCTGGGAGATAGTACTTAGCACATCACCGGGTACATATTTCCTCGGGTTCAAAGGCTTCAAATGTTCCAATGTTTCTCTTATTCGAGTTGAGATGAATGTACCAAATGAACTTTACGTGCACACAAAGCTACCATTCTTTCAAGCCAATTGGTCCAGTACAGGTCCAATGCTTGTGGACTAACTTTCTGTTCTCAACTTCATCAACAATAGCTACAGCCATATCTTCATTGTAAATTCCATTGTGGATGCCAGCCTCGGCCGACCCGGTAGCGTCATCCACAAAGAGTTGATACTGGCCAGTCCTGATACCTTCAAGTTGTTAGATTCAAACCTTCAAGCGGTGCTGTATGCTAACCTTTATCGCGCAGCTGCCATGGAGGAGATAGAAAGCTCCATTGTGGCACTTTTATACCTTCCCACATAGTCAAAGCCGCCCGGGAGCAGAGGATGAGGCCAATGCAATCTGGATCTGCAAGTGTGGATTTTGCTGTTTGTAACAAGTACCATGCAAATGGCCTGGTGATCCAAGAAAGCCCTTCGATCTCGAAACGTGTGAGCAAACTTAGGCCATTAGATTGATCACAGTAGATGTTAATACTCACAGCTTGGGCTTTCGTAATTGTTTCTAGCCCATCTGAACCCTCGAATGAATAATCCAAAACCTCGCTGGCCATGGTCAAACATACGTGTCATCATGTAAATCAAATGAACGTCTGGTCATTGATACCTAGAAATGCGTTAGTTGCACTCACAGTTCGTAAACCAGAGTGGTGTCTTGAAGCCTAACCAGTGGTTGTATTCGAATCCATTGTCATCGCACAGCTGTGTCCCTTTTTTGTAGTACAGAGAGCCGGCGCCACCTAATAAATGTTAAAAAATAGGGATAGGAAAATAGCAATAGTGCGATGATAGATTCGTCATCTCAGACACAACACAATTGCTCTCCGAAGGAGCCGACCAGGAGATTATTCGAATTGATCAAAATTTAAAATATGATTTACGGGAGGGGTGGATTGCAGGCACACTCCAAGTCCCTCGACTGGGTCATATTACAGGAATTGGGCCTCTTAATGGCCAAGATAGCGTGCAACGTATCCTCAGGGAGTCAGTGAGAATTTTGAGCCACGAAAAGGCTTGGTCAACAATTTGCACATGCTATAAAGTGTGCGTTGCTCCAGATTCTATCAGGTACTAATCCATCTTTTCCTGCTGATTTCGAGCAATGAGTCAACTTTTGAACAATTTTAAATATCGATCTAAATGAATATAAATGGTAGAAATCATTATTCTTTCGAATTACATTTGCGAAGACATGGCTTCCATCCACTTGGCTTTGGCAGCGGCCAAATCCACTTTCGCTGCCTCGGCTCTAATTCTGTCTGATTGAAAGCGAAGAGCAGACCGCAGAGATTGCCAGTCAACTCCAAGAAGACGACCATCTTTTTTCAATATCCTGCCGTTGACGATAACAGTGTCTATGTTTGCTCTTGATGAGTGGAAGACTACCGCAGCCGTTGGATCATGGACTGGCACAGTGCTTATATCATCGCAGCGAAAGATGACAAGATCAGCTCTCTTTCCAATCGCAATGGAGCCAACCAGGTGATCGACTCCCATGACCTCGGCACCGCCAAGTGTGCCAATGCGTAATATCTCGGCCGTCTTTCTCTTGATAGCGAGCGGAAAATCGAGTTGATTGTCCAAAGCTCTTTGACATTGAAGTGCCAGCCTCATCTGCACCGTGAAGTTGTTATCTTGGTTTGATGTTATATCAAGGCCCAAGCAAGCCTTGCAACCCCGGTCGACGGCTCGGAACACAGCGGGAAACCCCATACCCATCTGTAACTCCGTGTCGGGCGTGCCAACGAGACTGGCACCGCTAGAGTTGATCGAGTCCATTTCTCTATCCGTAAGTGATGCCCCGTGGGAGAAGACTAGATCAGGACCGAGAATGCCTTCATTTGCGAGATGGTTTACAATCTTCTTGTGATGTGTGTCGTATGGTCCCATGGCGACGTGCATAGTTGTAATTCTTGCTCCAAGCTCGCGAGCCAGCAGAACCTGGCGCACAGTCTCATCTAACGTTTCAGACTCTGGTTCTGTCGGGGCGATGCCAAAGGTGAGCAGATCTTCAGACGGATCATTGGTGGTGAAATGAGACACACGCACCCGTCCCGCATCGGCCACGCGCTGGTCTTGGTCGAACTTTTCAAGATTCACGCCAGGAATATGGCAGCTCTCAATTGGACAGTTCTCGTAGAACCCGTAGCAGAAGCAACCCCTGATTCCAGCTCTTTTCAATCCACGGATGGCAGCGTCGGCATGCTCGGGCGAATTGATGATGTGGCTATGTTCGAGAACACAAGTTACACCATTGTTGATTAAATCAAGGGCGGCGGCATAATAGGCGAGCTCCACATCTTCGGCCGTATAGACACTACCATAGAGACTGCGCATACTAACTAGGTAATCGAAGAGAGACCAGTCCGTAGCGATACCTCGAAGTAGCTGCTGCCACATGTGATGGTGTCCGTTCACGAAGCCCGGCACGACGATGCCGTTATCAGCATCAATAACGGTGAGGTTTTCGCTGGTCGGAATGACTAAATTTGGCCCAATTGCTTGTATGACATCATCTTCAATCAATAAATCACAATTGGTGAGAGATTCAGCTGCCGAATTCACAGTAACGACATATGCATTCTTGACATGGATGTATCTTGGTGAGGGGGCGTTGGTTGTCATGACTGTTGTATTTGGTAGCAAAAGGAATTAAATGTCGCAAAATGTTTACCATTTACAAGGACAGATTCCTGGTATTAATAAATAGCTACTAGTATGAACAGGTAGGCAACAAAACTCTTCGAAATTGCTGCCCCGCAAAACCCGTCCGTATTCAGAAGGAGGTGCGCGCGGCGTGGATCAATTGATGCTCGGCCCCCATAGCACAGACTTCGGATCCATGCCTTGAACTGTCATAATCGTTCAAAACTAGTAATGATCCAACACTTGTCTTGAATCATGAGCCCCGTGGATACCGCTCGATTGAAATAAAGGAATATCGGATCGAAACATGTATATTTAGATAAAAGGCATCTATGATGCTGTCTACTAGTAAATGCACCCGAGTCCCACACAGCACTGACTCTGACATCAACTGATCTACTACTGGGCATGGGTGGAAGCGAAACCCACTGGCATGAACTTGAAGTCCCAAAGTTACTTGAATGATCAACTTGAAAGCAACCGCACACTAGATCCCACTCTGGGGTGTTTTTAGTAGCCGTGGCTAGCGAGGGATGCGTTGAAAGAATTCGGTATGATGAGATCCATCCATCTCTGTATGAGATGGTATGTACGATAAGAAAAATCTGTCGACGAGATATGCAGAGTTTGGAGCGTAGAAAAAAAGAAGAAAAAGAAAAAATTGCAACTTATGCTTGAGGACAACCGCCGACTGCATAGCCGAACCGATGAATGGCCACAGCGAACAGAAAGGAAGAGGCACCACCTGGGCAGGTGGTAGGTAGCAACCTTGGGAAGTTGGAGTGGGAGATGGTGATACAATCCACCCAGTGCCTCAGAAATTTTGGAATCCAGCACTTGATTCCAGGGGCGAAGTACATAGCGAGGGTCCATACACGTGCGATGAGATGCGTGCTATCAACTCCCACCACTATGGTCCATCTACTTCTTGTTGCTCCTGGCACCTTCGCATTACATAACTTAGGTGGCCCCCAACATTAGTCAGGAATTTGCAATCATGAAAAAAGACTCGAGCGTTGAAAAGGAATATGGACTCGGGAATAGACTCTGCTGCCTTGCCTTTTATCGATACGCCGGTTCAGAGATCGGGGGGTCAATCACTATGTAAAATGTGCGTGTTGAAGTTGTTATGTAGACGCGCTGGGCATATTGGTGAAGGCGAATCATTGACGAATCAGGTCGTGATGAACGGTTGGTTGGGCTTGGTCCCTATCTATGGACACCACCCCCTGCGTAGAAACAGGTACACCGTTAAATACTATCGGAGGCGTTACAGGGAACGCACAAATTTCAGTGGGTAATAGCCGCAGTGGTATCGCGGGCTTGCGAGAGAGGGGCAATCTCGTGGTCGTGTGGTAAAGTTCCAAGGTTGTGAGGGTTGCAAGATTCGAACTTGCAACGCTACAGAGGGATTGTGATCCCAATTACAAGTATTGTAGAAGTTTTCTTGTGGCTCATAGTATCATTAAGCCACCAACCCAACAATCGAGCTGCGGAATCTCGCCAGGTAAGCGAGGATGAAGGGACAGCCGAACATGGTGAAGATATTTGAATCGTGAGTGCGTTTGAATGATGATGACATCCGATGCCCTAATTCCGGGATGTTCATATTGTCCACCATGCATGGCCCACTCGCTCAGTGTACATATCGGCGCATCCTGGGGAATTCGACTTGAGCACGTATCCAGACTCAATCACTGGGAGCAATTTAACACTTAAGTCCCCGGTAAGGTATATACTACATATAGTAGCAGACAATGCCCTGTGAGTTACATGCATATGTACGGTAAAAGACACTTCAAACATTTGAAGGTGTCATGTCCACAGGTGCAGGTCTTGTTATTTGAAAAAAAAAAAAGACATTGCAGGTTTCGTTCCATATACTATATTCGTACATGCACCATACTTACTAGGTAGTATACAACTGCGCTACAACTGCGCAGTCAGAAAACCGCCCAATCAACATGCTCTCTTCAAGCTCGAACTAATCAAATCAACTACCAGTGGCCAAGGCGACCAACATGCAAATGACTGTTGTAATCAAAGTCGTCGGCAAACAAACAGGTCAGCGGCAACCGCCGGGTGAATGATAATCCTATACCTCAAGTGTCAATATTTATCACGTGTAATAACACTGATATGCCTTTTGCGCTCCTTTTTCACTTTTCTTTGAGGAACCTTTGTTGTACCTGAAACCTTTACTGCTTGATTTTCAATTCCTCTATTACATGTTCGGAATAATATGTGAAAGACCATCGACATGTTTCGACGTCCGCGCATGACCCAGCCCGATAGGGAAGCCGCTGAGCTTGGCCAGATGCTTCCACCCCTGGCAATATTTCCATGGGGCGGATTGGCAATGAATTACTTGGGTGTTCCGATCGTGCTCAATGTAAGACCAACCTGGCTGACCATCAAAACTTGGATCTTTAATGGAAATTCAGAATGCAGCAATCGTCGTGGATGATAAGGACTACCAATCGGCATCGCAAAAGCTTAACGAGTGTGGATTCACAGAAACGGTGCCTGATCGCAGACCTCCTCCGGACAGTTTTGCCGCACTTCCAGATCCCGAAGGTTACCTTCGGGAGATGGAAGAACACCACAAGCACCTAGATCAGTCCACCAAATTGTTTAGTTATCCAGCTAATCATCGCCGCGAGAGCCAGCTGAAGGTTCATCTGATACCGGTTTCATTCGCACATCTCGAAATATCTCAGGTTACCGAAGACCCGAATGAATGTCAAAATTACAGCACTTACGATAATGTCCATTATCCACTGGAGGCAGCGTTAGTTGAGAGTTTTGTCAAGTGTGCAATCGACGATGAGGATCGTAGCGGTTTGACATGGGGACTATTACTGAATAGTTGGATAGCGATGATGGGAAATTATCTGGATGTCAATAATGACATCCTTGATTCTTGTGTATACCAAGAAGCAGTCGAATGGTTCAGTGTGAAATATGGTCGAAAGCATGAAGAACAGTATGGTCCTTGGGATAGACGAATTTCAAAGCGAGTTGGATCTGGAAAAGAACTATCTGTTGATGCGAGAGGCAACTCTTTGTCTAAATAGGCTTCACTCACTCCACTTTGGCTGCGTCCTCGATGCTGCGGCTATTCCACAAGCTCTGACTGCGAACCTCGCTTTCTCTACGCCCATTATGTTGTCATTTCAAATGTTTTATATGTTCACATCGAGCGATCAACGTTCTTTGAGACATGTGCACATGTAAACATGACATGCAATCCAATACTGATAAACTTGCTTGATTTGGCCGCATTCAATTTGTAGACTCAGCTTAATGCTCAGAATTTCGTTGCAGATACATACAGCATCGAATGATTTCCCGATAGATTTA
The DNA here is from genome assembly GCA_023626375.1 of Talaromyces sp. PF30-5. Taxonomy (NCBI): domain Eukaryota; kingdom Fungi; phylum Ascomycota; class Eurotiomycetes; order Eurotiales; family Trichocomaceae; genus Talaromyces; species Talaromyces sp. PF30-5. Next base: position 902,067 of record JAMAGU010000006.1, on the reverse strand, counting down.
TGCTTCATACACGTGTTCGCGAGTCCCGCATGTGTATGCATTTCTTTTCCTGTGGAATACTGCATGACACCTAAGCACCATGTCTCGGATAGATTCTACATCGATTTGCGGGGAACTCGAAATTCCAAGGTTGTGATGAATGGAAAAGAATAATGTGTACAGAAGATCAAAAGTGATGAAGAGAACTGAATTAAACGAACGAACAGTATTGAAACTTCATAATAGGCTGGATATAAATTGAAGCAACAAGAAAAGATCATTCGAAGTAAGTAGATTTGTCACAAAAAACTGCGGAATTCCGGGCTAGCGACCTGAAAATCATCGATCCAAACAACAGTTCGTACAGTTGTGCATTTCGAAGGGCCAGAGACCGGATAGCGTGCAGCAATATTTGAATAAAAATCCATCTAGAGACATGATAGCTTTGATAAGCATTGCACGATGTAAAGCACCTGAACAATATGCTCATTTGGGACTTACCAAGAGTCAAATACAACGCTGCACCTGATGACCCGCCTAAGCCGCTCTTTCAACATTGGCATCCTTTTCACAACGGCCATCAATGCCTCTTGATGCTCCTGGTCATCTTCGAAGTCAAGCTCTATTGCACCAGAAACACAGTAATTTAAGATAATTTGAATGTCTAACATATGTATCGTTCTGGGACTTAAAGCCTTACCGTTGATACTGCGACAAAATCTTCTCCCTCAGGATCCATTCGGGACTGAAAAATTTGGCCGAGTAGTTGTCTACCACCCGTGTAACCCTCGATGCTTCTTTAATATTGTACTGTGGCCGATGCGGCCAGCTAGCATGGTCGAATATCTCGAGCTCTACGAGGCTCACTTTCTCGTCGGGATGTCGAAGCCTATATGCTGGAATGAAATGACCAAATTGTGATACCTTTTGAAATTCCGATGGGAATGAGGTTGTTAGCCGGTCGGTGAGCATATCTGCTGTGATCGAGCGCTCATCTACATGGATAACCATATCCACATCTCCTGTCATTCGTGCTGGATTTGGTGCCATGATACAGACAGCAGCGCCTCCCATGATAGCATAGTCAATATCCAGGGAGTCTAGGCTACGGGCAATTGATGCGACAACACTCTGCAGTTCACCTTGAGAAAGAGGCTGAGACATGATGAATAAAGTAATAACTGACAAGGAAGAGAGTTGGATTTACTTCATGTATAGAAAAGAGCTATTCTGACAAATATAATCAATTTGAATGCGATTTCTGCTGGGTCTATTCTATGGTTAAATAGTTTATGAGTATGCTTAGCATCCGGCAATAATACGATAAAAATACAGGAATAGAAATGGTTCATTATAGAGCATTTCGAACTTGACCGGTTCCTTTAATCTCTGGCTGGGCCACAAAGAAATTAGCACCAGATAGCGGTAGAAACGTGCTAGGTCTATATAGGGCTACAATATCAAGTCAAGGAATGAGCTCAATGAGACTATCATGTTGAGCGATGTATATGCAAAGATGAACCACCCTGTCAATGACTCACTCTAGTCAGCCTGACACTTTGCACTATGGCTGCTGACAGCCTATACGTAGCTTGACATATTGCGCATATGACGCCTCTGTCAGACAATGATCGGATAAGTTGCTGGCTATTGGTTGAAATAATTTTGGGGAGATCCTTCTCACTTCAACTCGTAATTCCCCACGAAATCTTCAAAACTTTCAGGGAACTTTATACAAACAACATTTATGGACAAAAATTACTCTGTAATTTATCTAACTCTCGTCTATCACCATGACAAGGAGGTGTAATCGATTAGAATAGTACACACCTCCATGTAGCCCCTCACCCCTCGTCAATGCCCTTAATTGCACCAGACACCAGAAGGCGAGGCAGCAAAGTTGCAAGTCACGAATTTCAAGCCGGTCGGCCATTTTACTAATTCAAAATTTGACCTAAATGTTCATAGGGGTGATTCTTTAACGAACCCCATAAGTAATGCCGCCCAACCTATATACCGAGTCCACTTGCATGCATGGATGAAAGCCATTTATTCCAGACTCGAAAAATAACCAAGAGCGGTATACCTTTTTCAAATGTTCAGCTTAATCAGGCCTGCATATACAACAAATAGGACGCAACGTTAGCTGCTACGCTACCTGTGATTTCAATACTAACTGCATTATCACACGCCATCATGCCGGGTCAGTGTGAAGGTCACCCTATACCAGCGCACTATTAAATAAGATAGTACCTGAATTCGCCGAGAGTTCAATGCCCCGGAAGCCTGCTCATTCGAGTGGTCAACAGTCAGGTCTGTCAAACGTTCCAAAGCTACTAGTACATATTCAGCTCCGAAACAAAACGGGTAGAGCTGACAGCGTTTATAGTTCCGGCGATTGTTGTCAACCGTGGATCCAAAGCTCTTTCCAAACTTGCAGTTTGTATTAGCGTTGACACTGCGACACAATATTCTCCCTCAATTTGGATCCACATGTATTCAGGACTGAAAAATTCGTCGGGGACTTAAAATCTACCACACGCGAAAAACTCGATATTTTCTTGATATTGTGTTCCAAATTATAATACTTTTGCAAATTCCGATGGAAATGGGGTTGTTAGCATTGCACTTAGGATACAAACACGAAAAAAAAGAAAGAAAAAAAAGGCATTTTCGATAATGTGCAAAACACAAATTGAATGACAGTCGTTATTGCTTTACCATCTAGACATGCCTTGAGTTGCGTTGTAATGAAATGACACCTTGGAAGATATTAGATGAGATAGATCATGATACAAGGCAAACTGATGCCCTACAGACAACCCTTGGAAGGAATCAGCTAAGGGAAATATGATGAACACAGTAGGCTGTTCTCTTGTGGCTCATTTTAGGTATCATGCACCGCTGGGTGTGGTTTCTATGATGACGCATTGACCAAGGCCATCCCACGTTTTGGGGCACAGTCCACTCCATGAGGCTATATTTAACTGAAGTTAAGGCCTAGCGGTACATGACGCCTAATACGGTTAGCATGTACCCCACACCTTTGAATTAGCACAGTCAGCAAATCTGTCCGAATTAGGGAAAGCGCGGCGCTGATTGACAGGCATCGCCTTTGCACTTTGTGGATGAAGTATCCGATTCGTGAAGATGGGGCCATTTCCATAAATTTAGCAATATCTCGTGTCAAGGTTGAATCTCATTAGTGGTTCAAGTCAGATTTACATACACCGCTGTGGCTGCCAAGAAAAAGGACCGAAATCAAGTTTATTGAGATCGTCCCATACTCTGTACTACATGTCAATTAATCATTCAAGCATAAATAGCTGAGGCGCCCCATAATTTCAAGTAGTAGACCTCAATTTCTTTTCAGTAATTATTACATTCACATCACCTCAGTATGATAGTAGCCAATATTCTCTCAATCCTCCCCTTATTTTGGGCTCCTGCAGTTCACGCTGGTCTGCCTGGTGCTTCCTATCCTCCCCCTCGAGATATCAGCAGCAACTCCAGTTCGGTAGCTGCCACCTGGAAAAATGTAACTGAAAGTCTGGAGCAGACTATGGCTGGTAGGGGACTTGGCCCAATAGCTTCGTCTCTACTCAGAAACTCCACATTTTCAATGGGCTTGTTTTCATTGCACGACAAAGATACTTCACACATGCAGTACCACCACATATCTCCATCTACACTCAATGGTACATACGGAACAAAACATGTCGACTCCGATACTATTTACCGCGTTGCAAGTGTTTCAAAGTTGATCACCACCTATGCAGGCATGGTCGAGCTGGAAGAAAATGACTGGAATACTCCTTTATCAGAAATTTACCCTTCGCTTAAGAAATTCATCGAGGTGACGGCTTCAGACTCCAATGCCGTTGATAGCATCAAGTGGGACAAAGTCACTGTTGGAGACATCGCGGCCCATATTGGGGGCATCCCACGACTAGGTCTACCAGTTGCCTCCGACATCGCTCTGCTGGGTACTGCTGATCCCTCAACATTAAAAATTTGGGGCCTTCCAACACCCAACGTAACTGAGTTCCTGGACCAGTACCCCTGTCTCAGAAACCTACAGTCTGGTACAGACACAGAGTGTGGTATTCAAGACTATGTTCAAGGCATCGCTTCCAACCCACCGAGATACCTGCCTGGAGCCAGCCCACTCTACTCTGACAGCGGATTCTTCCTCCTCGGCGGAGCACTATCCAATCTTACTGGTAAATCGAGAGATGACTTGTACAGAGACGCGTTATTCAAGCCTCTTGGTCTAAAAAATACTTTATCCAACCCACCAACCGGTGAACTTCTAAATCGCACCGTGATTGCTGCGACGCTTGAACAAGACTTGATTGATGTACCAATCACCACGCCCTCCGGTGGGATCTACTCGACTCTCAACGATTTGAACAAAATTGGAGTCAGCATTTTGAACTCAACACTCATGCCAATTGATCGGACGAACCGCTGGCTTCAACCGGTCTCCTTCACGGGAGATATACACTACGCCCTCGGTCGGCCATGGGAAATCTATCGATACGTTCACCCAGAAACTAACGTGGTAACCAACATCTACACAAAGCTCGGCGACTCAGGAAGCTATGCCAGCTTGCTTGTTGTCATCCCCGACTTTGACTTTGGCTTCACAATCCTGGGCGCCAGCTCGCTCGGTGTCCAAACGCAGGCCGTTCAACTGATTGCCGATCAGCTTACCAACTCCATTATCCCATCTCTAATGGCCCAAGCTCGTCGTGAAGCCTTCAAGAATCTGGCTGGGACCTACACACCGAAAGGAAAGTCCCTTAATACTAGTGTGACCTTGACTGTTCCCACGTTAGACGGTGCACCTCCTGGTCTTGTCATTTCCAAGTGGGTTAGCAATGGTACAGACGTCATAGATGTGTTGGCCAAAACTTTGGTCCGGTTAGTTCCTCACGTCCCTCAAAGACCAGCAAATCGCAATATGGTCAGAATCGTCCCAACTATCCGAGATGTCGCAGGATCGGGCAAGATCGCCTTCCAAATGGAGACTGCCAACCCTGTGGGCCCTATTGTGGGCAACTTGTTTTCTGAAATGTACAACGTGGGCTCATGGGTCAGCACCATCGATCAGTTGACATACCATGATATTCCGATCAATGAGTTTGTGTTCTCCGTGGTCAAGGATACTGGTAAAGCACTGACTCTGTCATTGCCTGCATATGAGATCGAGTTGATCAGGAAGGAATGAAAATAAGCCCGAACAAGGGCTCACTTAAATCCAGTTTTGATCATTTGCTCTATTATCTGTACAGTACTCTTTAGACCAATTCATTACAATCCTTTTCGAATATCTTTACACAAGAGTGGGAAGATCATAATGTGAAACCATATAGAAGTGAATGGTATATTGTGGGACAAATGCTGCGTTTCAAAATCACAGTAATTCTAGATTACCTCTGTGTGTCTTTCAATGCTGAATTATCACAGCAGCCCGTCCATGTTCAAGTGTACATGCCTCCGATCTGTTTCCGAATTTAGCTCGTCGTACGACGGGATGTAACAGCCACTTTTTGATAATGCGCCAGTGAATGGGCTTCCGAGGTTCAAAAACGAGATCGAACAGACCTCAGAGACATCTCAAAAGTCTCTGTAATAATTTGATTATCAGTGAGCGCCACGATTTCGGGCACTCAAATAATCTGACCCGAGGTACTGGTAATTCTCTTACACATCATTCGAATCTAGAGCACAACGCAAGCTCGTCCGCAAGTTGACCGGAGAAAGCCCTGAAGCTGATGCTGCGATCCACCTGAGGCGAAATTGTAAAATGTAGCTTGTCTGTTGAGAAGATAATCTTATCTGATGTAATGCTTAGCAAGCTCGCGTAGGCTCGCAATCAAGGCTGCGGGGCTTGGCGATCGGCATTTGTCTTACTTTCATTTCCGACGGCGGGAACCTCAAGTGCTGCCTCAACGCCGAACGATTTCCGGAACTTCCAAGGTTCCATCATGTCACCATTGGGAATATAACTCCATGGGGTTTATGGACCTTGGGTACCTGCCAAGAGACGGGTAAAGCGGGGCTGAAGGATGAGTCGGTCAACCCGTGAAGAGAGATGATGCCGTACTCATCCAATGTATCTTAAAAGGAGGCAATGCGCGTGAGACCTTTTTTGCCTGGGTCACCACCTAGGCTTCGAACGAACGATGCATATCCCCGCGTCACTTCTAACAGTAACCCTCCTGGGGCTGCTGGATGGTGTTATGGCAAAGACAGCATGGCAGCACAGAAATTACACATTCAGTGTCCCCGAAACCCCGCAGACCTCTTTCGCTTATGAGAAATACACGTCAAAACGCGACGCATTGTCAAGTTTAGCGTCTGCGCTCGGTAACTCAAGTATCCTCTCATACCCCGGCGACCTGGAATATGGCTCTACGATCGCTCGGGTGTGGACGAAACAACGGCAGACATGGCCCGAAGCTGTTGTTTACCCAGAAACAACGGAGCAAGTGAGCATTTTGATGCAGTTCTACTCCCATGTGTATGAGATGTGGGGTGATGAAGGATTCGCCATCATGGGAGGTGGACATGCTGACTTTGGTGGCGCTCAATCGCACAGTGTCATCATGGATCTGCAGAAGCTGAGCTCCACAAAATTCGTATCGAAGCTTAAAAGCAATTCGACCGATCCCGCTAGCTGGCCTATTCTGAAGATCGGAGGGGGCGCTGAAGCTGGCGATGTTTTTACAACCCTGGACGGCACCGGATGGGCATTTCTCGGGCCCCGAGCGGCGTCGATCGGCGTCGGCGGCTTCCTTCTCGGTGGTGGAATTGCTTTTCAGACGAACCACTATGGAGTTGGTGTTGACTCACTCGTCGGAGCGGAGGTTGTCTTGGTGAATGGAACGATTGTCTATGCAAGCCCACAGAACGAGCATCGCGATCTGTTCTGGGCTTTGACAGGAGGAGGATGGCTAGGCTTCGGAGTGGTTACACACTTTTACATTCGCGCGTATCCCGACCCCAAGACTGTTTTCGTTGGAACGATCGCTTGGGGCGAAGGTCAAGCGGACTCGGTATTTGAGAGGGCTGCTGACTGGTGGACTAATAACAATAACCCGGATGCTTTCCCTGCTCTCATCTATTACTTCAAGGACCCAGTGAATCCTACAGCGCTAGTGCCTATCAAGGAACGTCAATACGTCTTCCAGCTCAACGCCTTGTACTTTGGTGGCGATGAGTCCAAGTTCAATGAGACATTTGGCCAATTCTACAAAGGTGCCAGCAACATTGCGTTCTCCACATATTCTATCAAGGAGCTGGACCAATACCTTCTGACAAACTATCCATATGGCTACAATCGTGAGTTCTACGGCAAGAGTCACACCAATTCCACGAAGGGATTTTATGAAAACGTCTGGAAACACTATAAAGATATAATCACCGGACTTCTAGCGCGCGGGGAAGACCCTGGCCACACCATGTGGGTCGATGAATGTAAGCACTCTAACTTCATGCTTTCCAATTTTGAAATGTTGTTCTCGACAAATAGCTAATGTAAAAATATTAGACATTCTACCCGGGTGGAACGGCTTCGGTCCAGAAGCTGATTCGCAAACTTCATGGCCACATGCGACAAGTGGCCATATCACACTCACATCCGGCGAATGGAGCAACAGTTCAAACACGGAGTTCATGCATACCGAAGATAAAAGCTTGATGGGATACCTTCGCGATTTTCAGGGCTCTTATGATTCGCCTTCAATATATGACTATCCTAATTACATGTAAGTCATTTACGTGGTTTTTGAAGATATTTTCCGATTCTGATCATTGCATTTTAGTGCACCTCACAGCGTTACCCAAGAAGTCTGGGGATCTGCGAACTTTAGGCGCTTAGCCAGTATCAAGGCTCGATACGACCCGCGCTGTCTACTCAACAGAGGTCGGGTTCCTGACACGAAAGCTTGCACTGATTTGGGCCTTGCGAATACCTCCCTGTAGCATTTGAGTGATCCAAAGGAATTGGCTTATAAATATTAGACTTTCATCAATGGAATCTTCGTATTCGTATCTGCTTTAGCTGTTGTTGCTTCTCAGCAATGCCAAGCACAGTATTGCATTTAGAAGATTCAGCACGACTGCGATTCAAATCAAAGCCTATAGCGAATTCAGTGCTATGGAATGGTTGACAACATGCGTTCCACGGCCACCCAACCTTCAAATATTGTGGATTGAATGGGGGTGCAGGAGTTTCGGCCCGGGTGGTTATGACTACCCTTGTAAAAAGAATTCTTAAGGGAGTTGACTTTCTTTCTTTCAATGTTTCTTTCCAGAGGATTGAAATACACAATCGAGAGGATCGACCATTCCTTTATTTGAGGACCCGCTAAGGCAAAATCTTACACCCCTGGGCAAAGATCATCGGAGCAGCATAGTTGCGGCGACGATCAAGGGACCTCTAAACTTGTAGATCCATGGTCGTTGATTCCTTCACCTAGTAGGTAGAATCTCACTCATAATTGAAAAATTAGAAAGTTACATGTGACTTCTTTTCTGCATGAGAGAAATCGATCAGTTAAGTTTAAGGTCATGGGACGTATGCTTTTACTACTACCTAGTTCAACCTCCACGCCGTGGATGGTCCGTGCCCAAGGTCCATGCGTGCAGATAAGTCAACTTTGACCCATTTCTACTCGCTATGCTTCATATTTCTGGGATCAATGCAAGCTCAGTATTTTTTCATTGCTTTCCAGAAACAGTGGGACTCGTTTCTAATATTTGAACGTAGAATAGGTAAATCCAGTCCATGTTCAGGTCGGATCGGCAACATGGCGATCAGCACTTTCTACTCTTACAATTGGTGGGGCAAAGGTATCCATAAAGGGGCCTTATCAAAAGGCAATAAAATTATCTGATCTGCTGCTGATTGTTTTGCGCCTTCAGATTCGTACTGAAAGGCGACGCACTCGGCAACGATGCAGGGGTATCTGTTCGTTGGGTGCTCTGAATCAAATGATCAAAAGAAGCAGCGCCGCTAACACGCGGGGTAAAAGGGTCAAAGTCCCACAGATATCCGAGGGTTCTTAATAGCGAAGAAGCGGAGTATGAGACCGTATCTCCATCTGAGTTAGTCCCCTTTTGCTCTACTATACCCTTGCCCACCCAGGGTGAAATCAGGATTGTGGGCACGCGACCACCAAGTCGGTTGAAGGAGAAAGTATATTCCTCGCCGTTTGGAGCTTTCTCGGTGTATGTGAGGTCATCTGGGCGCGGGGCCAAAGGTGGCGGGACGTGATCATGGAATCCACCCGTCTCGTCGAAGGTTAAGAGCAGAAGTGTTTCGTTCCAAAGAGGACTGCTGCGGACAGCGTTGTACACATCATGGATGAGGCCTTCACCATCGGAGATGAGTCCTGTGGGATGCATGGAGTTTGTGCCCACTCCACAGCAAGATGGCTCAATGAAGCTGAAATCAGGCAGTTTTCCGGTTGCTGCATCTGTGTAGAAGTCAGGCAGTGGCACGGCCAGCTTTTCGTTGCCGCTGGAGTATGTCCAGTCATAGTACAATGCGTCTGCCATTTGTTCCGCTGGGTCGGTGATGTAGTTCTTCCAGGTACGGTTTGTTTCACTCAGTTGTTGGAAGATACTGCGCTGCTTGAGACCGTGCTTGGCCGAGTTAAAAGCATCATCGTTGGTGCCATGACCGGATGAAGTTCCAGAGAGCACAAATGCACGATTTGGAGCCGTTGGCTATAGTCATCATTAGCGATGTTTTTTAGAGCTGCATGTGCAAATATTTGAAGCTCTTGCTCGGTAACTTACGCCAGGAAGGTCGGAATGCCAATGGTTAAATGTCACATAGTTTTGCACCAGGCTTGTTATGACTGGTACCTGATCTTCAGTATAATAGTTGATGACCTCTTGCGCGAGGCGAGTCCTGTTGGCGTCGTCGCCGTCATACATGCGAAGCTGCTCAGAAACGAACCCTTTCTGAGATGGTGTTAATGAGCCGCTCGAAATGGCATCATTATCTGGTGTAAATGTGCCGTAAAATTCAATATTATTGCCCGTCACTGTATGGTCGGGATCATCCAATATTGAATCCATATCTTTAGCTTTGCTGCAAACAACGCCTTGCGAGTGATCGGTCACATTATACGGATTGCAGAAAGGACCGTTGTTAATAGGGTTGTCCAGATCCTTGAGTGTTTGTCCACCCAACAAGTTATCAAATGAGCGATTCTCCATTTCCAAGACCACAACATATTTGATATTGTTCTTTAAATTCTCGATGGAGCTTGTTGAGTGTGCGAGATGGGCTCGTTTGCCCGTTGGTACAGCTGATGCAGCAGCCGCGAAGGCCAGAAGTCCAAAGAGTGAACTAGTATGCATTATTGTGTCGGTGTGCTCTGGAGGGGTATATAATCCAGACAGGCGAAGTGTTGCAAATGAGTTCTTTCAAAAATCTTTCAAATGTCCCTGTGGGTAGATCTCCGGACCTTTATAGCTGCCACGCGGGACCATCCCTGCACCTGCGCTGTCTTAAAAATCAGTTTTTCTCCCCTTTGTTAATGTGACATTCTTGGTCATTTTGTGGTCCAAGTTGCAATGCTGCATATGCGAAGCTCCACAGTTGCTGCGGGGTAGTATGTATCGGGGCTCCCGCCGATGCCCAATCGGGGTGATTCACCTGAGATGGGCATGCGTGCCCCTGAGTCGCCCCTGAATCATCATACACTCTATTCAAGTTCCCCGTTCTTCAATCATAAGACATCGGACAATCAAATGAGAGGGTTGATATGGTGGGGCTTTCGGGGACTCTCGCATAAAATTAAGATCGGATATGTGAAATTGATGCGATCGCGACCACTCCCGTGCGTGGTATACAACAGATTCCCCGGAAGAAGTAAACATCTTCAAATGTTATTCTTCGATCTGACACCTCACTGACAAATTCACTCTTCAGCTTCCTGCTCTCAGATCTCATGTATGTATCACATCTGTCTAATTAAATTTCCTTGCATGTCGCTGAAACAGCCGCCCAAAGCGCTGTCGTCACAGCAAGACACACATCCCTTCCTCGGCAGGGCTGGGTGATCGACGGAAGCACGTCGGAAATCCGAGATCCACGGTAACAGATATGCAGCGATCTTCAAGTTCTCTTGCATTCCGTTATCGGAAATTTCTAGTCTGTAGAACACAAGTGTATGGCTCGGCTTCGCCTGCCTATTGAAGATGATAGCGCTGCAACGTAATGAGATCCCGTGGACCCTTGCAATGGGCGGTTGTAGATTTTATCGGAGGATCGCGGGGTCGTTAGCGAGGAGACTAGCTTTAGTCTATGTAACACAGAATTGATTTGCATTCATTCGGGTTTCTACTGAGTAGCACAAATAATTGAAGGTCCTCAATAGTGATTTGTAAGATAAATGCTTATGATAGAGACTGGGATTAAGTAGCACAAACGGAAAAAATGTCTTAATACGCAGCGAACGAATACGGGGCAAATCAAGCTTATCCTAAAGTTAAATGAGGCTCAGCCTTATGCGATCCTGTTCAACCAAACTCACCTATAGGATAATTCTCGGTAAAGCACCAAATGGCAAGTTTGTGAGGCGGACGAAGTCGTAATTAATTCCAAGGTATGTTACTGTCGACAGTCGCTAGCTAGTACTAGCGTTGACAGAGTAAACAAAGATTTAGATCGTGATGTGGGGTTCGTTCCACCACTTTGCGCCGCTTTTTGCCACTCCCGCCTAAACATTTGACCTTCCACGGTTGAATGAATATGTAGAACTTGAAGGGTACAGCGTGCCAGAGCTAACTTGAATGCCACATGTGCAGTGGATTGTTTGCTTATCCCTAAATGTCATGATCTAGTACTAGCAGCCTGTAATCGAAAAGATTGGACCCATTAATATATCTCCAAATCTGTTTGAATTATACTATGTTGTGAAAAAAACTAATCGACTGGCACATACTACTACTACTACCCTTCACTGGCATCCATTCAACTCCGATTGCATCCATGGATGCACATGTGCCCGCGGGCACGTGCGGGTCCAGGCTACTATGCGACATTATATCATTACCTACTAGGTACCTCGGTCACCGAGTCGTGTCCAGCTCTACCGCAGGCAGCTGAGTCTCAACAACTTGAAAACGACGCGGACTTGAATCCATTTCCACAGGCCCATTACTTGAATCAATCTCATGCACTTCCGTCGTCTTTAACTCACATGGCATCACTCCCAAGGCACCGGCCGGTGTATATTTGTGTCTTTGCTGTCTTCGAAGGAACAAGAACCCAGCTGCAATTAATAGAAGGGCACCGACAGCAGTCCCGACTCCAATACCTGCTTTCGCGCCCGTTGAAAGGACGCTGTCAGACGCTTCTCCTGTTGTATCACCTGTTTTTGTCGAAGTCTGGCTACTCGTGGTAGATGTGGTGCTAGGTGTGGTCGAGACCGCTGTTGAAGTTGCAGTTGAAGATACAAAGTCCGATGACTGCCAGCGAATGGAGATGCCCTGGGCATTGATTCCAAAACGCCAGTTTCACTTGCCACCGAATTTCCAGAAACTGTCACAGTATAGCTGTATACGGAGTTCGAATCCGCGTTGGATGAAGTGCATGCACTCGTCGTGTACCAAGGCCAGTCTTCTCCAGTTTGCGCATTGTAGTGGCTGGAATGAGTATTAGTGTCCAGCGAAATCTGCGCATGATTGTGAAAACATATCTGCCTACCTAGGACAGCACGTAGCTTGTGTCTCGATGGCACTTCCAAGCGTCACCCATGATTCACCAGCGGCAGTATAACCCTCCGGACAAACACCTGGAGAGAAATAGCTCGTTGGTTCATATCCTGAAGGGAAACAGGTCGCCCAGTCCTCAGCTCCAAGACTGAGATACCACCATGTATAATCAGAGCTGGATCCCCATGCGATATGGTAAGTGTCAGTGGTACAGTCGACTGGTGGTGTGAAGGTTGTAGTGAGCGGGCTCGCACTAGTAGTGGTGACGTCCATTCTGATGATGACACTTCAAGGCCAGACCCAGGGACCCGTTCAGGGGCCTGGCTGAAAAGATTCTGAAGTCGTAGGTTCAAGGCCATTCTTCTTGGTGAGATTCTGTCAGGTCCAGTTGCGTTGCCAATTTACCCAAAGCAGTTAGTGTGGTCTTCAAATGTTTACACCTCTTAAACACACACCTACTAAGAACAGGGATGTTCCGCCCAACTGCTCACACTAAATGTGCCTGGTTATGGAGTACCTAATTCTCACAATCCTCCAGAGCTGAGAATACTATTTAAGTATGCTCTTCGAAATTTCTCATTTTTTTCGCCGCTGAAATATTTGCACAACTTCGCCTCTCGAAGTACATGCTCTTTTAGGATTCAAGGTGCTCAGCACTGCGCCAAGGGCCCCCACCTCTCTTTAGTGTCCGAAAAGTCGCCGGAGCCTCGAAATCGGAACCATATAAATACGTCTAATAAACGACTCATTAAAGAATCGATATCCAATTTCATACCTTTTTGACATCTGTATCCCAAGCCTGTTCAAATAATCCCCAAACATGGCAGAAATCGCTTTTCCTCGTTACGCCAAAAGCCTGAGTCTCTCCACAGGCCATATCTACAGTTACGCATACATACCCGCCCAACCAAACTATTCTACGATCTTGTTTTTACATGGCTTCCCATCTTCATGCTACGACTGGCGCCATCAGATATCTTTCTTCGCCGAACTTGGTTATGGAGTCCTTGCCCCCGATCTACTTGGTTATGGAGGCACTAGCAAACCCACCTCTCCACAGGAGTACAAAGCCAAGAACATGACGACGGAGATAACGGAGATCATGAATCATGAGAAACTTGAACGTGTTCATGCCGTATCACACGATATGGGAAGTAATCTGTTGTCGCGGTTGGCAAATTATTATCCCGAACGTCTTTTGTCATGCATATTCCTCGCTGTACCGTATATTAGGCCAAAGGAGCACTTTGACCTGGAGTCCGTGAATGCAATGACCAAGAATCTGCTTGGAAAAGAGAAATTCGGCTACATCAATTTCTTCATTCAAGACCATGCTGGAGATTTGCTCGACAAAAAGGTAAGTATCGCAACATATTGCTTTAAGGCTTTAAGAGTACTTTCTAATGTGTATATGAAACAGAGCGAATCATTCTTCTCACTATTTTACCCTGCAGACCCAAAACTGTGGGAAGATCATATGGGACCCACTGGAGCCATGGAATCCTGGCTTCGGGCTAACAGACAAGGCCCACTCCCAAACTACATCACACCTGAAGAAAAAGCCATTCACCAGAAGATCCTGCAAGGGCATCACAACACCGCGCTAAACTGGTATCATCCCTTGGTATATAACCTGAACAAGCAGGATGAGATCGATGTTGGATTGTCCAACCAGATCGTCCGTCCTGTACTCATGGTTTTCCCATCATCAACCGCAGATCAATTCTCAGCGAGTGAAAACACGTCAGTTGAATTTGCGGATGGTCTGACGATAAAGGGCGTGAGTACGAATGGGCATTGGCTGCAGCTAGAAGCGAGAGACGAGGTGAACGCAATACTGAAGGAATTTTTCGAAGAGCAAGCAAGACAAACGAGCGCTGATATTTGATTGAGTAGAATGTTGTCCGGTGGTGATACATAAAGGGATAAATCTCCTCTCTAACTAAATTAACTCAAGTGTTACCTATGGGGTGTTCAAGACGAACTGAAGATAGACCTCCAAGTTCTTCTCCCCCATCCAAATATGACAATGCCCCTTCCCAAGAGATGGCCAAAAGCAAGCGGTAGTCCAAATTTCAGCCAGGAGAAAGGCTGCCACAATCTAGCAGCTGGCCTGGTAATCAAAGCACGCGGAGAGTCCATTAGCTCGGATGGCACGGATTTCCCCGTAAATGCCGAGACAGCTTCAACCATAATTCTGACCACGGCCTCCGGTTGACTCAGGAATGGCGAATGACTCGTTTGTAACTCCCGGTGTTCTACACTAGCCCCCATCGCCCTCGCAGAACCAACTCCCATTCGTTGCGCCAAAACAGGCAAGCCGTGGTCTTCAACAGTACCGATGTACCATGCTGGCACATCCTGCCAGCCCGCATAAGCATATTCACCACCCTCAAATAAAGACTTCAAGCTCTGCGTCGTCAGTTTTGAAACCCAGAACTCCGCTTCATCATCTGGTAAATCGTGATAAAAGAGTTCGCGCGGAGGGGTGATGAGATCGGCAAAGCCAGTTTCTTTGTTAACGCGCCATCCTGGGGGCTGGACGCCCAAGAACGGATCCATAAAAGATAGCCCGGTCAGTGTAAACCCAGAGGCGATCAGAATAATGCCGATGACGTAGCCTGTCGATTGGGATTTATTGTGACTAGGTGAGGCATCTTCGGCTTTTGATCGGGTGAAGCCTTTGACAGCGCTGTTGCCTACCATGCCACCATACGAGTGCGCGACGACAACGACATTGCGGCCTTGGGTCGTTTCATTGGATATGACCTTTTGGGCGGCATCTATGTCGTCCTTGAAGGTGGCCTCTGGGTCATATAGTGTTGATGGCAGAGTCACGGTGGCGCATCTCAAGTTGTATTGTTCTGATAGTAGTTTGACGATCTTGTCGTAGCACGTTGGCTGGTGCCACGATCCAGGTACCAAGACGAGAGTCGGCAGATCAGACATTCTGGCTATCTTAGCCTTTGGGATGCTTTTTGTGAAGTGTGAAGTGTGAAGTTGCAGTTAAAGTTGGGTTGAATCGATTTTTCCGCTGCGGGGGAAAATTCTACTATCTGCACTAGAAGGGGAAGTTATTACCGACCATCATCGAGATCCCATATACTGCGGTCCTACATGGCTGAATTTGAGTACCAGATAACAGTTGTATTTTATGTAGTATTCTTTCTTTCTATCAAGTTGGACGAACAAATTGATCTACTGTATGGTACAATGGTTATTGGCCGAACCGGTTGCAAGTGGATCTGACGTCATACAGCTATCAGAGAAGCCATAGCAAGCAAGCTCTTGGGCTCGATGCGCATCATTGATTGTTATTTTTATTCTTCCAATATTTAAATCCAAAGATACGGTTGCTTCGCACGAGAAATCACTAGCCCCGAGACTCAAACACGTCAAAGAGAAGAATTTTGAATATGCAGACACGCAGCCGCACAAATCAACCAGCCCAACCGCCAAAACAAGCGGCTTATGCGCAATCCTCAAATCCAGTTTCGCATTATCCCGGGGAGCAACGAGAAGGAGAAGCTCCAGTCAGGCACCACGGCGATCCTCCTCTGGTTAAACGAACGGTTGATTCGAGACCATCAAGCGATGAAGCGCGTGCTCGCCTTAACGAGCGGCACAAGCTGGAGGAAGAGAGAATGCAGAATAGCCCGGATGTCGATTTAGAGTATGGAGTGGAGCAACAACCAGCGGAAGGTTATATTGCAGATTCAGTTGGACGGAAGGGAATGGGTATATATGCTGCCCAGGCTGGTGCACATGCTGGGCCTGTTGGAAGCTCTCATGGACCCGGTCATCCTGGATTTGGAGAGCAGCGGGATCTTGCTGCTGATATGGATCGGAAAAGGGTGGAGCATGATCGATTATTAGGAGATACAATTGGACAAAGTCCTGCGGAGCCGGAATATGATGTTGCCGAGAGAGAAGCTGTTCGTCACGAAAAGTTGCGACGGGATGAGGAGCTGGACGTGGAGGCAGCTGTCAAGGAAGCAACGGGCAATTCGGTGGTGGCAAATAAGTGAGGATTTGTTTGTAGATCACTTGGCAGATCGATGGAAATAAGATCCAAGTATTACTAGGCGTTGCGATATTATGTATGCTCTCAGATATCGGCTTCGTCGCCCAATCCAGCCGATACTTTCTTCAATGACAGATCCTTTTTCAGTTCTTGGATACGGCGGCCCATCTTGTTGCGAAGAATATGGTTCTGTACTCTCTCCCACTGTGCGGTTTCGGTTCGAATGAGTTTTTCCAGTTCGGCGATTTCTTCGCGCGACTGTTGTTGCTGTCGTTGTTGTTCTAGTTGGTCATCGTCCAAGTCATCTTCATCATCATCATCATCGTCGTCTGGACCATCGCCGCCCTCAGATTCGTCATCATCCGATGACTCGGCTTCGGGCGGTCCATCTGGTTGTCCTTGTAGACTCGCTGAAGGTGTCTCTGCTTGCTCCGCACCGTCAGGAATGCCAGATGCGTCGTCTTCGCCAGCCAAAGCGGCTTCCATCTCAGCAGCCAGGTCGTCATCGAAGAGTTGTTCCATGTCATCTACCTCTCCCTCTGCATCCGCATCCGGATCATCATAGAATTCGAATTCTCCATCCTCCTGCGGGTAATCTTCGGCACGGTTCAGGGACGCGCTATCAACCAGCTCGAATCGGGGTGGGAAAACCGATGTTTCATCTTGAGCAACCAGTTCCTCGACAGCTCTCTCAACCTGCTCGATAGTACGAGAGCTCAAACGATCACGGAAACGGCGCTTGCGAACCCATTTCAGTGGTGGCGCCAGACCGTGTGGGTAATGTAGAGTTTTGTCGTCCGGCTGCTCGATCTCAGGGGGGAGAGGACACTCTAACGCTTCCTGCTCTGTTTTGACTTGTCCCAGTACCAACAACATTTGACAGATATCTGCAGACTTATACCACCCCCGACGATCCCAGCTCTTCATACCCTCAATAATACAGGGAAGGTCCACTAGGGATGCTGCATACATCTTGTCGCGAATCGTGATGATGGCGCGCCGTCCGTCTCGATTCAGAGGCTTAAAGGCAAACTCGCTTCCAAGGCGTCGCTCGTTGATGGCCTGACGAAGGTATTCGCAGTCTTCCCCCGGTAGCATTCGCAGTATGAATTGTTCTTCAATCGCTGGGTCCGCTTCTGTATCAGAGGCTTCGGAGTCGTAGCCTACACCGACCGGACGATGCGCGACTACACCTCTATTCTTGATTCGGATTGATTGTAAACCCGGTTTCTTGTGGCTCAGCTTGAGGCGCTTGGGGCCTTGGTCCTGAGCTGTTTCCGGTTGTGCAGTCGCATTATCGGCCGGTCGCTTCTTTGTGGCCGCCTTCTTCTTCTTGGGTTTTTCCTCGGTCGCGGGTGTTTGCGCTGGTGTGGATGTCTTAGACTTGATTTTTAACGTGATTTTAGGCTGCGAGGATTCAGCTGATGCTGGGGGAGGTGCCGGCGTGGCTGGAGGTTCGGTCGGCTTCTTCCCAAACTTGAGCTTGAGGGTTTGCCGTGGAGCATCCGACATGATGCGAATGAGCACAGTTGCTGTGTGTGAATCGAATAGCGGAGTTTTCGATACTTGGAGGGTTGGTTAAAAGTGAAGCTTTGTAGGGAGCGTAGGTGAAGGCACGGAGGTGGATGATGTAGGTAGAAGTCGCGGACAAGTAAATTCTCCGCCTTGGGATTCCAGGCTTCTTTCACGCTCGAGAGCTTCCGTCACTTCACCATCTTCGTTCACCTCCTTCAGTCCTTCATAACCTGAACAAAGCGAAACTAGGCAGTAATATTGCCATCTGATTTTCTTCTTGAAATCTATTTGACAGCTGAATACACGAAAACGAAAACCTTCCAGCCACCATGTCGAGCAACAATCTCCACATTGCTCTCCTCCGCCCTCCCATCATCCAGATCCTTCGAGCTCAAGGTTTTCATTCGACCAAACCGTCAGTACTGGAGTCACTCTCTGATATTACAGCGCGTTACATTATGATCCTTGCCAACTCGACGGCCACACACGCAGCAAACGCCCATCCCGAAGATCCATCTCCTGTCCTTGAAGATGTTTACCAAGCTCTTCAAGACGCAGGTGCTATCCGACCACAACTACGAGAATGGGAAGAGGAGTGGCAAGATGAGGAGGATATGCGCGGGCTCGAGTCCCTCATTGATTGGATCACCGGCCCCTCACATCGTGAGATTCGACGCATCGCTGGATTTGTCCCAAGCGAAGGCGACATGGTCGATCCTGACGCGATCGAGAAGGAGGATTACCTCACTGCGTTGAAGAAAAAGCATAGTAAGACGGGTGAAGAGTCTCGTTACGCGGGTACTGTGCTTGGAAAGGGCGCCGAGGAACATCCTATTGTCATCGAGGGTGGTGTTCCAAGCATTCGGGAATGGGGACAACAAGTACGATCGCGCGCGCCAGCTAGTCCGGCCAGTGATACTTCCGGATTCAGCAGTGCACCAAGTCACTTATCTGAAGATGCAATGGAAGTATGAAGAATAGGGTGATGGAACAGGTTGCTGTTGACGCCTGGGCGCATCTCATCAAGCCAGGCATCAATGACAATAACACAGCACGGTTTTGAATGCGAACGCCAGCCACCCGCGCACTGGTGAACAGACTGGTTTCGGGCTCATCTTGGATTCAAATTGAGTAAGTCACGTCTTGCTTGTGATCTCTCGTGTGCCACAAGTGACTGACAGCCTGGATAAGACATTCCCAAAATTCATCAGGGAATTCCGGATCAAAACTTTCACAAACACCATGGTCTGTTGTACCAAGAAATCGCCAAATCAAACACTCTCCATCTCACCCCGACTGCCAAGCTTGTATTGGGGGGGCTTTCAACAAATGGCTTCGTCCCCCATATCACAGTCAGAGCCGCCCTTTGAACTCGGATAACCCGACCAACAACCTTTGAACCAAGGCCATGCCACAACAGTAGTCTTCTCGCCAAGGGCTTGTCCCGCTTAGACGATGGGATCTTAGGCAGCTGAGATTCGCAGGTAGCTAAGCTGAATAATCTCGGAGATGACTTAAAACCTCGGCTGTTATTTTGCTTTGGTGAAACGTGTATGTTACAATAAGCACGTAAACCCGCCCGTTCGGTACGGGAATGGACTACCTTGGGACTTTGCCCTAAATGTCAAGCCTGGGCCACTAACTTTACCTGGAGCTTCTTATGGTGGCGGTTTGTGCAGCCAATGGGGGGCTCGCATAGTGCGGGAATGGGATTGATAGCCATCTTGGGGAGTTCATAATGTTAGGAATTGAACTACATTGCAAATCGCTATTTTGCTAGTTACGCCTAGAACCTCTCAGCTTATTCATAATACTACTTGGGTATTTTGTGTTGTTTGTATGTAGTCAATGGTACAGTCGTGAAAGTATACTCCTATATCATGCTCCGGGTGGAAATGTAGTACTGCCGATGAATTCCAAGGTTTATCTGCTTACTACTATTACAGTGGACCTTCTCGCCTCCAGAATGCAAGTAATATATTTGAACACGCAATCAGCACTTCTCCATATTAAAACATGCACGTGGGATCGTGGCACAATATGCTCAGTATATCATCATCGGGCACACAAACTACACCAGTGAACCTTTGGAATCCACTTCTGACAACATCAATGATAGACCTGTACAAAGTACCTTGAGGAAATTGAATTTTATATCCCAAAATTCGAAGCTACTTGAGTATTCGGTAACAACGCTGATTCAGCCCTAAACTGTATTAGTTAAAGCAGGACTAACTAGGCGCGACATGATCACTACTAATCGCACTACGGGATTGCGCAATACACAGTGGATACTATCGAGCTGTCAAAGTCCACTTTTCCCCAGATTCCAGTCCGGGGGATGATTCGATCTCGAGAGGATGTTGACTCACTAGCCTTGAAATAGTCCTTGGATCTGTACATAGTTTTAGGGTCAATATGTATATCATGATGCAGTCGATCCAAGAGACCATATTCCCCATCTGTCATAGTGCTGCAGTGCAACTATACTTACCCTTGGAAACAATTACCAATCCATAAACCCCCGACTGGCTCGTGTCAACAGCCCCCGAGCTCAGACCTCCCCAGACCCTCCTGGAGAAATAAACATGGGGACATTATCCAATAATAAACCTCCCGGGATTACTCTTCGGCAGTTCAACCCAGATAGACCCTCAATTCTCGGCTTGGCCGAGGCCGGTTGATCGCATGCCGATCATTCATTCGCCCGACGGACTCCCCCGAGTGGCCTAATATCCACCGTCCCGTCCAGAATACCTTCACCCGGCATTCAGGGCTATAAGAACTACCGGAAAACCTCCACAAGCACGTCAAATCGCACGCCAGGTAATACAAGCGACTCCACACGGTCTCCATTTCTCCATATCCCCCCCGGATTCTATACAATACCAACTCCAGATTACCCCTCGTTACTCCGGACTTCATTGTCCATCGTGTTCTCGGCGATCATGGGCCATGGTTACAGCGGCCCCATGACCCGGAGTGGAAATGACCGACGCGAGCCTTCTAGATCGGCGGAGCCCTGAAACTCTCCCCCCCTTATGTATCAACGGTGAACCCGTTGGGACTTCTGTTTGTTCTTTCCTGCTTCTGTTTCTTTTCTTGCCTGGCACGCTTCTTCGTCCATCATGGCGACTCCTAAGGATCTCGATAAGAATTCGGATAATTTTGTGGAGGAGAAGGCTGTTGGCGGGTTTGATCCGACGAGATTTCTATCGGAGGCTCATCAGTCTTATTTGATTGACCGTCATGGCACCTGTGATCTTGATCCATTGCCCAGTATGGATCCGGCGGATCCTTACAATTGGCCTTTGTGGAAGGTAAGAAATTCGATCAATGCTCTGTTGAGATTATAATCAAAATAAAGAATGGAAAATTTTCAACATGGCGAACAGACATGGCTAACACGAGTATAGAAAGTCGCCAACCTGAGTCTGGTCGCTTTCCATGCTTGCATGGGCACATTCACAGCTGCGGCCATCATCTGCGCCTACCAAGACATTGCGATGGACGTAGGCGTTTCGCTCCAACGAGTCAGCTATCTAACCTCGTTGCAAATCGCCATTCTAGGTGGAGCTCCTCTGTTTTGGAAACCTCTCTCCACCCGATTCGGACGCCGCCCAATTTTCCTCTTGTCATTAATTCTGAGCTGCGTATGCAACATCGGATGTGCCAAAAGTCCAGACTATGCCTCCATGGCAGCATGTCGTGCTCTGGTAGCGTTCTTCATTTCCCCCGCCATGGCAATTGGCAGCGGTGTTGTCACAGAGACCTTCTTCCGCCATGAGCGAGCACGTTATATGGGAATCTGGACTGTAATGGTCACCCTGGGTGTACCGGTTGGTCCATTCATCTTCGGCTTCGTCGCGCAGCGTGTCGGATACCGCTGGATCTATTGGATTCTGGCAATTGTAAGCCATTGCAACCCACGAGATGCTACTCAATACTAACTTGAACAGACCAACGCCGTCCAGTTCATCCTTTATGTTTTCTTCGGTCCCGAAACCCGTTACATCGGCGCCGACGTCGAGGCTGAATCCTCCGCATTCAAGCGCGAATATACATCCTTCCGCCGCATCGATAGAACCCCCTTCAAAGTCTCCGAATTCATCCACCCTCTTTCCCTATTCACCAATATCCCCGTTCTTCTCGCGACTATCGCATATTCTATGATCTTCCTATTCGCTTCCGTCATGAACTCTGTTGAGGTTCCCCAGCTCCTCCAGGAGAAGTTTGAGCTGAACGCGCAGCAACTTGGCCTCCAGTTCCTGGGTCTGATCATTGGATCTCTACTTGGAGAGCAACTAGGTGGTGTTATGTCTGATATGTGGATGAATCGCCGTGCGAAAAGTATCGGGCAGAAACCCGATCCGGAATTCCGACTGTGGCTCAGCTATATTGGGTTCTTGTTGGCTATTGCTGGAATGGTTGTTTTCTTGGTATGCACCGAGCAAGCCAAGGTAGGCAAGTGGACAGTCGTGCCAGTTGTCGGTACGGGTATTGCTGCGTTTGGAAATCAGGTTGTCACTACTGTCCTGACTACCTATGCTGTCGACACTTATCCTCAAGATGCTGGCAGTGTCGGTGTCTTTATTAACTTTGTTCGGTCCACATGGGGATTCATTGGACCTTTTTGGTAAGCTATGCTCCCCTCCGTTCGATGTATGTTTCGTCTTACTTACAAGTTGTGATCTAGGTTTCCCGACCTGTTTGAGAGTGTCGGCATTGCGAAGAGTTCGGGTGTTGTCGCAGCTATGATTATGGTTGCTAGCTTCTTCCCAACCGTTCTCATGCACTGGCAAGGAAAGAAATGGTACAAGAAAAACTAAATATTATGATTATCAACATTTCTATACGACTGGGATGAGGAATGGTTGATGTGAAGAATGTTACCTCTATTAGTGGGCAGTTAGCTCTGTAGCTCTATAGCCATTTCTACAAGGGAACATTTTCAAGATCCCATAACACAACCCATTTTATACCCCATCAAATCACACATCCATGAAGTGCTTATTCTAATTTAAAGACATGAATCCAATTAAAACAGTAAGATCTTGAATCCATGCATGGACGCTGTTTGCCAAGTCACCGCGCTTGGCTACCAGTATAAGTAACATCAATCCCGCAATCTCCAACGTTGAAACTCCTCAACACCCCGCATCACAATGGTTTACGCCTTCACCCTCCCAACAACCTCCCCCCTCTCCTTTCAAACCTTCATAACATCATCAACACATCCCTCCCTCCCCCAATCAGCAACAACAGCCCGCCATGCGCTCGGCCTCGCCCTAAGAGCCCACAAGCGGCTACCCCGCGGCACGCAACAAGATGCCCACCTCCCAACAGTCCTCTCCGCACTAGAAGAATACATCCCCCACCTCTTCGCGATATCGAATGGTCTACGCGGAAAGCCATTGCGACCATATCTATCCAACGAAGGAAGCTACAGTGCGACGAGCCAAGCACTCGAGGAAATCCAAATCAGCCAACGCTCCGAGATCGAATCGGCCTGGAAACCCACCCTATCATCCAGCAGCGCATTGAACATCGCGCCATCGAATCGAAGCGGGAAGGGCGTGCGTTCACGCGGAAAAAGAGTCTGGGGCCAAGGAATCGACTTCGAAATAGCATTTACACTTACAACACTGGGCTATGTACTGAGTCGACTTGCGCGAAGATGCGTAAACGATTCTCTCTACGCGACAGAGACGCAAAGTACAGAGAAAAGAGTCGCATCTATACAAACTGCAACGAAATACCTTCTACAAGCTAGTTCAGTTCATGGACTTCTATCTTCATCTTTCACGACGGCTGGATCCAACGTCGCAGATATAGACGCGACGACACAATCCGCGCTATCATCGCTAGCACTAGCCGAGGCAACCTTGTTAGCTGTTTTGAAAGACGACGCGTACGTGGCAACATGTATACAAGAACGAAATCCAAACGATAAAGAGTGGATGGTGAAAGCGCCCGAGATCCCGAAGGTTCGAGCTTTACTTTTTGCGCGATTATGTGTTCGTGCGGCAGAGTATGCAGATCAGGCTAGTGCGGGGTTGGGCAGTGTTGGATCTGGGAAGGGACGTCTTGATGATGAAATTACACGGTATGCTGGTGTTTTTGGGCGTGTGTCGCGTGCGCGAGCTTGTCGGTTCTTTGGGATTGATGCGGAGCTTGCGGGGAAGACCGGTGAGGCTATTGCGTGGTTGAGTGCTGCGAGGACGGCACTTGGGCTGAGGGGTACCGGGTCTACAGCACAGCCTGAGGGTAGTGGGTCGAAGAGCGGTTTCTCACGATTGAAGCGTGAGTGGACGGAGAGGAGAGAGGAGAAGAAGATTGGGAAGGATGCTGGTGGGGGGAAGGGGGAGAAGGGGCCCTTGGAACCGGGTGATGATGCTGGTCGTGATGAGGAGGGAAGGGTCATTGCGATGCTGGAGGCGAAGTGGGTGCGCATGAATGATACTGTGAGTCTTGACCATTATACTGGACGCTGTCCTGGTCAGTGTTGTTGGAGTGTCCATAATACTAACTTCACTATAGATGATGACCCAGATCATCCCTCCTTCTGGCCCATTGTTGTCTAATCTCCCTTCAGGTCGAGATATACACACTCCGCCAGCTCCGTATCAACCCCCTTCATTGGACGAGGACCAATTGATGCGAATGCGGGCTCCTGCAGACGATGATGCAGGTGATTTCTTCGGAGTTGATCCTGATGATAGCGATGAAGATATACCAGGTGATATTCGCGGACCACCAGGCGAATTCCCCGATCGAAGCCAAACTGCTTCGACTGCATATTATTAAACTTAACCAAGTACACATACCCAGATAATCAATTCAGTCAAAGCGATATAGAAAGGATCCTGTATCGAGACAAAAGACTCTCCTCAACATAAGACAGCCGCACACTCTATCTGCATAAAACATAAATGCACGTGGTAAACAAAATGAAATTGACCAGACAATGATATTGTATATGTACAGTAGTAGGAAGATATTTTCTCTCCCAAAGCCCAGCAATTCCCAACGCAACGGAATAGCAAAAGCCTAAATCAACCAGTCCTTCGGACAACCCAGGACGGCTCCGCCTGGCATCCTCCAGAACCAGAAACCAATTCACACCAGTATTGCCCATCATCATCATACATGCAAGATATGCGAGATACGCAACACTTAAGCCTTCTCACCACCAAAGTGGTTCTTCTCCTGGAAGAGATAACCCTTAATCTTGCGCTCACCCAGCAACTCGAAGTACTTCTCTGCAGAAAAGTTAGTGCCATTCAAAAAAATCTCACCCAATTGAGTGACCGGCAATGGGCTTCAATTGGAAACTCCAGACCCAAAATCAGGATTCGATTGAAAAGAATTACCTCTCAAGACACCGCACTTCTCCAGATGGTTCACACCCTCACGCGCATAGCACTTTCCAAGCTCCTCGCCGACAAGTCGGGACATCATAGAGCGCACCCACTGTTCACGGATAATAGCGTCGCGGGCATTGTGAACGGCGACGTTGTCTTCGAAATCGACGCCCTCGTAGGTTGGGGGGACGGTGGGCTTCTTGGCGAGGAACGCCGCGGACTCGGGGGTAGGCATTTTCGTTTGTAGGTGGGTGTTGGAGGGTATCGGGATCCCTGATCACGAGAGGGATTGAGGGTTGTGAGCTGGTGTGGAGATAGAGGTTGCGCTGAGGGATTGATGCCGTCGAATCCGATGGCTTTGGAGGTTGGATTAGGTGGATGCTGATTGGGTGGGATGAAGGCGGTGGGGGCCATGTTTTGCCTGAGGTGTCAACAATACCTAGTATCACGTGACCCATATAGCAGGCCGTTTTCGTAGATTGACAAGATGGATTTCGACGAGAGATTTAATGAATTAAAAGTAATTAGTCTGTTATATCTAAAAGGAAGTCGAGCTCTTAATTGATAAGACCAGATAAATGAATCGTATTACCGCGACTCCAACACGAATCACCTAAAACCACAGTTACCAGCAACATGCACAGAAACGCCGAATATACAGACCCGATCCCAAACAATTTATCGTACAATACCTAGCCATCTAGAATGCGTGAAAGGCGTAGAGAAACATAAAGTCGGACGAAAGACATGAAGAAGCGATTGGGCTAAAGAAACGAGAAAGCCAATTTCATAACCAGCTATCAATGTCCCTAGTCGTCCTGGCTAGGGAACACGCGCTCATACAATCCATCAAGGGATTTCCTAATGGATCCCCACCATGTCCGATTCAGACGATTGCTCAGTTCACGATAATTATAGATCTCAGCCCAGCAGTCACGACCAAACATGCATCCAGCCATATTAACCACAAGGTCTCGATCTTTCTCCTGATAATGGATCGACGGGTTAATCTCATCACCGCAAGCACCAGGCGGGAAAGAATTAATCGAGCGCTGCGGTAAGAATCCGACACCGGATCGAATCCATGGCTGACTCTGGTACATGTATTCCAAAGCATTCTGCTCCTTGTGCTCCCAGTTCATGTGCATTTGCTCATACATAACTGGATCCCACCAAGTATCAAGAAGGCGATCAGACCAAATAGATCGTCTAATCAAGAATGAGCCCAGATTGAACCCTCCGCAGTCTTGCGTAAAGAGCAGATTGAGCGAGTCGGGATCTCCGTCTCCTTCCAGAGAGTGGCCTAACTCATCAAGATAGAACTCAGGTAATGGGTGCGTGATGTTGAGCGGGTTATAATCGTTAATGTCGCGGTAGACGTGTGACTCTAAGTCATTGAGAAAGTGGTGCTGTAATGAGGTGTCGTATTCCATTATCCAGGTATTGAGGTCGAGCCACCAGAACCATTCGGCTTTGGGGTACTTGCGCATTGCTTCACGGATAACATCAACCTTCTCCCAGCTCTCACGCCATTCGTGCGAGTATCGTTTCTTCGCGAGCATATTGGCGATCTCCAGTTCGTATCCCCATTCTTGCGCATAGCGCTTCTTGTTCCAGATACTATTGCGCTCAATAGCCCATTCGCGCGCGCCTTTCCACTCCATAACACCGCCCTCGATATTTGACCCGAGAATAATCACAATCTTCTTGCCTCCTCCGAGCGGCGATCGTCGGTAGAGATGTACAAGTGCTAGACAATCATCACTATTAGTTTAATTCAACAACCTAGGACTCAGATCCAATCCCGAGGAAGAAATCACTCACAAGACCAAAGTAACAAATATCCAAGCCAAAGTAGAAGCAACAGCGCTATAACACGCGATCTCCCCCTCCTCCTAAATATACCCAGCGCACCCCAAACTCCCCGTCCACCAGGCCCCCATTGCGAACGATGTAAATCCTTATCAATATAGCCAGCATCGCCAGCCTGATTCCGAAAGCTAGGCAACCTGGCCGAGAGCTTATGTTTCTGTCTTGAGAAGAATCCGCTATTGCGCGTCGAGAAGGAGGGGTATTTGCGCACTTCGCTTTTGGCTTTGGCTGCGGCCCAGGAAATCCCGCCGGGGGAGAGTGTAGAATGAGAGTATCCGCGCGGAGTATTGGATCCACTGCCTGGTGCTAGACCCGGGCTGGACCACCCTCCGCCCGGGTGGGGAGAGGGTGATCGCGAGAGCGACATGAGAGGTTATTGGTGTCGAGGTCAGGTTTAGGGTGAAGGGATGGAGGATGCGCGGTGATTGAGGTGTTTCGAGATCGCGATGGTAGTGGGAGGATGAGGTCAGGATGACCGGGCGGCGGAAGGGAGGGAATACATGTAGGAAGGAAGAAACGCGAAAATAAAAAAGAAGCGACGGATTAAGATTAACGAAGATGGTTAAGATTGAAGTGTCTGGGATCCATAGAAGCAGTTACACTGCACAGACCAGGTGGCTCCACGCAATTAAGTGTTTGACGTTCCGGTTGGATGGCGGGTGGCCGTTGACGCAAGCAGAGTTGAGCTCGGGAGGTACAGGGGCCAGGAACAAGACCAGGAACAATTGAATGGATCAATGGGGATTGTTCTGATGGCTGGGTGCCTGGGAATATCCTACAGGTGTTCGTGTTTTTTTTACTATTTACTATGGAGTACAAGGTGAAACACCGATCTTGAATCCGTTGTTGTCGCAGATAGAATGCATTGTATCGAGTACTAAAACGCCTCAAACTCTAGTCCACACTTGAAAGATGCAGCGGGAGATCGGGCCTTAATTCCGATCCTTCTTATCGCTCTGGAATGCACTGACACAATCCCATTCACGATTGACGATTCATTATCCCAAGCCGCATGCGGATAGCGGAGATCGTCTCCACATGGCCCTTACCACCTTGGATTCCCACCCAATGATGCAAGTTCACAATCAATCTATTTCCAGAGGGGAGATGGGACAGCAAAAGGGGAGGGAAAAAAAAAGGGAGAATCCGTACCACGCATTAAATCAATGGAGATGGATAGGAAAATCAAATGGAGATAAATGGAGATAAATGTCAGGAAACGGATCTATTCTGCGGGCTCCTTCGCTTGGGTCGGCCGAAGTGGAAACCGATTGTTCTTAAGAGGATTGAGTGGGATTTGGTGTACAGTAAACGTGGGTTCATGTGTAGGTCGAGGTTGAGCACTCTCGCCGTGGAAGAATTCACACTTAAGGTCCAAGTACTCCTTTTTGCCTTTGTAGACCGTGATAGTATCGCCTGTGTAAATCGTGCCGTAATTCAGCTCCTCGAGCCCACCATTGGCAGGTGATGCGCGTCGGAGTTCTGTTCCGTTCACATAAATGCACTTGCTGGTTTTGGTAGACAAGATTGTTTTGAGCCCGGGCATGGACATCCAATCTTGGCCCTTCGCAACTGTGGCGTTGATGCCAGGGGCAAAGAATGTGATCTCAAGGGCGTAGGCCGGGATGCGAGTGTCCTTCATATCGTCATGCCGGACTGAAGCTAGAGGTCCTCGACCCCACGATGTCATGCGCTCTTCTAGGCGGATGTTAACGTCAAAGATGGACCCTTGGGTACTTCTTAACCGACCCAGAAGCTTAGGTGGCTTAGTGAACCTATCACTAGGCACGTTGGGGGGAACTGAAGATGCGTCAGGTCGGTGGACGATCACATCAGAGGCTTCAACTTCAGAAGTGGTCAGTTGTTGGTCTAGAATGGCCTGGCCAGTCTGGGCATCGAGAGTGGTCATGAGTTCAATATTAACTTGAGCTCCTGGGATTGTCTCGGGAGGTCGAGAGGACCCTCGGCGGCTGAGTTGAGGACTTGAGTCACTAGACTGTTCGCTGGCTGTTTCAGGCAAATCAGTCTCGATGCGACGAGATAATCTTGGGTTAGGTGCCTTAGGGGTGACATCATGAGCACCAGAAGGAGGTGCTATGTTTTCTTCAGAGGCTGAGCTGTCGAAACTATTGATGTTCAAGGGGTTTCTAAGGTTGGTCTGTCGGATCGAAAAATCGTTAACCGGGGCGACCTCAGGGTGAAGGAGAGGATGTGAGGAATTCATGTTCAGACGTCCAACCAGGTTCTCCGCTCCCATCAAGCTGGGTGCTGTACCGCCACAAGGATTTTCCGGGAGGGATATGACCGAATAGACGCTGCGTTCATCGCTCATCGACTCACCAGAAGACGCAAAGTTCTCAGCATCAGAGTCGCGGTCCCACGCACCTGCATTGCCAAGTGCATGTGAGCTTCGCAGAGCAGATGGATTCACCTCGCCAAATAATCGTCTTGCTTGGTACTCAGCTGCCACCTGACTATCTTGGAAGCTTTCGATTTTTGGAAGCGAGGGATAGCGGATATCTGAGGGGATGTATTCGATTCGTGGCTTTTTCGCAAGTGCCTCATTGCTACTTGACTCTTCGCCCGTCTCATGAGTGTAGTGATCATTGTCATGAAGAGACAACTGAGACGCATCAAGCTCCCCCTCAGCTTCTTCCCCAATAACTGAGAGAGCGTCACCTCGATCAGCGATAATGTCATCATCTTCATATTCATCCACGTCTGGCACGTCAATGATCCAGGGATGTTGAAAACATTCTCGCTCCGTGAGACGTGCAAAAGGATCACGGTTCAACAACTTGGCGACAAAGTCAATCCCATTTTCAGAGACGCCTACGTGGCGTAAAATATCGAAGTCCACCTCAGTTGTCATTATGCTGCGCAACATCGCAATGCCTCGGTCTTCAGCACGGCCAGAATATGGCGGCACTCCACACAAGACATGGTACAGCACGGCACCAAGCGACCACATGTCGACAGATTGGCTATATGGAGAGGTTTTGGGGGGTCTACAAATTAGCAATGACTTTCTAAATGAAAGGTAAGGGATATATTGGAGATAAACTCACGGGTCTCCCACTCGACGCCTTTTCCTGGCTTCCCCAACTCGATAGGTGTCATAGTCTGGATATACCTCAGGCGCACAGTACAAAAGAGTACCACAGAAGGTTTTCAGAAATGTTTCCTCTTGCGTCACTTTCGATAGTCCAAAGTCAGACAGTTTGACTCGAAGTGGCTCGACAGATGCGATTAGGATATTGTCTGGCTTGATGTCGCGATGGGTGATTCGGCGTTTGTGAAGGTAGTGTAAAGCACGCAGAATTTGTCGCGCGATAGTTTGAACCATCTCCTCTGGAATGCGGCCAGGACTTTGCAGGTACGTTGACAGCTCACCCCCAGGCACGTACTCCATGATGATGTAAATCCACCGATCATGCTCGTGATGATCAACGTATTGGACAATGTTGGGCTAGAATGAACAAAATGATTAGCTTACTTTTTCGACTTCAGGTTTCTCTTCTGCCATAAACTGACATGCTTGAGATCTTTCATGATCTTCATCTCATTGTCAACCTTCTGATCAAGAATGCCATTCTTCATAAACCGACGCTTATCCAGTTCCTTTGCGGCAAAAATTGTACCATGCTGCTTAGTCGCTAGTTTGTACACTGTTGCGAAAGCACCCTTGCCGATCTGCCCGGTCACATTGTACATCGGACTGCCGCTCCAATGCATCCCAAATGCATTCCCAACCGACCACGGCAGGACAGGGTGTGATGGAGCTTGTCGGCCCTTATTATGCGCAGCCCCCGCTAGAACCTTCTGAACGCGCTCGAAATATTGAAGCACATTCTGTGTGTATTTCACCGCAAAGTTCTCTCTGGAGGGAATTCGGACCACAAATCGAACCTCATCAGAGCCATGATCTCCCGATACTACCTGAATAACCGATCCATTGACGAGCATTCGGCTGTTGTCTTTGGAGGCTTTTCGCAGACGACAATTGTCTACGATAGTACCATTGGTGGAGGTATCTTGCAGCATGACGATCCCGTCGCCTGTTAAGTAAATCCGAAAATGGCAATTGGAGACTCTCTTCGCATTGTCGTTAGCCGCCAGAAGAACATCACAGCGAGCACGATTGCGACCAAAGCAGAACCCTACTCCGAGGTCGAAGACGTTGGATGATAATCGCAGGGCAACATCCAGCGCCGCTGTTTCAGAGCTCTCAAAGTCTAGGGCGCCCTGTTGCAAGATGTGTTGGGTCCCCGTTGACGCTGTAGCTGCGACAGCATCGTGGGCAGAGTGGGAGTTAGGGTGAAGGATACAGATGATGTCGGCCAGGTCCTGTTCCTGCAACCCGGAATTATTCAAACCCATGCGCCTGGGATCAGCGCATGGTTGGGTGGATTCTTGTGTCGCCTCCATGGTAAAAACAATGAATGGAGTAAAATGCAAGCGCTAATGATAAAGGCAACGACTACTGATAGCAGATGATGTGGGGTATAAGTGCTGATTTGACGAGAAACTTTTGCATAACAGGGGCATGAATACAAGGTGTGCTGGCCTAAGTATGGTGGCCTTGTAAGTAGATAGACAGGCAAGGGAAATCGACGGCCGAGACAAGGGTATATATACCTTGAAGTAGGGCGCGGGATTGGGGTAGGTCACGGCAAGTCACCCGGGTAAGCGACCACCACAATAGGACCAGGGAAAATAAAAGAAAAAAGGTGAAAGATTCGATGCACTGACGGTGCATGTATTTCCGACAACAGAATAGTAGAAGACAAATTTGCAGAAGAAGAAATTGAGAAACCGATATGAGACGCTGTGAGAGCACCTGAGGTAGCGGGGAACCGTAGTTGTTGA
Source organism: Talaromyces sp. PF30-5 (assembly GCA_023626375.1). Lineage (NCBI taxonomy): Eukaryota > Fungi > Ascomycota > Eurotiomycetes > Eurotiales > Trichocomaceae > Talaromyces > Talaromyces sp. PF30-5. Next base: position 869,700 of record JAMAGU010000006.1, on the reverse strand, counting down.
GATCTCAGCTCTCAATGGACAGAGTACGTCTCGTCTCTCCAAACTGCACAACACCAGCCAGAGTGACCAGATATCGCAAGGCTACAATGTGTCAAGGGCGTACCACCGGATTAAAGTTCTTGACTTTGGCGGGGTTTGGGGGAGGGACAGGCGGAGACCTTATTCAGGAATATTGCTAGGATGGATGATCGATGGAAACTGGCCGCGCAGGCGGTATCGACGTGGCTCATGAAATGCAATGCGGCAAAAGGGTATCTCTGAGAATTGAGCATAGTTGTTAGCTTCGATTCATCTAGATGCGCATCGAGGGCTCTCTGTTTTGATTTTTTGGCTCCGCTAGGCGCTGAACTTACACAACTGGGCAGGCTCCCTTTTCGTCCCATCCACGACTGCTGGGAAACGAGTTATGGATGGATCGGAAAGGGGGAGAACCGGGACGGATGAAGTCCTGGGAAAGTGTCGTCGTCCGAGAAACAAGAAGAACCAACTCGAGCCGCAAGTGATCAAGTCGTTGTGGCCTCAGGCAGCATCCCCGGTACCTGGCTGACTGATCACGGGACCCGCTGATTGGGCAGAAGCTACTATGGGGGATCAGCTTATGACCATGGATAGGCCTGCAGTGAGAACCTTGGGTCTATAGAGGAGAATAAAATATAATATACCTGCTAAGGTTATCGCGATCGGGTTATTAGGGCAGGATTAAGATTTGAACTCTTTTTCTATGAGAGCTGAGAGTCTCTTTTTGCCACTGAAACCCGCGCCCCCCATTTTACATAATCCATCACAGGCAACCATGCGCTAGTGTAGACCCAGGCGTGCAATAGGTAGAGCTGAACAAAGCAAATGCGCCAACAGTCATGGTTTGAATGTGATGGCAAATAGAGTTGTGTTGCAAGGTTGGTAGATCATGCGGCTGAGACTAGCCTGGGTTAAAAAAGAAGAAAAAGAAAATTTTTTGAGTCAAACATTGAAATCATACACAATTAGAAGTGAGAGGAAACGGCTCTATATATCATGTAGATCAGCTGTAGATTAATAAACTGTTTAAAAAGCGCACGTCCATTCCAAGGTTGACATTTCCCACCCTCTTTTCTCTAAAAGAAATCCGGATACATCCGAATAAATACGATAATATTCAATGACCTGGAATTTTCAAATTCAAAGTCTATTTTCAATTTGAAAGTCCGTCGCTCATGTTTTCGGAGTCATTCAACAGTGTTCGAAAGTATAGGTACCAGCGCTTCCGTTGCCAAGTTTCCATGAAAACACCGTTCCGCGTACCGGAAGGCGGTGTGAAGAGCAGGGACAAAAGGATCTTGCTTTCGATTCTACCTGCTATAGTTAGGTCGCTAGACAACTTCTCGGAATTGTTGTGTATCATCACCATGTCAAATCAGCAAGCACTTCCGCTTCTTGACTTGTCTGGTCCGGTCAAAAAATTGGAGCTACGATGTGCTCTTCGCAAATGGGGCGCATTTCGGTTGCTGGCCCCTGGAATTTGCAACGCATTTTCTTGTAGTGTCCCTCATGTAAGCACGAGGTCTCAAAATGGCAACAGACCTATATACCTATATACCTATATACTCAAATTTGAACAGGGGCGTAAATTCTTCCTCGGAAATGAGTCGGAGAAAGCCAAGATTAAAGGCTTCGTGCCATTTGATGCCGAGCTTATTCGTGGTATAACGAGAATCCAGGCGAAGGAAACTGTCTATTACCTGCGCAAATATGACCAAGATACTCCTACTATTGATCCTCCACCAGAGCTTTCTGCTTCTGTCACACGTGTACTACAAGTAAGCAACATCACTGATTCACTGTGAAGTTACAGCAGCAATACTGATGAATCTGAATAAGGAATGGCGGAATTTGCGGAATGCCGTTTTTGAAGTCCTTTCAAATGAAGTATTCGAAACGAAAACCGCTCTGGCAGGCACCCCCTTACTTGACTACGAAACAATAGGCCTTCATCACTACTCTCCTGACAGACTGGCCTGTGGACTTCGCGATTATAGCCCGCCACACAAAGATGGGGGCACATTGACCATACTCGTCAGAGAGGGTAATGGTCTAGATGGCTTAGAAGTTGCTGACCTCGACACTTCTAAAGAAACAGATAGCGCAAAGATTGGCCTGGAAGCGTCATTCCTACCAGTCCCAGTGACCGCGAAAGAAGTGGTAGTCTTCGTTGGAACTAGACTGCAACGCCTTTTGGGGACGAATACTGCTCGCGCCTGTGTCCATCGAGTTCGCGTCTTAGCGAGGGACGGACGTTCATCAGCCGAAGAAAGGTTTAGTGCTGCGATTTTCTGCGCACCACCTGCGTAGTTGAGCAGCTAGTTTCGTCACTATACTAGACCTAACACTGTTAATAGAGTGACAATTATAACAAGTATTCTTTCGTATTATTATTTACTCGCGGAGCTTCATAAATTTTTCGCGAACAGTCTATCGACTTTCTTCCTTATCATTGGGAGCCGGGCCGGACTATACCTACTAGGTAATGGATAAGGTTAGTATACGAGGATGCCAGGTCTCATACTTCAGTTCAAGTTTGTCTCATTCAAGTTCAAATGTTTCTGCGAGCTTATTCAGACTAGATACTCCCTCAAGCCATCCCGAATTTACTTCAAATGTTTAATGGTCCACTTTGAATGGATCAACTCTTGACATTACCCGAAACACCCTGGCTAAAGTTGTTAGGGGCAACATGATTGCAAGGGATTCCAGAATCACTCTGCCCCAGTATATTGGTACACTGAAAAACCTCATACTGCAAGGCAGTCCCATAATTAGGAAGCCCACGGGTGCTATTAACACTCGTCAAGTTAACGTGGTCGAAAGTAATATTCGGACAGGGATGAACATTCGAACAATAAATCGACGCCGCAATATTATACCGTGATGTGCCCGTGATATTTGCCCATGTCACATCCTCAATTTGCATCTTGGAAGTATTGCAATATTTATTACTCTCTTCGGTATAGATGCACTGGGAAATCTGTATCGGAAGACCCACATTGTGCATCTCGAAGTTCTTGAACGTGATGTTTTTGATCAAGCCGCTGCCGCCGCCACCAGCATCACCATTGGAGTTGTCGTTATCTGAGACACCTTGCCATGTTTTGATGTAGGCGCCGTCTCCACAGTTATGACATTTCACATCTTCGAAGGTGATGTTGATATCATAATCCGGCATTGTGGAGTATTGTCCGACAGAGCCGATGGTCATGCCGTTTGAGCCATAGCAAGTGACATTCTTCACGTGGAGATTCGTGGTGTTTCCCTTCGCAGCAATACAATCGTCCCCATTCATAATCGTGGCGTTCTCGACCAGCAACATGTCGCTATTCCATGAATCGTATCCATCCGTATTAGTAGTGTCCCACTGGTTATTACTAGTCGCATTCACAAAGAAGTTGATAATCGACACGTTCTTGCTAGCCCAGACAAAAGTCGCCCAGAACTGTGGTTGAATAATTTTCAAACCGTCAGCGATGAGGTTGGTTGAGTTGTAAAATGTGATACTGATTGGACGTCCTGGTTCATTGGCACCGTTGCGATTCTGTGTATACCACGCCTGACCATTCCCATTGTACCAACCACCTTCTTCGCCGCGAAGGGTGACATTGGTGCCTCCAAAGAGCCACGCAGTTGATTGATTCTGCAGAACAACATTATACGCATGGGAGCGCCAGTATGGGATATTTGTCGAAAATCGCAACTCGCCGCGCAGTTTCACGTCACAGTTCAGCAGATTGGTCGTGTTGAGAATCGAGTTGACATGGAAGGTGTTCTCAGAGAAGATGACAGTCCCATTTGTACCACAAAGATCAAACGCTTGATGAATTGAGGGAGCATCATCGACAGCGTCTTCGTTATGAGTGAGGGATTCAGGGTACAGAGTACAGGTTGTGTTTTCATTGACAACATAGGAACTGGCACCGACCGCCCAAAATGCTAGGAGCCACAGATTCATCATGAGCAGACCCCACGAATAATTAAATTGTGTTTTCAATATGAATGGTCAGGGTTTACCCTGGGAACATTGAATATGGATACACATTCGCAGCCGTCTACATATACATACTATATATAGTAACCCAGAACTTGAAATTAGGCAAAGCTTAGCTTGGACAGCTCCACACTCAACTTGAAGTTGAAATGGTCAAAGCTCATGTTACATCAACATTGGAATCTCCGCATTTTCATCTCCAGCAATACCCGCTCCAACCTTAGGTTTAAAGTAAAATGAACAGACGAAGTCCGAGTCGAAGGAGGTCATACATGAGAAAACTCTTTTCAGACGCCGATTAGGCATGGTTATTGTATGAGGTCAGTGAACCCGCGGACCAGGCCGCAAGAAGTGCAAGTCCTTGATCGCCTCCGCCCGGAAAAAAGCATCTATGACATGGATGCCCCGCACTGCTAATGTAGCTCGGACTGAAAAGAGTCCGAAGAATCTAACTCCTCAGTCTGTATACAGCAATATATGTGATGATCGGTGTCTGTGGGTATGTAGCGCAACGCAACGGCAATTGATTATTTCCATATTGGACGAATATCGTTACATTCAACAACTTGAGTATAGGTTTAAGTTCAATCCGAGAATCACTACCTCTATAAGAACTTTCTTCGGGGGTTGGAAATGCCGATGGATGAGAAGGAAGTATTGGCTTTAGCAATACTCAAGCCACTTTGGGAAAAGAACTTATCTCAAAGTACAGGCGATTACTTGAAATTGAGCTATAAATAGCATGTCGAGCTCCAAGGCTGTACCTCTATGAGTTTTAGCGCACATGGTAACTCTTCAAGCCGGTGACTGTTCTTTATAGCATCTTTCGTAGTTAACCCCTAATCCCCCTAGAAAAATCATTGATTGGTTGGAAAGGAGGAAGGAAAGAAAATTGTGGATTTCTTTGTACTAATCAACGGGACTGAGCTATACAGGACTGCGTAGAGAGACCTTTGACCCACGAGAACAAAAATCCATGGCTTCTTTTTTTTTTGTTTGCGCTCGTGCGCTTTGTTGTCGATTTGAACATTCTAGACTCTTCTTTCTACCTTTTATTGATTCTTTCTTTCTGAGACTGCAATCTCCGATCCCTCAGTTTCTTTGAGATTAGCGTTTCTCTTCTTTTTTTCTATCGATGGATGTTAGCTTGCGCTATAAGATACACTCGACCCTGATATTGGATTTTCCTTCTAATTGCATTTCTGCTGTCGGAAAGAAGTGATTTTTTGACTATTTCTTTTTATCGTTTTCTATCTTTCGCTCTTCCATACCTTCCAATAACTTGAACATGGTTAACTCCACAAAACGCAAGGGCCCAGCCCTCAAGAGCACAGCGAAGAAAGTCAAGCGCTCAGTATGGGATGAAATTAACCGCAGAAATATAAGGATTGAAGAGCTAGATCTCGAATATTCCTATGAGGACGAGCTGAAAAAACAAAATGAAGAGGCCGAGGAGATGAAGCGCATACGAAAGGCCGAAGAAAAGCGAGTGCAAGAAATGCGAAGACTTTTTGAGGCCGAGGCGAGCGGGGAACTTCGAAGACGAATGGAAGAGTTCAATGCTGGTCCAAATGCCAAGAAACGAAAGTTGGATCAAAATGAACCTGAAGAGCATGACGCTAAGAGACTCAAAAGAGATGAGGTAGTGGACCAGCCTATGGAGGAGGTTATCTGGAACGCTTCGGAAATCCCGGAAGGATGGCACGCATCGGAGAACGATATTGATAGAGGGTAAGTGATGCAGCTGAGCACTGACCTGATGCTCTAAAACCTTCCATTAACATTTGACAGGGACATAGATGGTCACATTGAGCGCTGCTTTGAACGGATCGAACAGGGGATCATGCCCCAAAGATTTGAGAACAGACTGATACAGCTAGATCAGGACAAATTCATACTAGAGTGAGTATATCTGACTAATGACTGAGCTCTGATTATGTTTTACTGTTAGGAAAATACTTGTTTGCCTTCAGAGCTAACCATATCGTACGAATGACAGCATGAAGCACAGCAAAGAGGACCAAGCCCTGGATCCGATCGTGATTCAGCGACTAGCCACACTCGAGGAAATGTGGGAGCTTCTACAAAAGAATGGTGACGAGCTTGAGCAGCTTGTCAATATTGAAAATATCATGGATGCCTATAGACGACGTGAACTGCGTTTCACTGGGCTGGTGACTTACTGGTCATACGGCGAGAAGCTGTGTGAACCAAGGGGCTTTGACTGGGATGAATTTGAGGCCGTCAATCGTCACCATGGAGGAGAAAGGTCATTCTGGGTAGAGGGTGTAAGTATTTCGTTGTTGGAAATATCGTTTATCCTATGATCCCATGCATCATGCTAAACATATGTGTTCATAGCTGAACGGACCCAGTCCAGAGTACTCATTTTACCGTCTCACTATACAGCCATCCAGATTTCATCAGTTTCTGCATACTGTAAGGGCGCCTTGAAGAGAGTTTGCTTCGCAATAATCTTTCAAATCATCAACTCGAGAGACTTACTGACACTAATCCTAGTACCATGTTGCTTTCCGTATACCCGGGGTTCGCTACTGGGATACCTTTGAAGTACTATACGACACTGGAGCAACGATGGCAAGAATCTTTGTAGACGACGTCCTGCACTTGCAGAACAACATCAGAAATGCACGCCTTCCAGTACTTGGTTCAGTTCTATCCACCGAGCTGAATGGGTTCGCCGGCGAGCCTGTAGTCGAGTTAGAGGTCTGCCTAACGAATACCAACGATATAATGCGCCGTGAAACACCCTGGGTCAGAATTCAGTGCGTAATTTCACCAGGCAGATGCCCGACTGATCGTCCAGCACGACTGGATGGACCATGGCTACGCCACTTCATGCATACCGCAACGCAACCAGATGGCGTGAACAACATTTATGTGGGCTCAAAGAAGCACGATATGCCTTTGGCCATAATGGGAATGCCTCCTTCAATGCAACGTCGCGTACCTCGAGTAGATTTAGGACCCATTCCAGCAGGCCCGCCAGGTTACGATATGTCTGCAGATGGGGTTGCTGATGCCGAAGGAGTTGAAGCACCACCGGCTTACGGGGCAGTGCCACCAGGGAGGGGAGATGCAAAAGCGGCTGCACCGGGCACGGGACAGCCAAAAGCTGCGCCTCGCCAGACTAGAGGTGGACTTGGGCCAGAGGGTCCGGTTTATGTTGCCAACCTGCCGCAATCAGCAGCAGCAGCTAATCGATGATCGCCGCTCTTTGAAACCGTCGTTATCTATTGCTGTTATTGAACTTTGTACACAGGGTCTTGAAATTGATAAAATAAAACACATTTCTTTCGGGGGGTCAAAGCTTCATGCTACTAGTAGTGCTGCAAAGGGCGAACATGGACGATAAATACAATATAGTAGTACTAGGTAGTATCTTGTGATAAAAGTCGATCAGGATCTGTATACAATGCAGAGACTAAACCTGTTCGGTATTGACTAATCCTATTTGGGACAGAACCATCCAATGGCTGTCCTTCGTTCTTTCCACATCTCCACCTTTCTCTCTTCCACCTTTCTACACTTTCACACCACCGTCCGACGCAAGCTAAATCATCACAGTCAGAACTTTAATAGCGCGTAAGTGCGAAGTCAAGACAAATGAGCCCACTGCCAGTTTTAACACTATCAGCTGCCGTAGATGCATCACTCATCGCTGTGCAGACAATTGACAACTATTGCTAACGAGCGCGAATGACAACACACAACGCGTCTTGCGGGCATTTATCGAGAATCTCCCACAGAATGGGAAAACGAACCTGATTCGACATCTGAATAGCCCACACACAAACCACAAAATTCATGACCATGCAGAGTCCTTCGGGTTTGAAAAGAGAATCGGAAGTTCGCTCAAGCGTTAGAGGTTATGCAAATCGAGCCTTCTGATTGGTCGCCATGGGCTGCCCTCAGGTATTCTACTGTATCGTTTTAGCGCCCTATCAAAACCTTTAGGTCAGGCAGTTAGTCTAAGGGATTCTGCCAGTCCTTTTGTACATCTTTTGAACCATCATTTCTTACGTCTTGTCGGAGACTCGAGACTATTAGCATAGGAAAACTATGATCGGACGAATAGGCTACGACAACAACAGGGAAAAGAACACACGAGAATACTGGTGTATTTCGAGTGATGTTGCGCGTGGGGAAAGGAAGAAAAACACCGTGGTGGCCTCGGGGATAAGGGCATGTAAAGCTGCCACGTGATCATGTGATCGATCGATCTCATGATCCAACACGTCTTTTGAATTATCTTTTGAATTAGATTGGACCAGGATTAATGTATTAAGATTCGAGAAAATATTGGGTGGTGTGTTCTTTTTACCTCTCCGAATGCTTAAAGCACCTGGCATAGCGCTTCTGGTTTAAGTAAACGTTTAAATTGGATTGATTGATGTGATTGGAGTATATTAGTATACGATATAATATAATCAAGATTTCTTGCTCAACTGGTGATCTTCATCTGCTATGTAGACTTCTTATATTCTAGTCAAAGTCCGAAAAAAGAGTCAGGACTCAGGACTCAGACCGCGTACATATAAGTGCGGCCGCACTTCTTGTACCTGGTAAACGGGCTGCTAAGCCCTATGCGAAGTCTGCGTACGACCCACAAGTCGACTATCTCCCCACGTGCCGGAAGGGAAGACTAAGTCGAAACATTCGAAGCATTGCCGCCCAATCAGATGGATGGCCCAGACACACGACAAGCTCGCCTTAGGCAAGAGTGTCTCGCGCGAGATGGGCAACAATGCGTGATTACAGGTCATTTCAAGTTGGAGGCGACTTTGGTAGATAGGAACGCCAGAGATATTCGCGTAGTCTATACAGAGTGCGCTTATATTAGTCCCTTCCAAATGTTCGCCTTAGGCTTCAAGTTTACATATGTAGCTGTTTCGAGAGATAATCGCGAAGAATATGTTAAGCATATTGTCTGGACGAATCTTGTATGATATTTCCCATCTATTGAGCATCAGATCCGCTTTACCGTGACCCGTGAGGATATCAATGATACTTGCAATGCTATGACAATGTTATAAGCCCTGGGGCTCTGCATAAAAGTTTTAATGTGCTTGACCTTGCTTTTGAAGAAACTGGACAGCGGCATACGTATAATCTCGAAAATCATCGACCTTCGGTACCTACTATATGATCTGCCAGCCTTAATTACTCTCACATGCCACGATCGCCGGTTCAAGCTTCCAAGTGCAGGGTTGCTCAAGGTAAATGCTACACTAGCGAAAATCCCCCATGTATTTGGTGCTGCTGAGAGTATTGATAAAAACCTTGTAATCTACGAGATCTAGATATGACGGGGATCCTCGCAAAAGATGGTACAAGCGATGCTAGTATTGCCGCCATGCTTGCAATGACCTCAATCGACGTCCTGGGGTCACATGTCGGGAAGACATATACAAGAGAGAAGAGATAGCCCGGACAAGAATAAGAACATTGACTGGTCCTTACCCCTACAGGGCAATCTATGTACTCGCGATCTGCAGAAAGAAAACTGATATAAAGCCCCAGTGAACTGTTACCTCTCTCTCTTCCTATTCATATTTACAAACCTTCTACAGCTGGTACTACTCGTCTAGACAGTCACATCAATGGAGCTTTAATGAATTACAAGCATCGTCGGATGTTGATTATGGCTTAAATGCCCTTCAGTTTGTATATACTGCGGGTGTCATTGTTTGTTCCAATATTTTAGGGTATATAAAGGTCGATGTACAGATCTATTTAACACACATAAATCCGCAGCCCTCGCGAGCTTGTTCACAGGCTCGCTTCAGCGCCTGTTCCTCCACATCCGTCCACTTCACACTCAACTCATCCCAGGGCTTATGTCCTCGGAACTCGTCACGGTATGTCTTATGCATAGCCTGGAGACGACTGACTTCACGGGGATCACCTGTTCCTGAGTATACCATGAACAATGTACATGGTGGAAGGGACTCGTAGATCTGAGAAATTTTGGAGACAGTCTGAGTCACCGTGTTGGCAAGTTCTGGGTTATACGTAGACAATGAAGAATCTTTCGTGCTTGTGGTTGGAGTGGTTTCTTCTGGCAGAGTATTTGACACAGCGGTAGATTCGTTGGCGTTATTCGCGTCGGGAAGACGCGTACACCATCCACGAAACTGCTCGAGATTGCGCAGACGTCCCCATGTGAAATCGACACCAGCACCAGGAATGGCGGGATTCGAGACATCACCATTTATTGTAGCAGACACGCCCTTCGCGACATCATCATCGTCATTGCATCCAATGGCGACAGTTGCCTGAGCCCCGAAACCGCGCTCAGGATTGCCCCAGTCTACCACGGCACCTGTCAAACCATCCTCGGAAGAAGACTTTCCACGGGGTCTGTGACGACCAAGACGACGGAAGATACTTTCGTTCGAGGCATCGCTGGTACCCCATCGCTCACCCTTCTCGCACTTCAATTTCACCAGGTCCAGTACAGCACGAGCATCCTCAACCGAGTCATGACCTGAGGTTCCTTTTTGAATTTCTTTGTTGAGGTACTTCTGAGTGAGCCACTTGAGACTACACTTCAATGGGGGCCCACGTGGATGCGGATAAATGATGCCCGTGTCAACAATGAAGGGGTGTGTCATTTTCAGGGCCGTCATATCCGAATTAAGAGAGTGTCCAACTAGAACAGCACGAGGGGTGAGAATAGAAAGCAGCTTCTTTTGGATATCAGGAAGGGCAGTGGTGACAGGATCCAGCATCTCTTTGGTGATTCCGGAAAAGCGAGTAAGGTAGTCGGTGACAGGTCGGGGAGGCTTCACCAGTTCGTCCAAAACAACCTCGCCATCCCAACGCATCATACTGATACGAGTAAGCTCAGACTGGCCGCCTTCTGTGAGACACATTTCACAGTCAAGAGCCAACACATCCCGACCAGCGGTCATGCTGCCCTTTTCAATTTCAGCGTCGGGTACGTCCCCCGCTTCTAAGTTGGGAACCAGAGTGTCAACCCAGCCATCTTCCTCTGATTGGTGGCTAGTTTTACGTGCCTCAGCCTCGGCAGATTTCTCCGTCTCCGAGGTGAAAAATGCAGGGTGTAAAGTGTAGTCGTTCTCTCGGAGCTGCTCCATGGTGCTGATGAAGGTTGTGATGGGAGTTCGCTTTTCAGCGAAGCCCTTTTCAACACGCGGTGGGCGAGCACCCTTACGTCCATTCTCCTCTTTGGACTTGGGCAGTTGCGACAACAGAAGAGCCTGTAGAGGCGAATGTACTTTGTTATACTTGTTGTCTCCAGGAGCCTTGACAGGCCATATGTGAGGGAAGATGTATGCCAGAGGTCGTAAAGGCGGCGGAAGAGTATCGGAAGAAAGGCCGCGAGGATTGAAACGATTTGATCGGTCTTCAAGTGGGAGTCCCTGCTTCCATTTTTCGAAATCGGCCGCCTTTCGAGCCTCTGAGGTGTCTTCCTCGGGATTCGATTGCTCGCCGTCCTCCTGTTTGCCTTCTGTGATGGGCTCCAGAGGAATCGTGCCATCAAACATACCAATCTCTAGACCGGGTACCATTAAGACAACCACTTTGCGCATGTGTCCGGAGTGCTTCACGGAAATCCATTGCGGTGCAACGCCGTCCGCGAAGCAATAGAGGAGCAATCCCTGTAGGTCTGCGATTCGGATTGAGGATTGAAGCTTGCCTTCCGCATATGATAGATCCGGATATTTAGTTTTGGTGCCATCGATGCGCTTCTTCTTCGATTTGCGTTGTGCGGCATCTTCGTTGTGATCGCTGGGAACAGGAGCTCCGCCTTGATCGATGCGGGCGACCGACTGGTCATCTGTTATGACTGAGGCATTGCCGGACTCCTGATTGGCAGTGCCAGCTACGGGCTCGTCCTGGTCGTCCTCACGCTTCCTCTTATTGCATTCGGCCATGACTGTTGCGATTATAAGGTCTTGAGAAAGCTCGATGGAGAATCTCAAATTGATTGCGGACCAAAGCACGTGAAGATAAAGAAATTCGATAAGCGCGTCGCGATAACGGAATCCGGAGAAACACTAGTACCGAAGGCGAGAAGTGATACGGAAACGGTATATAATACGGTAAATGACAGTTCCCGCTAGACGATCTGATAACAGCGATCGCCGGTTAAAATTCGCCTCGTCACGCAATCAATCTTCATCCTGAATAGAATCCACCTGCAACACCCTTGCTGATTCTCGACGAAGCTAGTTGGTTAATCGCATTTATAATCAGCATATAACCAACCCCAATCGCCCATTTTTAGGCATCATCATCTTTTTGGGGCTGGATTCGAGTTCCTTCCCTCTTCCCCGCCAACCCTCATATACCCCCTCATTCATGATGTCGGCGCTCACCGAAATCACCTCTGAAGCCGATTTCGCCGCACACCTCAGCTCCCTATCCCCCTCCGCGCTGGTCGTCCTCTATTTTCACACTACATGGGCGGCGCCATGCGCTCAAATGCGCACTGTTCTTTCCGCCCTCGCTTCGCAGTACCCCGCCACAGCCCCGCCAACCATCTCGTTTATCGCCATCAATGCTGAAGAGCTGCCCGATATCTCAGAGGAATACGACGTCTCTGCCGTTCCATTTGTCGTCTGTTTGCGCAGTGGCCAGATTCTTGAGTCTATCAGTGGAAGCGACGCTATCAAGGTTCGCGATGCTATCGAGCGCCATGCTGGCCGCGGAAACGGTGCCGTTGCCTCCGCCCCCGCGGACGGCGCACACAGAGCCCACATCCCCCCTCCTCTCTCGGCTGTTCCCCGTGAAGATGGCCCCTTGATGGCTACCCAATCTCCCGTGACTGCGCCCAATCCCGTCGGCCCTGGCGCCAATGCTACCCCCGTACCCGCTGCTCCTGCCCTCACACCCGAACAGTCGAAGGAGGCTCTCTTCGCTCGCCTCGCTGAGCTTGTCAAGGCTGCGCCGGTTATGCTTTTCATGAAGGGAACACCTAGCTCGCCACAATGCGGTTTCAGTCGTCAATTGGTCGGAATTCTGCGTGAACGTAGCGTCAAGTACGGATTCTTCAACATTCTCGCCGACGAGGATGTGCGACAGGGTCTGAAGGAGTATGCCGAGTGGCCAACTTTCCCTCAATTGTGGGTTGGTGGAGAGTTAGTCGGTGGTCTGGATATTGTATGTTTCCTTTTATTTACCGAAGAATCCTTACAATCACTAACAGCTTCATACAGATCCGCGAAGAAATCAACAGCGACCCTAACTTCTTGTTAGACTACTCTGTCAACAAATAGAGAATTAGGCTTGCCATGATACCCATAAAATGTGCAGCAACTACCTTGGATGACCACTGTGATGATATACGTTTTTCTTTGGTATGAAAAGATACTTTTAAAATTCAAGCTCTTTGTAATCAGATTGTTTTCACATACCAGTACATATAAGCATCCTTCCAAGGTTATCTCCATGGATTTTCATAGGTATGCACTAGCATTCTCTGTCTGAAAGCCATCTTGTAAAACACAGTAATGGCAATGAACCCAGTGCCCCCGAGGCTATTATTACTGTACGTAAACGGCCTCCTATCAATATTATCATTTGCGGCGTACATGAGACATTCCCGAGGTCCATACTGAGCCTGGCATCTATCTATATGTATCGCACTTCTCGACACTGCTATGCTATAGTACAAGGCGTGAACAAAATGAAAACTGTTCCAAAGTTCTTCAATCACCCCGGGCGGACAACGTCCAGGGCACCCCCGGCTGGTAACATGGGAAAAGCCCAAGCTTTTGGCGCAACGTTTACTTCCAAACGCGCAAGGCCAGGAAGTTTAAGCATCCAATCCATTTTGCTGTCCATTTGGTCAATTTTAAAGCAGCATTACGCCTGGAGTAACGTCGCTCGAGTAGCGTCAACGAAGGAGATACAGCCAGGGGTTTTTGAAAGCCCTTTGGTCATCTTATTGGATTTGGAACAACTTGTACTAGGTGTATTATCTGGCGTGGTGTTATTAGGTCTAAACATGCGTAGCCGCACGCACTCATGAGAGACCTCGGGAGTTCATTGTCCGCAGGAGCTCACTGGTATTTGTCCTATAGATCCTATCCACGTGGGCTTCGAGCTTTTGCATTACTTGAGAGTTTTGTGTAACTATCCCCTTCTAAAGGGACTAATTAAATTTGACCTCTAGGGACTGTTTTGTAGCCTGCACATGTGCACCTGGCACACGTGGGATATATAGGCGAGTCCGGAACTTGAACGGGGTGAAATTTCAATGTTGTAGGTACCTAGGTAGTGTGTGTACCCACAGAGGAATAGGCGTGTATAAAGATCCACCTGAGAGGGCTCTTTTTGTGAACTTGTATCTTCCTCAGGATTTCTTCAAATTGCCACCAAAAAGAGATACCTAGAAAGCACCAGTGCCTTGAAGACATTTGGTAGTATTGCACGTGCAACATCATGCACATGCATGCGTGGCTTTGAGTACCAAGAACTGTTCAAAGCCAAGGAAAATGTCATTGAAAATAAGCACTTGGGAGAGTTTGCTCTCCCTATGGATGCAAAATACTTATTCAACTCCTTTGGAAGGCGTAAGTTGCAAACCTGAATTTCTTCTAGGCCAAGATGCTAGAGCTGACTGCTACTCCTAATGTCAAAGTGGAGATCCTCCTGTTTAGAGGGGCACTGGGAACTGATGTCCTTCTAAGGTTCAATTTTGTAAAATCGGCTTAACTGATCTGCTGTCTGCGGCTGCCTGACAAGACAGTTCTATGCCCGCTCCTATTGATCGTCTTTCTTTGTGGTTGTTTGAAGTGAATTTGGCCTTGAGGATCCGGTGGATCCGGGTGAACTGCAAATCAAGGCGCAGCAGCGATAGACCGGACGCTTGACTAATTTCCAAGGTCCGTGCCATGATGCGCAAGATGGCGTATCGCTATTTCTGTATTACTTTTCACGGCGGATGCATTAGTGGATGTTTGTACAAGGCGCGTGCAGAAGAGGGTAAAATAGCCGGCCAGGGAGAGAGAAAGTGTGACATATGATAAGTCGTGTACATAGGAGGTAAAGTGGTGTGTGGTCTGGTGCCTGAGGCCCGCAGATGCCACCTATTCTGATTAGACCAATCAGAGAGCCCGCACACTGATGATAGCCACATGCAAGGGCCCACACCGCACCCCACTTCCCTTCCTCAAGTACACTGTTTGCTGCAAGTCTTACCGGTATGCATCAATTTACGTGTTCTCTATTTGGTGTCTTCCACTGTGGGGTCGTCACAGAAAGCAAACATTACTTGAAGAGAGATTGAAATCAGACCCTTAGGCGTTAGGGAGCCTTACGCAACAGACCCTTGAGATCAGAACGTGTGCATTCAACGAGAATAACGAAGCTCGAGGAGAGAAGAGAGAGAGAGAGAGAGCGAGCTGTGGGGAAAGGTTCTCACACGGCTGTTTCACTATCTACTATCGATAACATTGATAACAGTAGGTAATAATATTAATCGTATTTAAGATCTTGGCAAATTCTACGTGCCATATACCATACCTATGTATGACATAAATTACCAATGTACTTGTAGTTAACTTTACTTAGTATGGATATGGTAACATTGAAGGCCTTAAATCTGTCTTATAATCCCTGTTAATAGAATAGGTCCTACTTTCCCTGCCACGATCGTCAACAATACTGTTGAAACCCCTAGGATAGTTGAAAACCTTGGAGGACTTGCTCGTGATACGCGAACAGTGACACTTGGGCTGATGACAATTCCCTTGATCTTGTGCTTGACATGCTGGAAGCGGTTCATATAGCATGCTTCGGCTCAAGGCAAATGAACTGGTCACTACTTCTTGCTTATGCGCCACACGGGCTTTTTTTTTTTTTTTTCTTTTTTTTTCAAGGCTGTATTTTCAGTTCCGGGCAGCAAACTTTCTATAAAGGCGGCGGGTCTCAGCGAGTTCGTTTCTTCTTCTTCCTCTGCTTCTTATTCTTCTCTTTCATCTCAGCCTACAGTCCGTTCATCTACCTCGATTCCTCCAACATTGCCAAATCAACCAGTGCTTTCTGAAAAAAAAAAGCCGCAAGTATGAAAGCCGTTGTCTACACAGGACATAGAAATATCACAGTTGAAGACCGTCCAAAACCAGTTATTTTGGCACCCACCGACGCTATCGTCAAGGTACTATATACGACTATCTGTGGGACTGATCTACACATCCTCCAAGGCGATGTCCCATCATGCACATCTGGCCGCATCCTTAGCCACGAAGGAGTCGGCATTATCGACTCTCTAGGCCTCGCTGTGACGAACTTTGCCATCGGCCAGCGGGTTATCATTTCCTGCATTACCTCCTGCGGGATGTGTTATTATTGCCGCAGGAAGATGCCATCTCAATGCGAATCCGGCGGTTGGATCCTCGGGAACGAGATTGGCGGCACTCAGGCCGAGTATGTTCGCATTCCTCATGCCTCGTTCTCGCTCCATTCGCTGCAAGGTACCATCGACCCGAAGGTTGCTGTCACCTTGTCCGATACTGTCCCGACTGCATATGAATGCGGGATACTGAATGGTCAGATTCAGCCGGGCTCTACCATCGCGATAATAGGGACAGGCCCGATTGGATTGATGAGCATCCAGTTGGCTAAAAGTCTGTTTGGACCCGCGATGATCGTAGCAGTAGGAAGGGGTATGTCCAGGGTCGCGACAGCCAAATCCATGGGTGCGAATCATACAGTCAGTATTCTCGATGGGCGGGATAGTGCAGTTTCTTCAGCTCTAGCAGTGACCAAGGGGAGAGGGTTTGATGCGGTGATTGAAGCAGTGGGCACCGTTGAATCCTTTGAGATTGCACAAGCTCTAGTATCCCCCGGAGGGACTATCGCCAGTCTAGGCGTTTTCGGTGAATCGTGCGAGCTTCACCTAGAAAAGCTGTGGAATCGGAATATTTGTATCTCACATCTGCCTTTCTATCTACTCCGTTTGCCACTAACTTCTTTGACTCGCTAGGTTTAAGAACGAGGCTCGTTGATGCTGTCAGTACACCTGATTTGCTTAACATGATGGAGGACGGGGGCATCGACCCTCAATTTCTGGTGCAGCATAGTGCGTTTTATGAACTCTGTAGCCATCCGATCACGCTGATAGTTTTGTCTAGGTTTTACGTTCAATGATATTCACGCCGCCTATGAAGCATTTCAGGCACCCGGTAAGCATGGTACTCTGAAGGTGGTAGTCACCATGGATGAGCCTGGTACAAATGGCACCTTATAGGTTCATTATCGCTTCTCCTTTTTTTTTCAATAGCAGATAATGACCACAACTACTGCTATATGCCTAGGGACTATCATTTGTCGTATTGCCAGTCGGGGGTTATCAAGTACCCAGCAACAGATTTCACTTCAAATGTTTGATCAATGTATGGGATTAATCTGCTCATGTAAACAATTGAAAAGAGGATGAATTACCAATATGTAATAAACACAAACAGTGTCACCTGGGCAGGGGTGTGTTGCTGAAACGCGTTCTCTGGGATTTAGTTCTGAAAATTCTCCCTATCTTTGTCAATGGACGCCGTCAGTCTGATACGAATTGAAATAGTAATTCTCGTCTCTGGACGCCACCCAATCTACCCACAGCCATTGCCCTGATAATTCCATTCGGATTTTCGGAAAATTTTATCGGACCTAACGGCAGCGTTGGACCAGTGAATGTCCAATCCAAGCACGCACGCATGTTATCATCAATCGTAGGAGCCATGCCATGCTCAAATTGAAACTCTCCACCAAGAATGTCAGGAATATTTGAGGGCTCAATGTGTTCCTGGAGGGTTGGTGAGACTTCCGCGCGAGTCAACACCACGATCTTTTGCGCCGTATTCGGGTCTACCCATTTCTGCAAGTATTTCCAGATGCTCGCAAAGTATGATGGTGCATTACAAACCTATTTAAGATCAGTCAGACATATTCTACACTCAATGGCATTCTGAGTTCCGGGGCGGGGTTGAAGAGGTGGGATTAGTATGCACTCACATATACGCGTGCAATCGTCTCTGGATAGCAAGTTGACAATAGCCAACTGATTTCCTGTGCAAAGTTTTTCAATGTCCATCCTTGTTTGAGTCCCAAGCTGGATGCATCGACGAGATATACAGAGCTTGTTATTGGGCCCGACAGGTCCGGTCGGTCAGTCATCATCGTGCAAAGTGGGAGCACAAAGCGCGTGAGCCCGTCATGAAAGACTGATGCCAACTGAAGCATGTCAGGCTGTCCCTGGTGTGAATTGCTCCAGCCCTTCCTCGTCCGTGTTTCTTCCCAGCATGCTAAAGAGGGTTTATCGAGTTTCGCGAGGTCAAAAAAGCAGATGGGCGAACCTTGCTTGTCTCTTCGCCCAGTCCAATGCGGATACTAGACAGATAATATAATTAGTACCAAGGGGATAAAAGGGATGAGAATCGTCTCACTAATTGGCGGACTTGCTCAAACTCAGAAACTTCAATAGTATCGAAGAGACGCAAAATCTGCTTCTCGCTTCTAAATTTGTTGGCTGATTGAAACTGATTCAAGGCCGCGTCGCATTCGAATTGGCGAGCAGTCAAAAAGCGTCTTGAAAGGAGAGTCAGACAATGGCCGGAGCCTGCAAATGAGAGGGAGGCGGGCGTACAATAGTGTGGGTGGATCCAAAATGCCATGGTCGCAATCATCGATTTCAAGTCCTTCAGGTCGTGTGAGAGCACCTTTCCCAGTACATAGCTGTACAAACGTGACAAATTGGAAGCTTTGCTCTGGTGCAATACCGGGGGCTAATATTGGAGTGGCAGGCATTGTATAAACATTTGGATTTATTGTGTTTATTTGCCAGTCAGTCAAGTGGATGAAGTTCATGCGATCTCGGGCCGTCACAACCATCCATGGATGACATACGTGTGTATGAGATCACTTGAAATGTTCGGCATGAAGACAGTAAGGATCGTCGATGTATGATGTGTGGGTAAGTTGCATCTTGCAACTCAGCGTCTGAATGAAGGGGCTTAAACGAGCAGACACAATCGTTGAGCTCTACGAGATCCGCAGTTTTGAGTTTTCAAAAACAAGAACCGATGGGGGTATCTAAGGGATCAAGGGAGGAAGGGATCATACTAGTAGTACTGTAGCTCAGTTTCCCGAGTCATATCGAGCGATCTAAGTTCTAATGTTGCCAAAATCTTGGATTGGTACAAGATTTAGTGGGTCCCGCCCGAACCACTGGGTCAATGTGTTCATGCACGGATGTTTGTGAAAAACTACTTCGAACCACCAGAACAGGCTTTTCTATTCGTAGCTATGGAGGGATCTGTATCAAGCATGGCGCATAATTTCAGCCAATCCCCACAAGTGCAATAATCAGATGAACTGCTATGTTCATCATTGAAGTAACAGGGCGGCTGTTGACCCATCTCGATGAAGTCATTCCTCAACAAAGACCCACTATCATGATTCTTGCACTTACTGTATTATAATTCCCTTCGCACAGACACTTGAAGTAAACAGTCTTTCAAGAAGTTCTTAGATTCACCAAACCACCATCGTTAACATGGACTGGTATAAGCACATACCTGACGCGGATAAGCTTTCCCACGAAGTACCGAGAGAAAATCCTAGCATTGATGGCTTCTGCCGCGAATATCCATTGCGAAGACATATCTATGAGAAAAAAGCAGATGAAGGATGCTTCAAGCTCCGCGAGGACTGGGAAAGATACATTGGCCCAATTGAGCGTTGGGGGGGCTGTAATGCTTTCGAGGGGAATTTCTCATCAGTTGTTCTACCTTTCTGTCTTCCCGAGAGACTCTCGCTGGTCTCATACATATTAGAATGTAAGTCAATGCAATGTTTGTCTGTCTGTCAGTATGCTGTGGAGTGCTGACAGCTGGTCAATCACAAGATGCCTTTTTCTATGACAATGTCCTGGAATCGGTATCAAAGGCACCTGTACGTCCTCCCCTCGTTTTTGAATAATTTTTGTGGATGCTAATTCGGCTCAGCTGGATGTCGGAACAGACAGTCTCGTTTTAAGTGAGACTGACTACCGAACTGTACGATCGGCCACCGGCACGAAGCAAATCCAGTCTAAAATGCTCCTCGAACTGTTGTCAATTGATAGACCTTGCGCGGAGGTCGTGATCGAGTCTTGGAAAGAAATGGTCGCTACAACAGCCGCGAGAGACAAGTCTTGCATTTTCAACGAGCTGGATGAGTATGTCGAGTATCGTATCATAGATACGGGTGCACCATTCGTCGACACTATAATGAGATTTGGCATGGGCCTAATCTTAACAAAAGAGGAAGAGGAAAGCCTGGCCCCCATTGCGAAATTCTGCTTCGCCGCTCTTGGGCTAGCAAACGACTATTTTTCTTTCGATATTGAATGGGAAGAGCACACAAAGTGTCAAGAAGAAGGGAACGATTCGACAATGACGAATCTTGTTTGGCTCTACATGCAATGGGAGAATCTCTCAATCTCGGACGCGAAGGAGAAGACGAAAGAGACCGTTCGTGGATTTGAAAAAGAGTACTACGAAAGAATGGAAGCTTTTCTGTTAGCAGGCTGCTCAACCAACTCTGCCATATACCTCAAGGCTCTTGCTTTCGAGATTCCCGGAAACGTCGCCTGGAGTCTCCGCTGCCCGCGTTATCATCCCGAGCTCTGCGTCGAGGCAAATAGCATCCTCAGGTCTCAATTTGAGGTCCAGTTTTACGAGAATGATAATTCCTCTGATTCTCAGGACACCCCAAAATTCCAAGAAAAGCCTGTAATCCCCGCGATGATTCGCACGGGTTCCGAGACCAGCGGATCCAGCGAATGCTGTCCCTATGGCAGTGAAGACTCGATACCCTCGAGCGGGTCCTCTATTGGGTCAGAGCACAAGATTGAGATTGACGAAAAGATTTTGCACGTAGATCTCGGGGACCAGGTTGGTTTTAAGCCTTCATCAATTAAATGCTGCCTGATTATTAACAAAAGCAGAAACTTATTGCACCATACGACTATATCACCTCTCTCCCCTCGAAGGGAGTTCGCGAATCCCTCATCGACGCTCTCAATGTCTGGCTTATGCTCCCAGCTTCCACGATCAAAATCATCAAGGATATCGCAACAAGGCTTCATAGCTCCTCGCTAATGCTGGACGACATAGAGGATCATTCCGATCTTCGACGAGGATATCCAGCAACCCATAAAATATTCGGCCCAGGGTCTACGATAAACTCGGCTAATTTCCAGCTTATTTCGGTGATGAATGATGTCCACAAGCTCAACTTGAACAACCCGGGGTGTATGGAAGTTGTTTTTGAGGAGCTCAGAAATTTGTTTATTGGCCAAAGCTATGATCTGCACTGGACACGACAGGGAGAGTGTCCATCCGAAGAGGAGTACTTGAAAATGGTTGATCAAAGTGGGTTGTCCGAGAATACATCTGTTACTTGATATCTAATAGCCTTTGTCATCCAGAAACCGGAGGTCTTTTCAGGCTAATTGCTCGCCTCATGTTGGAATGTGCGAAATCTCTACAAAAGAAGTACGTCCAATCCTTTACAACGTGTTGCCGTATTGAAATTCTCACATGCAAATTAGAACAATCCCTCTTGACCTCATGAATCCACTTGGCCGGTACTTTCAAGTTCGCGACGACTACAAAAATCTAGTTGACAACGTGGTGAGTGTGAACTGATTTTCACTACAGCCATCACCCGCTGACCGCAAAATTTAGTATACGGATCAAAAGGGCTTTGCGGAAGATCTGGTAAGTCTTTATTACTATCTTAATGAATAAAGGCCAATGTACTGATAATCGCAAAACAGGACGAAGGCAAATACTCATTTCCAATCGTCGCCGCCCTGAATTCAAAACCGCCAGATCTTGTTCTGCAGGGCATACTAAGGGAGAGTAGAACATCACATAACTTGTCAATTCCACAGAAGAGAGCCGCATTAGATCGATTGCATAGGCAAGGCTACATGGATCATACCCTCCAGGCGTTGAAGAAGCTGGAGATTGACATTAAAAAAGAACTGACTCGCGTTGAGGACATTTCGGGATCGAAAAATTGGGTGATGAGACTTTTTATTGAAAAGCTGGTGGTATAACAATTCAAAAATCGGCCAAGCAAGAACTTGAAGGGAAAAAACGAATTTCAAGTTGACCCCGCGATATGATAGTACATAATGGTAGAATCCAACTACCTATAGATTTGCGAACAATCAACATTCAAATGTTTGAATTGAAACATTCAATGAACCCGAGCATATTCGGGATTTACTGGACACACGCATTTATATCTACCTAAATACGACAAGAGCATCGGTCGCGGAACTTTGAGTTGATGAATTAGTAGCACCACCTGCATGTGTGTACGAGCCCGACCTTACAAGTCCAAGTTCATTATTCAAATGTCGCCCCTGTTGTTTGACAATTGCTGTTCGCATCCGTCTCATTTAAGGCCTTCAGCTGTTCACTGGGGTAAGCTTCGATGCTCATGTCAGTCTGCTCATACATGACCACTTTTGATCCATAGATGACGTGATATATACCCAGGCTAGTATTGAAGCTGCCTATTGGATATCCATTGATAGTATGGGTACTGAAAATCCGGGATGTCGTTACCAATTCCTCTGGCAGATCAGCTACACCATCGGGCAAAATGAAGGCGAAAAACTGTCGCAGCAATGAGGACGACTTTACAGAAGCACGCACGGCGATTTTGTGACATGGAGTTACGCTAAGCCCAAGACGGAACGCTAAACCTTATATGGTAACCCGCTGAAGCCCGAAGATACACCTAGGCCTGTGCAAGTCCCATGGGATTTGGGAAATGGGATAGGAATCCCACTTACATAATATGGGAATCCCACTTATATAAGAATCCCATGGGATCTGGGAAATGGGATCTGGACAAAAATCTAATCCCATAGGATTCCCATGGGATTTTACTAGCCTATTTAGGCTAGGTTATAATATAGCTTGGCACTGCATAACTTTTTAGTATAACGAAGAAATATCTTTTTAAATTACAAAAATAAGGTATTATTTTATGTATACCTAAAAAGGAAAGGTCTACTATTTTATGTCAAACAATGGGATAAAATGGGATAAAATGGGAATTCCCATCCCAAGGACCCACTCCCATGGGAAATCCCATCTTGCTGACAAAGATCCCATGGGATTTGGGAAATGGGATTTGGACAAAAATCTAATCCCATGGGTCCATGTTTGCACAGGCCTAGATACACCGCGCAGCGTAGGACCGTAGAGTCTCTAGAGGCAAGAAAACCACACGGTCCAGACAGGATATGATAGCAAATTGGTTGTATTGGATAATGTGTAAAAGTGTGTGACTTGCAGCAAAAGGGTAACAATAAGCCGCCCTTAGTCATGTGAGCTACCTACTAAGAATAAGAAAAACCCCCGGCAAATACACCACGACAATTCTTGCCGATAGACCGCCAACACGCGAGAGTACTAACCAAGTTAGCATCAGTACGAAGATAAGCCCCTCCAAAAATAAAACGCTAAAGCAATAGAAGGGAAACAGCCGGAAATCAATTGGAAAGAAAAGAAAAGCAGAACTCGAGATTGAAGATCAAAGAATGCAGAAAGGGAAAGGAAATTCATTTAAACGAAGATCTCAGCTCCCTTCGCCCCTACAGTGTCCATGATATCCTTGAGCAGGATGTCAGATCGAGTGATACGGGTGATGTTTTCTTTCTCAAAACCTGCAAAGACCATCCCGACAATAAGTCTTTGGGAACCTTCATCTACCTTTCTCTTGTAGCTGACCATTGCTCCAGAATCCCCTTGTAAAGCGAACGGCTGTCCATCAAACATGCCTGGGGCTCGGGGTCAATTATAGACCTTCTGCCTATGAAAAGAAACCTCACACCAGTTTGTTTGAGTTGAAATTGATCAAGAATTGTAGTAATCTGTTGTGCGAGTGCCATTCCTTCTGGGGTTTCAATAGATGTCAACCGGAATTTGGGGTGCCTCGCGGGGATGGCCACATTTTTTGTAGGAATGGAGCACAGATAAGGGCCGCCGACCCGCAGATCCTCATTGTGTAGGTTATCGCTAGTCAGTCCGCCTTCATCATCGCTACTTCCCAAGGACCGACGCTTTCGTCCATCATCACCAAGCTTCCCATCTTCATCATTGAAGGACCCACTTCGTAGTTTGCTGTTATGCCTCTCAAGAGACTCTGTATCTGGCTGATCTCCAGCCATTCGGATGACCAGAGGGGAGGCATAGGATAATTCATGATCGGATCCGCGGGAAGGGGATCGCAAGAGTGTAGAGATGGCAGCCATATTTGATGGGGAAGGCTCTCGTCGAGATGTGGGAAGATGCGAAGGAAATGAGTTAAATGTTTGAAGTTGATAGAAATTAAGGAGACAAAAAAGGAGGTTGAAGGTCAATAATTGGACGAGGGAGTTGAGTGAGGAAGAATGCCAAAGTTCGAAGTTAGAATAGTCCGAAACCTTACAAGAGGAAGAAGCTGAGGGATAGAATTATCAGTAAGAGAAAAGAGAGGACCTCCGGGAAGGTCATATTCAACCTTGGAAGTTTATCACGGGTAGAACAACCTGGGTAAGACCGATCAAGAATTTGAATCGTTCCATACATCAAGCCGCTCAAATAGTTTTAGTCGAAATTTATCTCTTAGGCTGAGAATTACTACCTAGTGAAGGGGAGAGCGTAGTGATGTGTAATCAGAATACACGAGTAGAGATACAATAAACAACCACCAACAACAATACCTGAAAGACAGGTAACTAGGTGTAGGGGATCCCCTGGGGGTACTGATCAGAGTGTAAGAGTGGGGATTCTTTTCTAGTACTATATACCACTATAGAGGACATCCATCAAGGCGTACTGTAAAAAACAAGTCACATACACCTCGTAATTGGGAAACAAGAAAAGCTCTATTTATACACTTGCAATTTTTTGAAAGATATAGAGAAAGATATATAGAAAGATATATAGAAAGACGTATAGAAAGATATATGGAAAGATATATGGAAAGATATATAGAAAGATATAGAGAAAGATATATAGAAAGACATATAGAAAGACATATAGAAAGATATATAGAAAGATATAGAATACTATCTCATAAGTCGGTATATCTATTCTAAGCCAAGGCGTATAGTACTAAACAGGATTCAACTGGTACATTACCAAGCCTAACTAATTAGAAGAGATGGCCGGAATCGGACTAATAAGATGGAGGCCTATAGAGACTTCGGTAGGGCACCTACAAAATAACCCCATATACCAACTCCGTAGCCAATCAAAGGAAGGAATTAGCAGAGACAACCAATCAGGCCCTGCAAATTCGCATATATTCCCGTGTAGTAAGAGTCCTTGGATCCTTGGATTGGATCCTTGGACTACTTTCCCTACTACACTAGGTAGAAATATAAACATTTTATGTATCTGCTAAATTTGGTTAACATGAAACACTTAATCACTAAGCCCTGAGGACTGGTTATAATAAAGAAATGCCTGTAAAAGTATTGCTAACTAGGGAAAGTCAAATGAAATTAGTTCTTCCTAGAAACATTGAATTGCCCAGAAATTTTGACCATAAATCTGAAAGAAAAGAGAAAAAAAGACTCGCCCAGAAATATTGTCCATCAATCTGAATAAAAAGGAAAATGAAGGAATATGACTGAAATCAACAAAGTTCTACGCATATCAGTGTTTTCAAATCTTTTGTTTGTTTAAAATAGTCCTTATTCGCTTATTTTTCTCCTCAGAGACTGTCGGAACTCTTTCGGCGGTTTCAGTTGGCAGGCTAGTGTACTTAACATGAATCGATCGCGTCAAGTGGAAAGACTGCGTTTGTCTTGATAAGTTGTATAGGAGGTATAGTCCGAGCTCCAATCCCTCTTGAGTATCAAGATCCTTTTCCTCCCATTTCCGGTCTGGTTGGAGAGTTAAGAGAGACATTTTCTCTCTTTTCTCATCAGAGGGTTGTTCCTCGGCCAGAAACAACTGCCAGGAGATCCTTTCCTTAAAAGCCATTTGACCAACCAAACCAGCAACTTCATCTTGATCATCATCTTCCTCGTACTCAAAGGCCTCGTGGCCTGAATCGTCCTCTTCGGAATGATCATTTTCTGGACGGTAATCAGGACCCTCCAGGCGATTTCTTACTTCATCCTTCATCCGAATGACCCTCAGAATATTCAAGATCGAACTTCTTTGGTTTAGACCGACGGACAAGATTGGTCGAGGTTGATTGAGGGCTGTTAAGGCACTGCCTCTTTCGTCTGTCTTTCGTGAATTGAGCAAATTCCTCTTTACTTTGCCCACGAAGAAGGCGACGTCGCTTCCGCGGGCTTGGTGGACTGTGGGTTAGAGGGGGAGTTGGCAATGACATGCCTAGTAGATCTTCTGCCCCCCGTCCAGCCATGACCATTGATTTTGAGTCGTTGATTCGGAGCAGTGTAAGGGCGACGACAAGAAGAGAGCTTTCGGACACAGCAAAGAAACACCTACATGATCGGGTGCGGAAGATACCTAATTTACAGCAACCGCCAAATTAGGCTTAGTTTCTTTGGCTGAATAGCCTATGTTCACATGGTTGTGACGCCCGACGGCTGCCATACATACCTCAGACATAAGGTCGGCGCCCACAGGCAGAACCTCTAGATAACTCAAGTTCTCTACTTTACTTCTCTTCTTCTATTTAGTAACTAATATCCAAGGATCCAATCCAAGTCCAAGGACTCTTACTACACGGGAACATGTGCGAATTTGCAGGGCCTGATTGGTTGTCTCTGCTCATTCCTTCCTTTGATTGGCTACGGAGTTGGTATGTGGGGTCATTTTGTAGGTGCCCTACCGAAGTCTCTATAGGCCTCCATCTTATTGGTCCGATTCCGGCCACCTGTAATTGGTTAGGCTTGGCAATGTACCAGTTGAATCCTGTTTAGTACTGTGCGCCTTGGCTTAGAATAGATATACCGACTTATGGGATAGTATTCCATGTCTTTCTATATATCTTTCTATACGTCTTTCTATATATCTTTCTATACGTTTTTCTATATATCTTTCTATACATCTTTCTATATATCTTTCAAAAAATTGCAAGAGTATGAATAGAGCTTTTCTTATACTGTATAGACGTGGATATCTATAGCTTAAGCGGCATAAGTGACCATATGACTATACTGTACGAACTCTACTACGGATAAGAACACGAATAAGAATGAGTCGAGGACTGAGCGGTGTACAGGCGGTGTGTGTTCTGCCTGTAGAATATATTCGAACCCGATTGGGACTAGCGCCTTTTATACACGCCCTATACATTTGGTCTCTTGTAGGGAACTATAAAGATACCTAGACTACTGTGAGTAGACTCCGGCATATCCAATCCATTGGATATTATTCCATATCCATATCTCAAAGCCCACCTAAGGATTTAGGCGAAGAATACTCAGGTTCAATGAACGGTACTTAGGGTTGATGTACTGCAAGATATCAGACCAAATATCCTCAAGTGCTTGGAACTATCGCACGTACGACTTTATTGAGATTCTCTACTGTTAAGCCTCGTAAGTCCTTACAACCATTACTACTAATAGCGCTAGGTATCATATGAAGAGGTGCTCGCAAAAGTATACATGTAATGGTTTGGGCTGATTTCAAGTTTGATAAGGTACCTTTTCGAAAGGGGTCGCCATGACCGTATTGTACATGTGCATGTGGCAGCTATAATACTTTATGAGAAAGCCGCATTCTGGTCAATAGTTCTCTCTATGGCGTTTTAATCATCCTGCGTATAAAGAGTGTTGAGTTTGTTGAATAGATTTTCAGGGTCGTACTTGGATTTAACCTCTAACAGTCGGGGCGCGTTGACACCAAACATCTCAACCACAGAAACCTGACTCTCTAAGGCAAGAGTCAGCATGATACCATCCCATTAGCATAGGTCTTTTTATAGAAGCGTAGTACTTACCTCGTGTATATCCTACGAAATTAGAAACTAGGCCATGATTTTCCTCGCCTGCACGTCTCCGTTCATCCTCACACAGCGTCTGAATCTTGTGCCCCCAAGATAAAGTAGACTCGTCTTTCTTATGGTCGTTCCACTGTAAGATTAATGCAGCATTGAGAAAGTCTTCACGTGAAGGGAAAGCCATTTCTGTGACCGGCACACGTCGAAGTGACGACGGATCAAAGTAGTCTATCTCCAGGAAGCTATGCTTCATATCGGGCGCTTTCACCAATTGATTTCTGATAAATTCCAATAGTGATGTGCCAAACTCAGGGCGCACATGTGTCGTCAGCTTCACGCCAATGATCTTCTTTCGACCTCCTGGGGGGACTACCGGGTCCAACATCGAATTCGCGTCTGCATAATCTCTCATTTTCACATCGTCACTGATGCATTCCAGATCAAGGAGCTGAGAAAAATGCTTCCGAGCCTCATCCTCAGGCCCATTGTAGAACAGACCTGTACTGATGATCGGCGTGTCCGTATCTGGAGAAAGAGCCAAGACACACTGCGCCGCGGCCTTCCCCTCTGGATGAACAAGCGCTGAATTCAGTGCCCTTATAACCTGAGGTATTTTTTCACCAGCATAGCCTCTAATACCAGACCAAACCTGGTTTGGTTGGGGGTGTGCCTTGAATTCGAATTCGGTCACCACCCCGAAATTTTGTCCTGCGCCTCTGACAGCCCAGAACAAATCGGGATGATCATTCTCAGATGCTTTCCGCTCTTCACCATCGGCTGTTATGACTGTAGCTGAAAGGATATTGTCGACGACAAGTCCATGCTGTGGGGTTAAATAGCCGTAACCTCCGCGAAGAGCGAGGCCGCCAACTCCTACTTGGCTAACTGTGCCTCCCACAACAGCCAGTCCATATTTCAAGGCGGCTTGATTGACATCTTTCCACAATGCGCCACCTTCAACTCGAACAGACGGCGCTTTGCTATTGACAGTGATCTGCTTCATGTCGCTCATGTCGATTAAGATACCTCCGGCACTCGAAGCAGAGTTGTCGGTGGAATGACGTCCGCATTGTACTGCAAGGTCGATATGGTGATCACAAGCAAAGCGGACTGTTGTTGATACACCCCGTGTGCTCATCGGGCATACGATTGCACCCTGGGTTTCATCAATAAACACACCATGATAATATCGCTCGAGCCTACATACCGGGTATTCAGTCCCAATGTCAGACCATCTTTTTGATCTTTTCTCATATTCCTCGCAATTTTGCTCAAGAACAGTAGCATAATTCTCAAGCCTGACTTTCAGTGCTTGAATTTGATCCGATGTAATTGTAGTAGACGTCATATTTGCGAGATTTGTATAGTAATGATAGAAAAACTTGCTTCGCACTTATTGGAAACTTTTGAAGTGTAATATAATGTGTATATCTCAGCAATGCATTCTATTTATGTTCATTCATTTTGCAAATCTCCCGAGGTCGTAGTATTCCTTGTTGTCTTGAGTGAAATGAATGTTGTCATAGAAGATTTGCCTGAAGAAGATCGGCATCCCTTGCTAGGCATCTTGCATAAACTTAAAGTAACATGACAAGTATGTAGTGTTACACAGCTTGAAGTCTCTTCTGGAAGGAAACCCAATAGGACATCAAATAGGGCCTGTCAAACAGGTCTGGATTACGCGACTTCATCAAAGATCCCGAAAATGCGGTCAATCCTCGTAAAAGCCGGGCCCGACGCCATGTTAAGCGAAAATAAGCGACCATAATGAAAACTTTCGGCAAAATGGTCTTTTTCCTTTACAAGAGCAGAATATCACAGAAAGATGTATAATATGGTCAATGCTGCATATTATTTCAAATTAGACGACCTTTTGAATTACTGTTTTTCTCCATGCAGTTTTTGGGGAAGCTACTTGAAACCATCAGGTAGTAGACGTAATGGCCTCATTAGCATGGTTTCATCGGATATGCCCTCCCACGAATAATATGCATTCGGTCCTCAAACGTTCAGTCAGCAGGTCAATGGTACTGTTTTGCGTCGAATCGAGAAAGTTTTACATAATCTGAGGACTCAAACACTCAAGCCTCCCGCTAAATGGTATGCTGATGCTCGGAGGTTTCACATTTTCGGTGGCCTACAGGCATACACAGAGATCCAGAACTGATGTCAGTCTGATCTATGTTGATTTCACTATCATCACACTTTCGAAAGAGTTAAATCTGATCTCATGACATAGGTGTAAATCTTGATTTCAGGATGAAATCCCAGTTGGGATATCTAATTACGTTGTGAAGTGACCGGAAGTTGGATAGACTTTGCCATGCTGACGGATGGAGTTCGCCCCAAGAAATCTTCAATGTCTCTCGCCAAAAGCAGAGTGATATTGAGCAATATTCTGATCATATTCAGCTTCCTGCGCTAGTGATCGACTATATTTGCACGTCAGTCTCCTGAAAGGGTCTGCAGAAGATGAAGAAATCCGCATTCTCTATACAGCATTATTACGCATTGACTCTGTCGATGGACCAGGTAAAGTCGTGCATTTCGGAGGTTTTGGAATGGATACACTGGAGTTCAAAATCAAGAAACAGACAAAGAAGCCCGACAGTCCTATAAATGAAGCGTCGTTTCCATGTTCAAAATGTTATTCTCTCACACAATCCAAGAATCAATTTATCAGCCTCGACGTATTTGTAACCACGGGTCGAGAATCCACAATCTCAAATAATATTCTCACAATTTACTACAATATGGAAAGCCTTCTTTGCAATCAAGCAAGTCAATACGGCGACTCGCTCGCCGTGATTGATGGTGATATCCGTTTGTCATACCATGATCTTATCGCCAAAGCCGATTTCTTGGCCGACCATCTTTTGAAGAAAGAACTAGCAACCGAAGAGCCAGTGGGTATCCTCGCTGGGGCCGGCTGGCAACAGATAATAGCCCAAGTTGCCGTTCTTCGAGCAGGCGGGACTTCCACACCTGTTGATCCATCGGTGCCAGACAAGCAGTTGCACGAAATGTTTGACGATTTGAATATTCGATTCGTCATGACAACTGACAATTTATCTGGAAGGGCTTCCAAGTACCAGATTCTGGTTATAGAGGCTGCACTGCAGGCTGGGGTGGATGGTAAGAAATGGGGTCAGATTAAACCTATATCCAACCAATCTGAGAGCCACAGAAGTCATCTTCTCCATACATCTGGTTCAACAGGCAAGCCGAAAGCAGTTCAAATTTCCGCAAAGGCCATCATGCACCTTGCCTCTACTTTACCACTCGACATGGCACATGGTGATCGTGTCGGCCAGTTGAATAATCCAGGATTTGACCTCTCCTTGTTTGAAGTTTGGGTCACCTTGCTTTCCGGTGGGACTATCATTCACATCTCAAAGTCCGTCACTCAAGATCCAGTTTCATTCGCTTCCTATATCAAAGACGTGAAGATAACCGTGCTCCTCATACCAACTGCTCTATTTGCTGCGATATCGGCGGGGGTACCGTCTGCCTTTGAAGCAGTTCGTCACCTTATCACTGCAGGCGAAGCACCTGGTCTTCAATCTATGAAAGCCATCCTAGAAAGTGAAGGCCCACCTCAGAATCTCTGGAATGGCTACGGTCCCACTGAAACTACATGTCTCTCGTCTATGCATCGCGTAACGCTTGATGATACAAATGATGAATCTATCAGTGCTGGACAGTCGTTTGGCGATACAATCATTCATCTGCTCGATGAGAAACGAAATCTCATATCAGGAAACAAGACCAGAGGCGAAATATGCATCGGAGGTCCTGGTCTATCTGCCGGATACGTGAATCGTCCAGAAGCAAATCAAGAAAAATTCATTGAAATTGATCTGGAGAACTCGAAGGATCCGAAGAAACCACAGACCACCCGCCTCTATAGGACAGGCGATCTAGGAACGTGGAAAGGTCATCCAAAGCGGCTCTATTACATCGGACGAGTCGATCGACAGGTAAAACATAATGGATTCCGAGTTGAGCTCGAGCAAATCGAACAGAGCATCACAACTCAAGCGAAAGTACAAGAAGTAGCAGTCATCCATGAAAAAAGCGAAACGAACGGCGTCCCTGGATCAGGATCTTTGGAAGCATTCGTTACCCCCAAGAATGGCGAAGCTCTCGACCCGCAAGATATCGCCAAAGCGATCCGCGAGACCAATCCATACTACATGGTCCCCGACAAAGTCCACGTAATCCCGGAAATTCCAATCAACTCTCGTGGAAAAGTCGATCGTGATGCACTGGTCAAAAAGCACAGAAATTCGCCTCCATCACGCGCTCGCCTAGAAAATACGAATGGCGAGAATAACCTTCGCGAAAAACTTACATGGTTGTTGGAGGATGTTTCGGGCTTCAAAAACATCAGTGAAAATGATGATATAGTCTCTCTTGGTCTATCCTCAATTCAGGTTGCTCGATTTCTGGGTTCAATCAAACAAAGTCTTGGAAAGACAATCTCTATTCAAGACCTATATATCAGCCCGAGTGTCGAAGGACTAGCCAATCATCTGGAAAAGGATGTTAAAATCAATTACGGTCCATCTGAGATGCTTCAATGGGAAGAAGACAGCCATTTAGCAGATGATATTGAGCTGATCCCGAATTGGCGATCGGAGGGTCGAGTATTCCTGACTGGAGCCACCGGGTTCGTTGGCATCAATCTTCTCTATCGACTTGTTTCAATGTCCTCAATGAATGAGATAGCATGTCTTGTCCGGGGAAGCGCGAACGCAACGCCAATGGATCGAATCAACAATGCCTTTCGAAAATACGACCTCTGGACTGAGAGACTTTCCGAAAGACTGCGACAGAAAGTCATTATTCTCGACGGGGACATGACGCAAGACCGCCTTGGCCTATCAGAGAAGGAGTATCAGTGGTTGACGAACTGGGCACCGGCTGTCATTCATTCAGCAGCAAAGGTCAACTGGTGCGAACCCTACACCACACATTTTGCACCGAACATCATTGGGACGAAGAATACTCTCAAGGTTGCAGCGGAAGGTCGACGAAAAACGTTCCATTATATCTCCAGTATTGATGTCTGGGCAGTCACTGGTCTGATTCTAGGAACCGAAGTCGTATCTGAAGACGGTCCACTCAAGACCCATCTTGCATCGCTTCCGTTCGACACCGGATATGCCCAAAGCCAATGGGTTGCCGACGAGATGGTCCAGCGAGTACGTGACAAAGGTTTACCAGTCACCATCTACCGTCCAGGGTTCGTTGTAGGAGACAGCCACACAGGCTTCGGCAATCCAGACGATTTCTTCGCTCGAATGATCGTTGGATGCGCCCAGATGGGATACTGGCCAAACCTCCCAACGCAAAATATGGAATATGTCACTGTCGATTATGTCACCGACTGTATTTTGCACATCGCTTCTGACAATCAGAATCTCGGCAAGGCGTATACTTTGAGCGCGCCAGATGGCAATCTAATTACAACTATGGAGCGGCTTTGTGTGTTGATGAATGAAGCTGGGTATCCTGTCAAGGAAGTCTCTTATCCGCAGTGGTTGGAGAAGTTGCAGAGTTGGGACAAATTGGAGTCTAGTCCGTTATTGTCTTTGATGCCTTTACTTGCTGAGCCTATTTTGCGGGAACATACGAGACTTCAGACGAGCAAGTTCTCGCCTAGGTACGATTGTACTAATACGCTGAGTGCTATTGCTGGTCGGGATGATATTGGATTTACTCGTCTCACGCCTGAGTTGATCGGAAAATTTATGGGCTTTTGGAAATCGAAGGGGTTTCATACCATTTGAGTTGATGTTCTGTGTAGATGGATGTGACACAATAATGCGTGGCTTGCAACGAGACTGACATGTCATGTTTTTGGATTCATATATGATATCCAAACGTTTGAAGCTCCATAATATCAGATTGTTCTATTTTCATAGTATTGACGGCTTTTGTGTCAATCCATGTCATCTCCATCCTCCTAGTACTACTCTGTTAAGTTCTTTGGGTATCTCACAGTACCGACCAAAATGCTATAAACCCCTCATGAAATTCTCTCCTCTTCCGTAGACGCCCCCTTCCTTGAATTCGCATATTTCTCTTCAAAAAGTCGTGCCTCCCGAGCCATCTCATCTTGCATTTCATAAGCACCCTTAATAGCACGCGTAGTGGAACTCGGCTTTTGCATAACCTCATCATTCGGCGATCTCCAATGGTAAGGGTTCGACTTATGCCACAAGTCAGGATTATTCTTATGACACACATGAAAGCGTGAATTCACCGCATCTGTATCAACATATGCACCGGCCAACCATCTCGAACCAGAAGTAGTATCAAATTGACGACGAGCATGAACAATCCGCCTGTTATTGAAGATTGCACATTCACCGGGGTTCAATTTCAACTGGAAAATATTGGATTGTCGCTCTATCAAGCGCGTAAAATGTACAAGAGCAGATTTAACCCGACCGAACGTATTGGCTGACATCACGCGTGGGTCGTCCGTTTCCAAGAAAGTATTATCCAAGCCTCTCTGACGTGTGAGGAATCTGCTTTGCGGTGGGATAGAGGATTGGAAGGGTGGTGAGTAGTTCACGTAGATCAGTTCACGGGTATATGGATCGAGTTCGAATACCGGACGGCGGTTGTAGTAGATTGAACCCTCGTGAACATATTCATAGGCGAAATGGAATTTGGTGAGAAGGTTGAAATGTGCCGGGAAATGCTCTTTCATCAGCTTAGCCGCGAAGAATGCGTCGGCAAAGAGCGACTCGCCGCCGTCGCATGAGTTCTGTAAACAGTGTAGCAATTGATAACCGGGAGGTTCATTCATGTACATGAGGTCCATGTGGAACCCTAAGAACTGATTGGTATATGCCACGTTCTTCGCCTCGGGAACTGTGCGAACGTCCCATGTCATTCCATAGAAGCTGTTCCGCAATGGCCCCATACGAGTCGCAATTTTCTCGACCATTTCACGAGAGTCGGGAATATCTTTCACGAAGATGAGGCCCGATCGCTGTAAATTGCGCATGGCGACAGTGAAAGCATCTGCATTATTGATATAATCTTCAAAAGAGACCCAGTGTTGAAACCTTCTCATACGTTTCCCGGTCCAGGTCATGGCCCCTTGACCTTTGCTCACCGTATCGTGGGTATTGATCGGGTGATTCTGGAGATATGAAATAGGCCACGAAGATACGTGTGGCGGGTATGAATCATTCCATGTCAGCTCCAGATTCTGACCATCCCACCGGACGTGACTCGGTTTCGGGACTTTCGAGATGTCACTTGTTCGGAAATTCCGTTGTTTCGAATGGGGATCCACACACTGGGGACATTTGCAAAGGTCCCGCAGATAGATGTATGAAA
The DNA here is from genome assembly GCA_023626375.1 of Talaromyces sp. PF30-5. Taxonomy (NCBI): domain Eukaryota; kingdom Fungi; phylum Ascomycota; class Eurotiomycetes; order Eurotiales; family Trichocomaceae; genus Talaromyces; species Talaromyces sp. PF30-5. The sequence goes on along the minus strand of JAMAGU010000006.1, from coordinate 834,353 downwards.
GCGATAATTGATCCATATGGGGTCCATCCAACGTCAAGATTGAGTCCCGCAATGTCATCCTCGCTGGTTCTATGACCTCCGCTATTGTTTCGCCCCACATTGTTCCTTCGGCCTTGCGATTGGGAAAATACGCCAGCTTCTCTTGGGCCGTCTCCGTGGCAGGTGGCTCAAACTTGGGAGCTTGTCTTGGGATTTCATTTAGTTTGGAGGAAGCCGCCGCTATCTCAGACATATCGGTGTGGTCCGCTTGGAGACGTTGGGCGCAAGTCATGAAGCTCCGCGGGGAAGGGTTCGGCAAGCCCCGCCTGGCATGTCGAACGAGAGAGGGTGGAATACGGCGCATCGTGAGATATATTGGAGGTGGATTATTGCAATTGCAGAGACGAAGAAGGTCAAGCCCAAAAATTTTCAATGTGTGCAAGAGAGAAAAGCTGGTGGGATTGGAGAAAGCAGGACATGTGATGGTGGCCAGTGCTTCCCCGGACTATCGGAGATCCTTCTGGATGGCTTGCGGGCCGAGGTCCCTCTCAGGGCCGGAGAAACAAATCGGCCGGGGCTGCAGAAGTACTGGACCTGCAACGAGTATAAAAGGATGTGATTTCGTGCATGATTACTGAAAATGGATTTACACGGAGATACCATCATCATACCGTGTTGATCACAAATTTATGCCACCCAGAACATATTATAAACAATGAAACAGGAATCTCCCCGACAAAACGAGCATAATGGAGTACGATTCTGCCATACACAATGATTAAACTCGAAGAGAGGGCTCTTTGAAAATGTCGCCATTGATATAATAATCTTCGGCATATGTCCACTCGCCATAACCTTTTGCTTTATTCCAGGGTTCAACTTATTTGAACTATACACCCGCGCACTAACCGTTAAAACGCTCAGAAGTGACAGCCAGGCACCACAACACCAGTTGACCTTGACATTCCCCTGCAAGACAATAAATGCTCAATTTCAATTCTTATCAAATCCAATTCCTGCCCACTCCAAATTATCAACATCTTACATTCCAAGCAAAATGCCACCAAACCTCCAGACTCACTAGGGAATGCGTAAACAAGCCAAGCGGTAAACCCCGGCAAAACACCGCAACAAGCCGCCGCCAAGAAAATCCAGAATTCCGATTCCCGAGATTTTTGCCCCCGGAAAATCCATCTAAACAAGAAAAAATTACTAAACAAGTTCAAAGATGGATTCACCCACAACCTCATAACACAGACAAAGCTTGAACCCCGAAATGTCAGCAGGGGGTGAACACCTCAAGGATGAAGGCACAAAACGACAAACAGTGCTGGCGGGCGGGATAGCAGGACTAATCTCGCGGTTCTGCATTGCACCGCTGGACGTGGTGAAGATCCGACTACAGCTGCAGATCCACTCGTTGTCAGATCCGGCGTCGACGGCGTCGATTGAGGGGCCGGTGTATAAGGGGACGTTTTCTACGATGCGGGCGATTGCGAGACAGGAGGGGATAACGGTATGTTTACGGTGTCGAAATGATCATGGGTGATGGGGAGAAAGTTGAAAGAAGGAGAAGAAGGAAGCTGACTTATGCAGGGTCTTTGGAAGGGAAATATTCCGGCGGAAATGATGTATGTCTGTTATGGCGCACTTCAATTTACGGCGTATCGGACGACGACGCAGCTTCTCGCTGAATTGGATCCTTATCGTCTCCCGCCCTCGGTCGAATCGTTCGTCTCCGGTGCCTCTGCCGGTGCAACCGCGACGGCAACGACATACCCGCTTGATCTCCTTCGTACACGGTTCGCGGCTCAAGGTCCCGAACAGATCTACACCTCTCTCCGCTCCTCGATAGTCGATATCGCACGACAAGAAGGTCCTGCGGGCTTCTTTCGCGGGTGCTCGGCGGCTGTCATTCAAATAGTACCGTATATGGGATTGTTTTTCACGGCCTACGAGGGCTTCAGACCTATCATGTCGAAGGTGGATCAATTACCGTTTGGTACTGGCGATGCGGCTGCTGGTGTGGTGGCGAGTGTATTAGCAAAGACAGGCGTGTTCCCGCTCGACCTTGTAAGAAAGCGATTGCAGGTTCAGGGGCCAACGAGGACAAGATATGTACATCGGAATATCCCTGAATATCGTGGGGTGGCCAAGACGATCACGATGATCTTGCGGACGCAAGGCGTGAGGGGCCTTTATCGTGGGTTGACGGTTAGTCTGTTGAAGGCTGCGCCCGCTAGTGCGGTCACCATGTGGACGTATGAGAGAGTCTTGGGAATTTTGCAGGACATGGATTTTGCAGCGTTGCATTAATAGCAGTGGCCGCGTTGTATTCTATTGCATATCTGGTCTGGTTTGATAGACCTGGGCATTTGATGGCGTTTGGGGGACTTACAAGGGGTTATTATTTTATTACTTTGGGGTGGTCTTTTATTATTAGAAACTATTTAAATATGTGCGCAAGCCTAAAGGGTAATCAAGAAATTTTCATTGGTCTCGAGAAATCATCAAAGTACTGTAGTAAGTGCGGACTTTACGTCTCATACACAAAAAGGGATACAAAGAACGCTGGGAGGGCTAGCTCGAACGGAAGGGAGGGGTTGTCGCAGAAATAAAGCGCAAGCGTAAAGAGAAAGGAGGCGCATATATTCAGAGCGAGGCATCAAAAGGAAAATTTGGGAGGGGGCATGACTTTGGGAAGGAAGTCGGCTTAGTACTCGGGCTCCTCCTCCAGATCATCGATGCTGTCGCCAGCAACCTCCTCGTAGTCCTTCTCGAGAGCAGCCAGATCCTCACGCGCCTCAGAGAACTCACCCTCCTCCATACCCTCGCCAACGTACCAGTGGACGAAAGCACGCTTGGAGTACATAAGGTCGAACTTGTGGTCCAGACGGCTCCAGGCCTCCGCAATGGCGGTGGTGTTGGAAAGCATGCTGACGGAGCGGTCGACAGGGGCCAGCTCACTGTCGGGAACACGGAAGGGCTTCTGGTAGTTGATGCCCAGCTTGAAACCAGTAGGGCACCACTCGACCAGGTTGAAGGAAGACTTGGCCTTCAGAGCAGCGACGGCGGAGTTACAGTCACGAGGAACGACATCACCACGGTACAGCAGTGCGACAGCCATGTATTTACCCTGGCGGGGGTCGCAAACAACCATCTGGTTGTTAGGCTCAACACCTATAACACAAGTCAGTCAATAAATATGGGGCTATAGATCGGGTATCACATACACTGGAAGGTCAGGTCCTGAACCTTGAAGCTCTCGTGAGAGCTACGGTTGGACGAGATGACAGGTGCGTACGAGATCAGAGGGTAGTGGATACGAGGGTATGGCACCAAGTTAGTCTGGAACTCGTTCAAGTCGACATTAAGAGCGCCATCGAAACGCAGACTAGAGGTGATAGAGCTGACAACCTGAGCAATCAGACGGTTGAGGTGCTCATATCCGGGACGAGGGATATCTAGGTTACGGCGACAGATATCGTAAACAGCTTCGTTATCAACAAGGAAAGTACAGTCAGAGTTCTCGATGGTGCTGTGGGTGGAGAGAACAGCGTTGTAGGGCTCGACGACGGCGTTAGACACACGGGGCGAGGGGTAAACGGAGAACTCCAGCTTGGACTTCTTGCCATACTCAGTAGCAAGACGCTCCAGGAGGAGAGCACCGAAACCAGAGCCAGTACCACCACCGAAGGAGTGGAAGATCAAGAAGCCCTGCAGGCAAGAGCAGTTGTCTAACCCGAGTCAGCATCGCAGGTACTATGCAAAATTCAATCGTAGACTACTTACCAACAACACGACGAATGCGGTCGAGCACATCATCTGCAAGTTCCTTTCCAACAGTGTAGTGACCACGAGCGTCTATCACGACATTAGTCTCTCTGTATCTACAATTCGGTGATTCCCAAAAAGGGAAAGGACATACAGTTGTTAGCAGCGTCTTCCTTGCCACTGATCAGCTGCTCAGGGTGGAAGAGCTGGCGGTAGGTACCAGTACGGATCTCATCAATAGGCTATCACATCCCACGCGTTAGGACAATGCCTCAATCCTTATCAACACCCAAATCAACATACCGACGGGTCGAGATCGACGAAGACGGAGCGGGGAACGTATTTGCCGCCTGAAGTCTCGGTGAAGAAGGTCTCATAGGAGCCACTCTGGCCAATCTCGTCGGCGAGTTCAGGGTTGTAGCGTCCCTCTGGAGTCAGACCGTGCTCGAGCAGGTACCTATGCGAGTGTGGTGTGAGTATCGTGTTGGATATAAACAGTCTTCGAGAAGCGGTGAGGAAAAAAACATACAGTTCCCAGGCGGCGTTACCAAGCTGGATACCAGCCTGACCGATGTGAAGATGGCAAATCTATTCAATCGAGGGTCAGTATATAGGTTCTGAGTCCATGGTATACTCTCATTGAATGTGTAGAACCGGGGTTGGGCGCTTGGGTGTTTTCATGGTTCAGGGGAGGAAACAGGTGGGGAAGAGGGCGCCACTGTAAACACGGGCTGTGCTGGGGGTGCTGGTGCAGAGAGGGCTGGAGTCGGGAGTAGAAGACACATACTTCACCTCGCATATTGTCGGGGTGGATAAACAAGCAGTTGACAGAGAAAAGAGGAGAAATTGGGGGGGCAATTGAGAAGGTTGATCAGGGTAAAGTTGATGATGAGCAAGAAATTGGGTGGGGCAGAATTTAGAGAGGCCCCTGACTCGGACGAACTGGCGGTCACCAACAATGCGGAGAAGATCTGCTCTAGTGAGTTTGTGGTGAGACTGGGATATATACTCTAGTTTTAGGGCTACCTATCGTTATTTGATTTATATTTAATTGAGAGGACTGATCCTTCCACTGTATACTAATCTATTTAAACATGGGACTGTGCGCCGTGGAATGTGGGGACAATGCAGGGACGAAGCCGAGGATGGCCGCATCGATGAACTCTGAACTGACAAGCCCCTTGCTTAGAGGAGGTGGGAATCAAAATTAGCTTTGTTATGAAAGTTATGAAAGTTCTGAAATATGCATCATTATCATTACATTTGAATGTCTGCTCATATATTAAGCTATAAGGCATGCACTTCCTAAATCCGGTAGTATACTATAGCATTCCACCCAAAGCCGACTCAAGAACAGAGAACAACTCCTCCCCGAGCAAAGCGATGGTTTTCAAGCTCAATGAAGAGAGAAGCACATTCTGAGTGCTACACTTACTACTAACCTCATCTCCATCCAACCGATCAGACAACCACGCCAACGCACTCACTGACCCCGAAAGAGCCTCGCTCTCATGATTCCCCACAAGATCGCGATGATATTCAATCCTCGCCCCCTCATCACAATACTTAGAGACAATATTATCCGTATCAGCGACAGGACTGATCTCGTCACCAACAGCCTTGTAAACGAACAAAGGCGCAGTAGGTGTCCCATGAAGCCCCAACTGGCCCGACCACTTAAAGATAGTCTCCGGCACAGCCTCGTAGAAAGAAGCATTCCCATCCTTGAAGTAGGAGTACAAGTTCTTATTCTTACCATTACTTGAAGCCTGAGAGAGACACCCGCGAGCAATGGAATAGAACTCATCCGATTTGGATGGAATGAGGTTCTCGTCCAACCAGTTTGTTAGGTTTGGAAATGCCTTGGATTGCCCGACAATACCGGAGAAGGCGAGACCAGCGTTCGAACCTTTATTGATGGTTTCTAGCACAGAACTGATATTGGGTGTTGTGCCTCCAACTGCAATACCGGCAAAGTTGAGATCGGGTGCGTACGAGGGTTGCAGTTCCGCGGCCCATGTAGATGCCAGTGAGCCACCGGAGTATCCCCACAATGCATAAACCGGGTTCTTCGATAAACCTATTTCGGGACCTGCGCTTAACACCGCACGTGTAGAGTCTAGTACTGCGTGTCCACTCTGAAGACCAACGGTGAACTCGGCCTCGAGGCCTTCATAATCGGTGGTATATACCCACCAGCCAAGGTTAAGAGCTGCAGCAATCTAGATATCGTTAGAAAGACTGATATGATACACAGGTTGCCAACTTACAAAAGGAATGTCTTCAGACACGTTGAGACCTGATATTGAAAACCCCATGTTCTGATAGTCTGCGCGCAATGTATAAGAGGGACTACAGTCCACATTGGCTGTATCGTAAAAGGCCTGATAACCCAGTAATTTCGATGGATCGGAGTTAAAGGGCTCGAGCAAAGTGACTACAGATCCAACTGCATCACCAAGGCTATCTGTCGTTCGGAAAAGATACTGGTTGACACTCTTAACTGACACCTTGACGGGGAGCGATAACAACGACACCAGGTTAGGGCTCACAGAGCGAGTCCGAATAACCTGGCCCGCTGTATAATCACTAATATTATTCGGCTGGTCATAAAATGCATCTTGCGAGGGGGGAGTAATAGTCGCAGGAACCGAATGAAAAAGTGAAGGAACAGCGGTAAGAAGAAGAGAAGCCCGCATTTTGATATGAATAATCCACTATGTACACCCTCCTCACTTTATGACCACGAATAAAAGAATTCACAACCGAATCTCTGCATGGATATTCCCACCATTTTATCATTACGTCTACAATATTTGGAATAGTTAATATCCGAGAAAAGTGCCGGACCTGTTCGGTCTGCAGCTAAAAAGGATGTGATAACCCCGCATACATTGCACCAGATTCATGCAACTACCAGCATAGTAGGACAAGATCGACGATCATATCCATAAAGAACACCCAGGTGACCCATTCCAGCGCACTGATGAACCGCTCGCTTCCGACTTCCTTGATGCCCAAGGAATGATTTTCCTAAATGGCCGAATGAAGATGGATAGATTTAACCGAAGACCCAAAAGGTGCTGTGCAGAAGCCACAGTTGCATGATTTAGCGCGCATAAGTAGGTTCGTGCATGAGGAACATGCATATTCAAGGCACAAGATCAAGGAACAAGTGTTTGATTGCTAGATATTCTACGTTATGATGAGGATACGGGGGAATACGAGAGTTGATTAGTTGATTCTGCATCGTTCTTCCCCGGATGGCTGATCCGACTGACGGTGTGGCGTTTTGTCATTGTAACCCCACATGGCGATATATGGCCCCCAACTCGAAGGGCATTGACATGTAAGTTAGCTTAAAGTTCAAGTTGAGCTGCAAGTGCAGAGTACTGTTATCGGCTGTCTATGCCTTTGCTAGCTCAGCGGTCAGCGGAGCTTAAACAATTTCCGATGAGTCAGGGGCCAATCTGTACATAGTATATACATCTTAAGGATCTCAAGTGCTGTTGAAAATTTGGCTTGAAATGAAAGGATGTGAGGTCGGAGGGATTAGTGTCTCAGGCATAAGGAAAGTTTGGTCTCGGAGAAACTACTGCTAGTGGTAGATTTGCTGCAGCTCAAACGGTGATATATGTCATCGCCGAGGCTTGACACTTGACTTGAGAAGATTAGGTATCCAAAATGAATGTATATCACTAGACTGGAAGAGTACAGAACATGATGGCTTCGTAGACAAGTAGAACATGTAAGTTGTGTGGTATTGTATGCACATGTGGGATATGAACACAGGGCAAAATATTAATCAAGTATATGTGCAAATAAACAGAGAAAAGAAATCGCTGAAAGCATGTGAAAAGTATTTTTTTTAATAAGATCATTCATCCTTAGCCGGAGGGGGTGGAGATCCAGCACGGCCTAGTTCAGGGTCCCCGCGTTCACGACTGACACTGCTACGGTGTCTGAAGAAACGGTTGCGTGTAGAAGAGGCGCCGCTCTTATAACTATGTGCATCAGTGGACTGGCGAGGCTCAGATTGACCCGAAGGAGCACTGAGATTTGAAGGGCGACGACGGGTGGAAGATGATGTCCGACTGCGGCGCTCTTCTTCCTCGGCTTCCTCTTGAATGCGACGTTCAGCAGTCTCACGGTTGGTAGAGCGAACGACATCGTTAATTCGCACGCTGCGATCCTCGAAGACATCGCCCATGATATCGTTTGAAGACATGTTGGCCATTCCCAGGGAGAAATCGACGTGCTTACGTGAGGTAGAAGGGCCACGGGCACGGGCTGTAGCGGTGTTCATGCCTTTGCGCAGGATTGAGGTGCTGCGACGTTGGGCACTTCCACTGGCCATGGCGGTGTTCTCGTGAAGGGCGCCGGAATCCTCGCCAATGGGAACTTCTTCGACTTCGGCTGGGTCCTCCTGTCGGGGGGTTGGGGCGCTGATAGGCTGACCGTAGTTGACGTGGAAGGGGATGTCGTACTTGGCACCCTGCAGGTTCATGCGTGGGCCCTCGATGCCAATCTCCTGGAGGGCGATCATGAGCATACAAATGAACTTGTTGCGGCGTTGCAGGCGTAGACCCTCGTTCTGCCAGTTGGACTTGTAGAAGAAGACGACGTTGAGAGTAAGTGAAAAGTTCTCGGTAACGGCACGCATTTCGGTCAGAATGTTGCTTTGGAAGTCGCGTCTTTCGCTGCGCACGAATTCCAGAAGGCGTTGGCGGAGGCCGTCGATTTGGTCGATAGTTGTGCCGTACTTGATGATGATGGGGACGGCTTCGGCCAGAGCACCAGAGCGACGTTGGTTGAGAATGAAAAGTCCGTTCAGGTAGCTGTTTGGTGCTTGGACAACATGTCCCTGCATCTTCTTGAACTCAGTGTAGAGCAGAGTAATCTCCTTGACGAAGTAGTCATCACCAAGACCGGCGTCACCAGCGTTACCGTAGATAGTCACACGGTCACCCACATCAAAGGGGTGCTTGACGAAGACGAAGATGACGGATTGTAAGAATTCCTGAGCGGTAGCAGAGAACAACCAAGAAAGAGCCAGAATACTGGATCCAGCAGTGGTCAAAACACCAGCGGTGGATGTGGAGATCAGCGAGAGAAGCACAATGATAACGACGACGAAGACGAAGAACATGAAGACATTGTCAAGCTTCGACACGACGGAGTCGAGATCTTTCAGCGAAGCTGTGATCGACTTGCGCTCACGTCCAATGTCCACACAGGCAGCCTCAAGCTCCTCCATGGAGATATCACCGTTCATATCACGATCGAACATGGCAAAAGCAGCCTCGGCCTCCTCATTGTTCTCAAAGGCTTCTTTCAGATCACCGGAGAAGACTGTGTCGAAACCATCACGCACAAAAGTCCGGTAGAGACGACGGGCAAGAACCTGACAACCAGAGGTAGTACGCAGCAAGGTCAAAATGACTTGGTAAGGATCACTGCTTCTGGCAGCAGTGCGACCAGTGAAATCAGCAGCAACAGCACCAGCCACGTCTCCGACCTTATTACCAACCTTCTTCACGGCTCCCTTAGCCTTGCGATGGGCCTTGCCAGCATAATGAAGAGGGGTCTTGGTACCAGTGGGGGTCTCCTCGGGTTTCTTCTCCTGGAAAGCATCATCATTCTCTTCAATGCGGGTACGAGACCAGTCATAAAGCTTTGTCAAGCTGCCAATCTGGAACTTGTTGATCTCAATGCGATCGGCGTAAGTACGAAGATGGAAGCTGATAGCAATAAGCTGGATAATGACCTTCTCGACCAAGTTAAGAATAGTCCAGACAAAAACCACAATGATAAGCTTGTTCACAGTGTTTTGCCAGCCCCGATCACCGTGGTAGTTCTGAGATGGATGGTTCCTCATCGTCGGGAGGAAGGAAATCTCAACACCAAGCCACCAAAGAAACAATGCGAAGTGAATCTCCAACTGCCTGGCCATATCGCGCCACTTCTTCGCATTGTTGGTGAAGACACTCGCTCCAATTCCCACAGCAATGGGGAGAGCTTTACTGACAATGCGACCGGCCCACAAGGTCAACCAAACGATTTCCAGCCAGATAGCGAACCACATCAAGCGCACACCACCGACGCTGGCATTTTTGAATTTCAGCGCACCAAGAAGAAGTGGAATCAATAGAATCAAGACCACGGGCAAGATATACGTGAGATAGCGCACAATAAAGCTAGACTGGTGCAGCTTCTTCACAAAGGCGGAAAGCTGCGTCTGCGGGCTCTCGGGTGGCGTATAGACAGCCGCCTTTTCGTGGAGGGGGTTGGTAGCTTCATCGAACTCATCCACCACCTCTGTACGTCGAGATTTGGTACGGCTGATCGAGTGGCCTTCCCCGTCCTCGGGTCCTTGCGTCGACCGAGACACCACGCGCTCGGCCTGCAGCAGCAACAAATCATCCTCTAACCGCGTTGCCTGCTCGCGACGAGCGGAAGGCGTAGGCATAGACATATGCTCCACCTCGTCATCCTTTATCGCAGTATCGATTCGAAGGTTATCGGCTTTGTTGCCATTTTCGGGAGCGGGTTCATGAATGTAGGTGCCATCATCGGAGGCAGGCGAAACCTCGGTGGAGTTCGTTCGTTCTTGTTGCTCTTGAACGTGGAAGGTTCTCCGGTCATTCTCATTTATAGGGCTCGCCATGGTGGCCCAGCCAAATCAGGGGAGCCGGCAAGAAATGATAAAGGAAAAATGTGGGGGAAGAATGCAGTGGTATTCCCGAGCTACACGGATCAACCGGTGAAGCGTGTAGGCGTTGTGACGGGAAGTAAATCTAGAATGCGCGGGGGATTTTGTATAGATGGCCCCAAAGAAAAGATTGTGAGGAGATATCCCCAGAAAACGAGTGTGTAGCAATGATGCAAAGATGGTGAGGAGAGAATGAAAAGAAAAGTGACCGAGGAGAAAGCAGAGAAGCAGCAGAGCAGATCTTTACTACACCGAGGAATCCCTGGGCGAGTGAGACCCAGAGTGGGTACTCTGGGTCAGGCCGTGGGTCTGATAGTCTGGACTTGCGTACATAGATTAAGGGTCGAGGGTTTTAATTAACCTCCGATCGTCTGTATGTCACGGTGTGTAGACCACTGGCATGACTCGCTATTTTTATGCACGAGCTTAAAAGAAGGGTCTACTCATGAATATCGAATATGTTCAAAGAGTATAGACCAGGACTGCTCTATACAGCAGAACCATGGAGGAGATAGATCTTGTACCATCCAAATTTTATCCAACCACAAATTTATGCATTAGTGAAAAGCCATTTTCCCACTGCCAAGCCTGCGCGTGAACAAATCATTGCACTGTTCACTATGCATTCGTACTCCTTTGAATTCACGGTTTGACGGGTTCCACCACCGTTTGGAAGATCTCCACCGGGTGGCGTACACAACCAAAAGCCTAGAAGACTCTGAGCCCCTCGACCCGTCGACGGGCACACGGTGGATAGATCAGAGCAAAAATAGGATGGGTATTATTAAATACAAAATCTGAGGCCCGTCTGTCTGGGTTCTCCATAGCGGAGTACTGGAGCGCCACTAACGCCACCTGCATGGCAACCCCTGCTTTTGCGCAACGAACGCCATATGAGACATAACCAACCACCTGGACAAAGGTACTGAGATAAGAGCAAATAGAGGAAAATAAAGTCCACAGTAGTGTAGTATTTTATTTGATCACAATGTTTAATTTCCACGAAATGAGCATCTTCACCCTCTTACCCACCGAGTCGTGATATCATTTCAGATCCCGCGTTGGAGTGGGTCAACACGTTTTCCCCCGAGCCACTGAGTGGTGCGAGGCTGGTGATCGATGATACATGGCGCGGTGGTCTGGAAAAGTTGTCCTCTACGGAGACACCGCGTACTCCGGACACACATTTAGAACAGATGGAAATTCCACAAAATCAGTAAAGACGGAAACCTGACGAGTATGCGAAGAGAAAAAAGGAGAAGTCTCTGCTCATGTGCAATCCTGGCAGACACACCAATCAATGCGCGCCGATCGGGAAAAACGAGATGATCGTGGCGTCGATTCTGGACTCTGATAGCACGATGGGCACAAGCCATGCATGCAGGCTCTGCATGGACTATGCGGTGGTTTTTTTTCCCTCTCGATTTTTGCGCGTACAACTACTGTATGTATGTAACTCCCTTCTTCTCCAATCTGACCCCGAAAGGAGTAGGATCGGCAGATTATCGGCAAGACCTCTGACACTGCCAAGAAACTGCGCTACCCGAGGCCGTCCGCTGCTCAGCAGAGTCTGAGCCTTTCTCACTGGCGAGAAGGATGAGATGTCTGATTTGACAGGGTCCACTAATATCCGGAGTGCATACACACTTGTCTAGGTATGCGGGAAAAGAATATCAATGCGCAGAGATCTAGACTCAGCGGAAAGGCCAGCAATGGAAGTTGGGTTTACGGGTCGCGGTGATGGAGTTTATTGGGATGATCCCGAGGTCTGTCATGGTCAGTTGTTGTAAGTGCAGGTTGGCAATCATTTATTGGTCGGACATGAAAATGCCTTCTCGTGACACCTTGTAATGCTGGACATACTTGCATTGAAAATTGGAAATTTGCATGTATAGCATGAGACATACTTGAGGAAAGAGACTTGGTCACAAGAGCATTGCCGATCGCTTTCAAAACCACCGAAATTCACTGGCACGAGAGAGCAAGAGCGGAATCACTATTTTTGAACATTGTATCTGCACATCTGTTGCTGCTGCACTGCCATAGTTCAGTGGTCATGATAACGCTTTTGAAAGGCCCACTCCTATTCATTGTGCATCTTCGGGGTGATTGTCCACCAGCTCCCTCATATAAATAGTTATTTCCTACACTCTTGACAGGCTATTATAGACTCATAGTTTCCGGAATAGTACAGAGACCCGAAAGCTTGTTGAAATATACTACTTTATACATGGATGGGGACTCTCGAGAGCTTTGCTCTTGGCCAAAGTGAAAATCAACGTAACTTAGAAATATTCCAAGGTTGGTGTGGCATTGAAGTGAGATTGCAAGAGACAAAGTTCTCGAGACTCTTGAATTTCATTGCCAAAATTAGCATGCCCTTCCTTATCCATTCCCAAAATTAGGACAAAAAGAAGCCTTTCGTAAACAGGGAAACGCAGGATGTGGGGGCGGCTGCTTTACTCCGTGCCCCACACAAACTTGCTCAACCTCGCTCCATTCCTTTCAGCACAAGATACGCAAAATGCCCCGTAAAGCCACACCAAAGGACCCAAACACCCAATCCAATGAAACAATCATAAATGGCTCCTCACCCGACTCCAGCACAAATTCAAGACAAAGAAAAGCCAGCCAGCGATCCAGGACAGGATGCCGAACATGCCGGTAAGCATGACTCGAGCCGACAAATTAAAGTCCGAACTAACCAAACCCACCAGCGTCCGACATATCAAATGCGACGAAGCACCCGGCGCATGCAATAACTGCGTATCGACAAAACGCACCTGTGACGGATACGATGTCGCCCGGTTACCAGCGAAGAAGAAGACATCCGTGGCGACATTGCGAGATATTGGCGCACATGTAAGCTGGTTAACGACAATGGATGAACGACGATGTTTCTCGTACTTTATGCATTGTTCTGTTCCGAATTTATCGACGTTTTTCACGATGACGCTTTGGCATAAACATGCGAGGCAGATGAGTCTGGGCGATCGGGCGGTTTATCATGCGGCTAATATGTTGGGTGCGATTCATGAGGAGGCGACGGAGAATAATATGCGGCTCTGGGGTGATGATTTGGGGAGGTCTCATCATCGTGTTGCACTTGAGCAAGGGTCGAGGGCTTTTGCACATTTGCATTCTCGACAGGCGTCTCGGGATCCGGAATTTCGAGAGGTGGTTCTGGTATGCTGTCTCTTTTTCGTGATTGGTGATTTGATGCTGGGTCGATACGAACATGCCTTTATACATCTGCGAAGTGGACTGAAAGTTCTCGAAGAGACGCAGAATAAACAATCAGTGGATACGTCCATTATTGAAACATTCACACGACTGGATAATCAATCCGCGCATTTCGGCGCGGGACATGTCATCGCAGAACGAACAGCCGAGGAACAAATACCCCGCGATGATTCCTGTTATAATATGAACTCAATAGCCGGTCTCCATGAGGCGACTTGCAACATTCTCAGCTGCGCCATCCCATTCCTCGCCAAATGCTGGAAACTCTCCCCAGAAGAAAAAGTAGCGGATTACGCCGCTCTATCGGCAAAACAGAGCCTGCTCATCGCTCGCTGTTACGAGCTTGGAAAACATATTGAATCTTTCTATCAGGCAAATAAGCTCACGGCAAATTACCAACAACAGCAAGCAATGGGACTTCTTCGACTCCAATGTCCTGGTCAGGCTCTCGGGCTGAAAACATGTCTAATAGATGGACCTGCGCCCGATATTTTCGCCCCAGATTTCAAAGCCGTGATGTTGCTTTACCAAAATTTCGTGAATAAATTCCCGGAAAGGCCCACGATAAGTGTTGGCCATGGTGTCCTCCCGATCCTCTGGGTTGTGTCGTCCAAATGTCCGGACTACTCGGGGCGACTTGAGGCGATTAATGCGTTATTAGCTTGGCCTCACTGTGAGGGATTCGTTAACTCGAATATGGCTGCGTCGGTAGCATGGCAAGCGTTGAAGGTGGAACTTGAACAAAAGGGTGTGCATGATTTGTCGTCCATGCTTGATCCAAAAAGTCATTCGGATTTGATGGAGTATTTGGATCAAGCGAAGAAGTCGACGCCGCAACTTGGAACATGGTCGCCTATCAAGGCAGCCAAGATCCTGGATAAATAATTCATTGAATAGAAATATGAATAATATTCATCAAAGGGGATGATTCAAATGATGTATGTAGATTGTTAGCCGTCTGTCTCATAGGTAAGTATTTAGTATACCAACTGCCAGTGCTTGCGACCACATCTTGCAGCTCAGACTGTAGCAACAAGGAAGAGAACACTGTTTCAAGAATACACAGATCTCTAATAGCGGTCTAAGTTTATACACTCTGGAATATGAAAAAATACGAAGAGAAGGAGAGATTCGTCTCTTATGCCAACGAAATTCCGCCCCTCAAGATGTCGGGCTATCCCGCCTCATCCTCAAAATAGACGAGGCTACCAATAAAAGGCTCCACGCTGGAAAATCTCGAATAATCTAGCTTTAGACATGTCTACAAAGTAATCTCTATTTAGAACAGCCTTGTCCCTCCTCGTCCACAATTGGAGGAAACGTAGACAAGACCCGCTTATTAATGTTGTCAACCGTCATGCAGTGTCAAAAGTAGCCGGTTTGGCCAATGAAAAGTGGACGTGGTGGATCCATTATGCGGAAGGGGTACGTGAGCTGGGGGCCATGGGTCCGCTGTCTGGGCAGCTTACTTGTCTATTGCATTCGGATATTTACTAGTCAAGGCAGATTCAAATGTTCCAAAGTCGACTGAGATCCATTTAGTCATATCTAGACTAGATTTCTTTGTTGGACATTCGGTAGAACGTATCTAATCTTGTTGCATATGGCATCAGTAAACTGAAATCTACATATTCGCAAAGACCGCAAATGCATAAAGTCAAGAATCAAGTTAAATACTCGAAATAGCAGAGAGAGAAGAAAAAAAAAAAATACCGTAAAGAAGGATAAACCTAGCCCATTATTCCATCCACGCCGGTTGCATAGATAACAGGAAGGCAAAGAACGATAAAGAGAGAGATAAAGATAGAAAAGAAAACGAAAGAAAAAGAAAATAGATGAGAAGAAAACCCGGAACGCCCTGCTCCAATAAGCCATGAAAACATAAGAGACGTGAGGCAACGCGTATGATGACATGTCCGCGGGACATAAATGAATCCTAATGGATGAACAAGCAAGGAAAATGTTTACATGAAAGAAGGGAAGTTATTTTGAATGGCAAAGTTGACGATCAGATCATCTTCTGAGGAAAGAGGATAAGTCTGATCGGAAACGCTCGGTTGGACGAGGTGTTTCTTCGGAGTCGAGGCTGGGTGAGGGGTGGAGTGGTCGGGGTGTTGCTTCTGAGTCGGGTGTCGGACTGCAGTCTGTGTCTACACCTGAAGCGTCTGAGGAAAGTGTGCCGGAAACTTTCACTTCTGGGGTGATGGGGCCTGAGTTGCCGGTTGTCTCCCATGGGGGAGTAGTCTGACCTTGTTTCCCAGTTCCTTCGTCATCTATGCTTGGGTGGGAGGTGGGCGGGAGTCCGCTGTAGATCTCAGTGTCATGATGAGAAAGTGAGGGACGGCGACGGTTGAAGGATGAGGACCCTGATAATGGAGGCGATTCTTGATAACTGAGTCTATCCTCGGCTTCAGATTCTTCCGGGATGCTCATTCCTTCAAATCTTTCTTCGAGGGTAGTACTAGCCGGAGAACCAAGTGCACCATCGGAGTCAGTGTCGCCAAACTCCCCGCTTCGGCGACGCAAAGCTTCCCGTTCTTTCTTAAGGAGTTCTTCGCTGCCACTGACAACACTGCCACGACTGTTGGTACGCATCATCTCAATACCAAGTTTGGATCCTGGACGGCGATTACGAGTAGGTGGACTTTTTCGGGCTTGGGCATTGCCAAGCTCTTCATCTTCATCATCACCAGACTCGGCGCCTTCATACTTTTTGCGCTCTAGAGATTCTCGTTTCGCCCGAATAGCTTCGCTTGATCGTTGCTTGCGAGGTGTCAGTCCTCCGCTTGGGTCTATAGCTGCGGGAGCTGAAACTGCATGCAACAGTTGGGGGACAGGAACCGCTTTAGGATCAGGACTTCCCGGGTGAGCATCCTCAGAAATGCCGAGCCCGCTTGGATCCCAATCATCATGGCTGCGACTGACAATAACAGGAACCTCCTCTGACTTGATATTGTCCATATCGCCAAAGACACTGCTGCTAACAGAATCATCACGGCTCGACCCACGATACGAGCTCGGCGGATTCGGTACAAATCCAGAAGATGCCGAACTAGGGCTGTTATCATCATTGGGGAGTTGTGCAGGGCGCACGCTTGGCATTGGAACAGGCAGCGCTTGAGAGGGGTTATAATCCTTCGGAGGCGGCTTCCACATACACCATTTGCACAATGTCTCGGTAAGTTTTGACACAGTCGGTGGCTTTTCAACAAGCGCATCGAAATAATGAGTCTCAGGTAAATCTTTCAGGTAGCCGGTGACAGCGATGATGGGCGTGTGTCTATTAGGACTGCGAGTTTCTCGGACCATGCGAGCAAAGTCGGCACCATTCACTTGCGGTAATTTGTACTCTGTCATGATTACATCAAATTGTACCTCGCTAAGAGCATATCGTACAGCTTCAGCACCGTTGGTTACTGTAATAGTACGACAACGAAGTTTTTCAAATAGACGTTCCATGACTAAACGGGAAACAGGGTGGTCTTCGCAGATGAGAACATCCAGTGGTCGAAAGAACGGGCCATCTTGAACATTGAATTGAGACAAGCGTCTAGAGCTTTGTCGCCGGCGTTGAACCTTGAGTAGAGCTTTCGTACGGGGGTCTTCGTTATCCGACGAGGAAGGCGAGATATCAAACAATTGACTCCGACGTTTATGGTGAGATGGCACAAAGGGTTCCTTGGGGAACGAGGACAGATCACCTCCATCTTGGGAACCAATGGTCTGAGACCTAGCTCGACTGGCAGGGGCACTACCATGACGTTGGTTCGAAGGGTGCTTGTCGGGCGAGTGTGTAGGTATGCGATTAGCCTTCACAGGAGATGATGCGACCGAACCGAGTCGGAGATTAGGCATACGATTCGTTTCAACAGAAGAAGGCTGAAAGTTTCCACCAGACTGGTGCGACGCGGTGGAAGATGACCCAGATGTCTTACGTCGTTCGTGGTTCGTTCCAGTGCTGAACTGGACTAGCAGTGGGGATGAAGGCTGAGATGGTCGACTTGGAGACGAGTTCGCTTGGCTCAGACTAGATGGTGAGGAAGGGCGATTGTTACCTTTGTTCTGAGACAAGGTGCGCTGAAGTGACATCGGGAGCGGACTGCCTTCTAACGAAGGTTGAGACGCAGTTAACGGTGTCTGAGCGGTCGAGGATGACGAGCTGGATTGACGATGCTGGGCTTGCATGGCTTCTTGGCGCATTTTCTGAATAACATCCTTGTTGGCTTTCTCTAGCATCGGCAGGTTCTTGAAGTTGAAACTTCCGAAGTCATCGGCCAGCGCGGGTTCACTCAGTCGTCGACTACGCGAGTCACGAGCATCGCGTACATGGGGCGGAATATGTAAAGGCATCAGTGGACGCTTCATAGAATTGACCTGTGAGCGAACCTTGAATAAGGCATCATGTGGTCTATCAGGGTAAGCACCCGCAGTAGAAGGCGGCTGTGGCGAAGGTTCATCCTCCATCTCCTCTGCAAATGCTTGAAGAGTGGCTCCACGGGCATCAAAGTACTCAGTATCTTCTGGGTTCTCCAGGTTAGGGACAAACTCTGCCTTATCTTCCAGTAAGGTATTCCAATGAATGTCGGCAAACCAAGGGTGAGCACGAATTTCAGCGCCGCCGTTGGGGTATTTTTCTTCGACATTCGCTCCAATACGCTCACGAGGGTTGATTGTCATGAGTTTGTTCATGAGATCCAAGGCCTCGGGGGTAGTGTATTCTTCCGGATCTTCTGGCCAGTTGATTCTGCGTTGCAGGATATTTTCGAATACTTCATCGGGTGTCGCGGCATTGAAGGGAGGATAACCAAAGATGAACTCGAACATGATACAGCCCATTGACCACCAATCGCTAATTTCATCCTGTCCTATACCATTAATGGTTTCCGGGGCCAGGTAATCAGGCGTACCAACAAAGCGCCTATCGTGGTCGTCGGGATCAAAAAGAGCCATGACCGGTGGAAGCATACTTTGTTGTGGAGGGGTGCTGTGCGCCGGGTTACTGAAGGTCGGCTGCAATGGATAAAGATGTGGAGAATCGTCTGTTTCGCTCTGAGGTTCTTCCTCGGCCAGACTGCCGGATAGTATACTCGGTGACGGAGCAGCTGGGTCATGAACATTGTCATTCAGAGAGAATGTTCGGAACATGCTATTCAAGCTATCACTGCCTGCACTGTCACTGCGATATCCAGAAGCTCTCCTAGAGCTTTGTCGACTTAGACCACCCTGGTTAAGGTTTGTTTGGTTGAGACTGAAGTAGGACGGCTGACTTGTCCCAACCGCGTTGTCGGGAGTGATCAATGGCGTGGATCCAGGAGAGCCAGCCTGGAAGTCGAAAGATGCCGATCGAGAGGAAGCGATCGAAATGGCGCGCGGGAAAGGTCCTTGCTTGAGTAGATCTGGCGCAGACTCATTTGGACTCTTCAACACACGCTTCTGACGACCCACAAGACCCATTCGTGAAAGACCAAAGTCGGTCAATTTGAGATGGCCAGTTGCATCGATAAGAAGATTGTCTGGTTTGAGGTCACGATGTACAATTCCTCGACTATGAAGGTGTTCAATTCCAAGAACAACCTCCGCAATGTACTTCTGGGCCCAATCTTCGGGGAGACCACCGAGCACCTTAACAAGAGACGCACAATCACCTCCATTCAAATACTCCATGACCAGATACAGGTAATCTTTGCTTGAGAATGTCCAATAGAGCTTAGCGACAAAATCGCTTTCTCCTTGCCACATCATGATGGCACGTTCTGCTTTCACATTCGTGACCTGATTTTTGGCAACCATATCTTGTTTCTTCAAAACCTTGATGGCAAAATATTCACCGGTCGACTTCTTTTTCGACAAGTACACACTCCCGAAAGCACCTTTACTGATTGGCTTAATGATTTCGAAATCCTTGATTGAGGGTGGAGCAGGACGAGGCTGCTGGCTGATCGATGGAAGACGAGGAGAAGGGGGTGGTTTGGCAACGTCAGAAGAAGTCGCAGATGACTGGCGACGATGGTGACGGCAATTGTGAGCCAGTTCAGAAGCATATGTAGATGGAGATACTATCGGCGACGGCAAACTTTCTGCGCCATATGAATGACGCGGTTTGGGCATTCGTAGCGGGGAGTGCGGACCCGATGGTCGTGCTGGCGATGGTTGGCGACGAGGAGAGCTCGATAGACCGGGAAGTACCAGGCTCCTACGCTTTCGATCAAAACTTCGTTCAGAAGATGGTGAGTCAGTCCTCATAGCGCTTGGGAATACAGATGACGGAAGGCTGCTGTCACTGCTCTCTCCAGGATCAAGATCCATAAGCGAAAGCCCCCTGCGACCAGGCTGAGATGTTCCCAGTAGCCCAGCTGCACTTTTGTAAGACCGTGGTGTAGGACACTCCATGGGACTGTTAGATCCCGTAGATACGGCAGTAGATGAGGTCGACTTTGCATCGGGTTGGCCAAGTATTGATCGATCTGGTGAGTTGCGCATGGACATTGTCAATGCAGACGTCGTCGACTTCCTCGGGGTAGGCCCTGCTAGTTGCGATTGAGCCAGTGGTGATTTTTGGATTGGTGGAGGCTGAATTGGAGCTGGAGCCTCTTCATTTTGAAGAGGAACTCCGGCATTGTAGAAGTCATTCTCGGGGGCTTGTCCCACGCTATTGTCCTCTGTCACTTCATTATCAGAAGAGCAAGAAGAGTCGCTGAGTTGACCAGAGGCAATGCGTTCTGCTTTGCTCAGGGCAGCTGCAATACACTCTTCCACAAGAACGGTGTATTCAATCCGGATTCTTTCGGCATATTCAACAATCTTTCTATGACGGACAACCGAGTCCACTTTTGCTTTTGCGATTTGTTCGGTGTCACTTGCCAGTGCGGCAAGCCCTTGCTCTTGCTCTAGGGTATTTGAGCTAGGGGATTGCCACTGAGCGACTTGAGTGATTCGTGATTCAGACTGCGGAGACAGTGTCCTGAAGTCCTCTGGATTCTCCGCTCGAGAAGATTCCTTGATGACGGGCATACTGATTTCCAGAGCAGTATCACAAAGATCGAGAACCAGCTCGACGATACGAGCCAATGGTCGACGTACAGTGAAAGATCGAGGGCGTCCGACCGCGGAAAGACCAGAAGCCGAGTGATCTCTCGAACGAGGCGGGGTGCCCGGGGCAGAGTTGCCACTCGATACGGGAGCAGATGAAGGTGTTGAGCTCGTGGGAGACGGTCCAATCGGCAATCCTTTATATTCCGGTTGAGGAGCCGGCTGTACATTGCCATCAGGACTAATCAGCGGTCTACCTTGTCGAGCCTCCAACGCGTCCAATACTTTCACAATCATATGTCGATGTTCGTTGAGGTTTTCCTGGGCAATCTGCACGTCCATCTCGGCACGGTGTTCCTGGAGACAGAGATCTGAGTGTTTCTCGAACCACCATGGTGTGATTTGACGTTCGCAGATTCGACATAGCACAGGTGTAGGAGCAGGATGTTTCGAAGGGTCGGGTTCGTTCGCCGCGGCTTCAGCTAGTGTTGTCAGGTAGTTTGCAAGCACTTCGGCTCCAACACCCAGTGACTCTACCAGGAGAGGCGGAAGATCGATGGTCACTTCTCGCGGTTCGGTGAATGGACGTAACATCCACATAGACTGTATAATTAAAAATAGTGTCAATAATTGGCTGTTCTTGAGGTACTGGAAGGGTCAAAAAATCGCATTTGCAAGGACCACCCACATGCCCATCTTCATCCCGCTCATAGACCATAATTCCCTGTCCTTCCATCGTAAGGACATCCTGATTCTGTTCGCCTTCGGCCTGCGAAGACTCAATAGTTTTTTCGGTTTTCTGAATTTCCTCCTCTTCCTTCTTCTCTTCCGACTCAGTCGGTCGCGATTCCGGCACGTCCTTCAACACGGAGTCCGGCCCCATTTGCACTGCAAATCGGATGAAGCGACTCCGCGAATCATCCTCCATCAGCGCCTCAATCGCATCTTTAAAGACCTCTTTATTTCCCAGCAGAATTTCCGAGATCATACGGCCTTCCACTGAGGCCGGGGCCGTCCCCACCACTTGCCGCCAGGACGGACTGACCCATTTGATGCGCCCTTCCAGATCCAAATCCACGATAATGTTCAATGTCTGTTCCGCTGCTTCTTTCAGATCCTCCCGCTCTTCCCTCATATCTTCACTCAATGTTCGGGTCATTTTCGGGTTGATGTTCCGAGCCTCCTGGCGCAACGCGGTCACGGCCGGCGGCGCGAGGAATTGGGGGTTTGGAGAGCCATTGTCTGCCATTCTGACGCGGTTGACCAGAGGTCCCCCGCAACGGAGCCGGTGAGGCTGTTCGCGACGAGTCGAATCACACAAAGAAGCTTGTCCACAGGTCAAATGTAGAGCCAAGCAAAACCGTCTGCTGTCGGGCAGAGCGGGTGCTCTTAGGCCTTGTAGACTATGAATTCATCCGTGATGTCAACGGGCCATAGCGTGTCGATGTGGAAGGGGGAGGCAATGGCGTCTTGAGCGGACTGCGACCGAGTCCACGAGTGTTTTTCCGTTGGGCACACACGCCTCTCTCTCTCTCTCTTTTTTTTTTCTTTTTTTCTCTTGTGGTGTGAGACGGAGGATAACGGAAGCCGTTGGTTTATGCGGGGAACAGCGCGATGGAAGCGACGCGCGGGATCGTCGACGTCAACGTCGACGGGGAGGGGTGATTCAAGAGAAATGGGAGACCAGAGCCTGTGAGTACTGTTTGGATCTCCGTAATTTCTTCACAGATCTTGCAGTTTCCGAGAAACCCAAGGGAAGGGGAATTTGGGGGAGGGGAGGGGAGGTGGCAGAGACGATGAAATGATTGGGTGGTGGAAGGAGAAAACTGGGTCGTGCGTCTCTTTTTCCCTTCTGCACCACCTTTACGCGGTCCCGAAGTCAAAGGGATTTAGGGGGGTTTCCAGGGAGGATGGGATACAGGGAAGTCTATCTTTTGGTCTCTTGGGAGTGAGTTGGGTGGATATCTGAATTATATCTGAACGGTGTGGCTTTACACTTCTATCCAGGCTCAGGTCGCCCTTATACCACTCTCTCCTTACTCATGACGTTTCATCCTGGTCTATATCTCTCCCTCTTCCAAGGGGGGTCTATGCAGCTGCAGTCTTCGATGGCTTCGAGTCTGGACGCGACTATTTCCCTTTCCTTTCTGCTTATTTCGTACTTTTGTGGTTGCGATCGGTGGTCCAGCGTGCTGCTAGATGTATCTTCCCCCTCTACGACTACACGTCAGACCCCTGCACGACAAAGATCCCGGAGATAATTCTCTGGAACACAAGTACAAAGAAAAAAAGAAAAAAAAAAAAAAAAGAACTGAACAAAAAAGAGAGAGAGATGACACAAGCCAGCATCATGATGCATATAGATTCCTCCTATTGCTCTGACTAATACCTTCTCGTAACGAGGACCCCCCGCCTCCAACAGCTATGGGAGAATCCCTTCATGCCATGTCCATTGGGATGTTATTCCGCCCTCCACCCTGTACAGGACATTAATCTACCAGGCCAATCATAGGAAAACGCCACCATCGAAGTACCCTTAGATCTAACCCACTTGAGACTTCGCTTGTCCTCGGCGAAACCTAGCTATGACGGGGACAGCGGTGTGCAGAGAGAGCTGGCATTGGCATGCTTACATATAGATAGTCCCAGACAAAGAGAAGTGAATGAGAACTGAGGAATCAAACAAGAGAGAATCCATGTCGAACCACAGAATCGTAAAACAGAGATCGAATATAGAAATCGTCCGGCATCATTTCACTTTCCATTGACGACACGACCAGTCGTCCCGGACTGTCCCACAAGAGATACTTTTGATGCCTCCCTTACCGGGTCATGATTCCTGTCGGATCATGGATGCCGATCCAGCGGGGAGAACATACTTCTCCAAGCCCTTTTTTGAGTCGCCATCACAGCAGCACCGAGAGGGGGATCTATTGGAATGTTAGGTTTGTTAGGTTTGGGCGGACCGGCGATCCTCGACTCCACCGTTTTCTTCAGATCCCCGGGTCTGCGGGGTAGTCAGCTGATACTATGACCAGATGATACCAGCACAGTGCGAGAAGAAAAAAGAACAAGAAATGGACAGAGATGTATGTGTTTCAAATGCACTTGAAATGTCAAACCTGCTCACCGGTGCCGTGTCTTATTGGAGGAGTCCGCGGGAATTGAGGATTCGTCCAGGGTGACCCACGAGGATCCGGGGCAGCACGACTTCAGCCGTCTCCCCCTCGACCCTTCGCTCTGACTGGCTGTACCTCCGAGTGACGGACCTAGGACGGCCATGATACTCCCCGAACAAACTTTATGCTTCTCCAGGACTCAGACGTCCCCCATAGCTGGAAGATCCAATCATCATGACTACTTTGGCCTATCTGCATGAACCCGCTGCTGGCTGGTGGGGGGGGAATGCGTGTGTCTTCGCGCCCGAAGGTGTAATCGTCGAAACTATATTACGTATTGGCTGGATATCAGATTGCTCATGTCAGTGCTGGTCGTATTTTCGGGGGTCTGGAGAGTCCGAGTACCATGCTGATCCTCACAGGCGGGTAATATCGACGGTGTATATACATGTACATGATCCACCTCGCCATGTTGTAGTAGATGACGACACTCAGGAGATGACCGTGGTTATGTTTCAAATTGATAGGAGTAAAGTTCCGTCTATATATGGAAATGATGACCTTGGTCGGTACTTACTTTGGGGTCAACCTTGGAACGTACCTTGGAAAAGAAACCCTATCATGATGCAGGGGAATAAACATAATTCTATAGTACGTTGCAATACGCTCTTGTTCTCGGCTCCGAGTCCTTGATACTTTCAATGTTGCTGGAGCACTTGTCAAGCATGCCAGTCAGTAAGGGGGAAGAAAGTACACCCGCTCATGTGGTTTATTCAGCACTGACGGTTTGCATTCAATGTTCTTCCCATCTGCATGCAAGTGTCCACTGCAGCCTGAGTTGACTTCAATGTTGGCGGCAGTTTTTGCCTCGGCAATCGCAACTCAAGAAGAATTGATGTTATTTCAGTTAAATTCGATACTTTATCTCTAAATACGTCCAGCCTGAGGGCAGAGCTTAATTCAATGTTTATGTATTAGTAATTCATGCTGAAATTTCAAGTTTTACTAGGTTGTTCAAAATGTCGACCTTCGCTGGAACATTGAAATTTTCAAGGAACATTGTTGGAAGGTTGGAACCTGAAGTTCCAAGGAAGATCGATGTTGCCCACCAAGATACTATATATTTCATCTACATAATCCGGAAATTTTGATATTTCAAATAGTGTACCGAGGTCTTGACTACTGAATTCTACAATACGCGCATTAGCTGAAAAGATTGAAAGGGCTCATAGTGGTCCCAAAAACTTTGGATTCAATAAAGTCTCACGAAGTTACCCAATCTTTGAAAAGTTCAATGTTGTCCTTCAAAAGTTATCGCAGACATGGAAGAGCCCGCAGAAATGATGCCTCAGGCCACCAATGTTCAGAAATCTCATGCCTCAGGCATAAACATTCCCTGAAAAAGCAATATGTTCCTCGCCTGATATATACGGTGTCGACATTGCTTTGTAATACTAAATGCCGCCCATCTTCCCTCAATATTCCACTTTACCTTTATCAAACTTGATCAAATGACAAATTACAACTATCAAATCAGGCTAAAGAATGGACCCATCACAATCCAATCCTACGCCCCCACAGGATGACCCGATCACAAGGCGCAAACGCGCGGGAAGAAAGTATACATCTCGAGCCTGTGAAGAATGTCGTCGGCGCCGAGCAAAGGTAATATCACCTTCAATCTGAAGTTTGGAACCGCAAATATATATATATATATATATATATAACTGTATCCACAAGCTTGAATTAACATTTCATCAACCAGTGCGATGGAACGCGTCCATCCTGTTCAAGATGTTTAGACCGTGGTATTCGATGTCAATATTCTACGGCTGAAGATGGGAGACAGCCTGCTCCGAAAGCATATGTAGTTATGCTGCGGAATAGGATAGAGCTTTTAGAACGAGTTCTAGCTAAGAATGGGATTAATGTGGAGGAATCTGTTGCGGAGATTCTGGCTGAGGAGATTTCGGATCATTCGTTACAAACTTATTCGGGACATACGGGCAGTGCTGCTGTCGATGATTTGTGTATGACGTTTGATGGGGCGCTTACTATAGATGAGTCTTTGAATTTTGATCAGGATGGGGAGGTGAGGTATTTTGGTCCGACAAGTGGAAGACTTTTATTCAGGTCTTCGACGAATAGTATGTGGAATCCTGTATCTTTATTTTGACGATATACTGACTGCAAAGACTCGCCGACGGAGGACTCAAACCAAACAGATGCGTCTTGTAATGGTTGTTCGTCAAGTGCAAGTGGGGTTTGCAACTCGATATCACCGCACTGTGTGACTCAAGCTGATGAAAGCCAAATAACAAATGGGCAAACGGGCCACGAGCCCTGGATATCTGATGAGCTTCAAGCTCATTTGATTAATCTCTACTTTGACTGGGAGCAACCATGGCTTCAAGTTGTGAATGAGAGGCTTTTTCGAGAGAGTTTAGCCTGTGGGGGTCGATATTGCAGTGCACTTCTGTTGAACTGTATCTTGGCTATTGGCTCTCGTTACTGCGATCGGCTCGAAGTTCGAACTGATCCAAATGATTCTAACTCAGCTGGTAAAGCGTTTATTCAGACAGCAGAGAGACTAATTCAGAACGATCTTCGTTGGCCGAAGATTACTACGATCCAGGCACTGATAATAATGGGGACTTTCTACATTGTGAGTTTATTGGAATACTATCTCCGTTTGCAAGTGGCTAATCGTTTGTACCCATAGGCAACCGGATCCGATGCCGCGGGCTGGCTGCACCAGGGCATGGCTAATCGGCTGGCCATCGATATGGGTTTTAACATGGACCCTGCTGTTCTCACTGGGACCGTATCTCTCCCACCAATAGAGATTGAGCTACGGAGACAAATATATTGGGCTTTGTACTGCCATGACAAATTGTCAGCCTGTTATACAGGGAGGGTGTGCACTTTATTAGTAGGTCACTCCCTATTCATACCGCCTTGTCTTTTTCCGGAGTAAATCAATGCTAACACCGTGGTAGGACTCGCAAGGTGCTGTCAATAAACCCTTCCTTCAATGTGTCTCGGAGGACCATCTTCCATCTGCCGACGGGAGTCTTCGAGCAGCATCCCAAAAAGACACAGCTCAGTTACACCGGTCCATGATCGATCTGTGCAGAATCATCGAAAAGATCCTCCAGTCATTGTAAGAGAAACAGCATCTTATGATAACCATTTATCCGCTCACAATGCTAAAACCACCGCAGATGGTCGCCCAAACCCCTCGTTCAAAACAGTCAACGCTCAGCCTTCTTCGACTCCTGCATCCTCGAGCTCAAAACATGGTACTACGACCTTCCCTCCGAACTAAAAGTCGACAGACCCTCCGGCCCATCACGATTCCCCCACGCCTACACTCTATCCATGGTCTACCAACAAGCAGTAATGCTCCTCTGTTGCCCCTTCATAAGCCACTATTACCAACCCGAAAAAGAAGGCGATCCAGCCCAACAACTAGCCCAAAAGCACGACGGAAACTCAGCAGAACGCGTCCGTCTCGAGAAAGCACTCATGACCTGTAGCGCTGCAGTGCGCTCGATGTGTGTCATCGCTCAAAGATACCGAAAGACATTCGGCAGTTTCAAGCTCAGTCCCGTCACAGCTACCCACTGCACATTATCTACGGCGTTAATTGTTATTGAACTGTGTTGCTCTGCCGGTGAGGAATCCCAGAGGCAGACGAATGAAGATGGGACACAGAGGATACCGCCGCATGCTGCTGTTGCTCTCTTTTTCCAAGTTCTGCGGGAACTCTCTACGTCATGGAATGTTGCGAAACGAATTGGGAAGAATTTGGAGAAGGTTTATTTTGATCGCTATGGGACTGAGCATTTGCCTGCTGATTGGGAGGGGTATAGCTGTGAGACTGCATGCAGGATTCCTGATCACATGCCTTCTGTTGAGGGCGTGGGGGTGAATCTTGAGATTTTTGACGATATTCTCACTGCGAGAAATATTACGGCTGAGAACCCGTTACCTTTGTCTTTGCATCAGAATCTGAACTTCAATCGACCAGGTATCCCTGGGATGGGCTTCAATCATCCTCTTGGTGATATACAGGACTTCCCTAACTCCGACGAGCTCTTCGCGAATAACCTTGGTTTTGCGTTTTCTGCAGATTCCCTACCCAGCGATTACAATATGTTCGATACGTTGAATCAAATGTACCTAGAGGAGAAATGGTAGAATAAAATTATGAATTGACGAGCAATAGAATTTGATTTGTGATTACCATCCTTGATTGTTGAAGATACATACTCGTCTGGTAAAAAAGAACAGGCCTCATGCACGGACTGATGTGATAGGGCAGGGAGAGCTATGTGGCAATGATATCCGCAGCAATTTTCTCAGCCAACATGTCTAAACGGCTGAAGTTAGTGTCATGGAAGGAACAAAGAAGAGCCAGCTAAGGGACTCACAAACAGTTGATTGGGGGTGACCAGGAGGCAAAATTGGGAATGCACTGGCATCCACTACCCTCAAACCAGAGACGCCATATACTCTTGCTCGACTGTCAACAACTGCCATACTGTCATTTTGTACACCCATCTTACAAGTGCAAGCAGCGTGGTATATCGTCATCACTGTCTGCTTGATCAATGCAAGTATATCCTCATCAGTAGTGACTGAGGGCCCCGGGAAGTACTCTGGCCCCGCAAGGACTGGCTTCATAGCTTTGGTATTGAAGAATTCACGGATTCGTTTGTAGGCAGCGACTGCCATCCTTTGATCGGTCTCGGTGGCCAGCCAGTTAGGATTGATAATTGGTGGATCGGCGGTATTCGCAGAACTAATTGTGACATTCCCTCGCGAGGTTGGGGCGACTATACTGGCGACGATGCTGCCATATTGTCCAAGGAGCGGTTGCTGCCAGAACGGATTTGAAAAATTTCCGACGTATGCGGATGCTACAAGATACTAGTAGGGTTCAGGTTAGAATATAGGTATCCCATAAGGAATCGAGACCACTTACCTCTAGTTCAGGCCAGTCTGCTGGAAACCAGGATAGGATTTCCTCATCTTGGTCTGATAGTAACGATCGGAACTGTGATGGAATCTTCTCAAAGGCCAGATAATCAGTTGAAGGGTTCGATAGGATTCCCTTCTTGAACAAGAACCAGTTCAACACCTGTATGAAGAGATGGTCTAGATGCTGCGCCATGTTGGTGAATGTATTCACAGTGACAGGGTATGAAGGCCCAAAGAAAACATGATCCCACATATTCTGGCCTACTCCTGGCCGGTCGGCAATGATCTTTATGCCATGTTTTCTAAGTACATCAGCTGGTCCAACCCCCGAGACCATCAGTAGTTGTGGAGACTGAAAGGCGCCTGCAGATAAGATGACTTCTCGGGTTGCCCTCAAGTTGTACGACCATTTGTACTTAACTCGAACCCCGACTGCCCGACGATTGTTATCAAACAATATTTTCTTTGCCAGAGTTTTCTGATAGACGGTCACATTCTCCAGCTGTTTGAAGGCTCCCATGAAGGCTGACTCCGACGTACTCCTGGTTTGATCCCTGGGGCGAATGGTCATCGTGCAAAATTGGTGACCCATAAGTGAACCGCTGTTGAAGTCATCGACTGGCGGCAATCCAGCCTCTGTGAATGCTTTTTGTGCCCAGATAGAGAACTCCATGGGGTACTTGGGATAGGAAACGTGCAATGGCTCGCCATCGGAGTTGAAGGATGATTCTTGGTATGATAGCGCACTGTCTTTCCGGGGCGCAGGAGGAGTAAAAGTAATAGTTTTCTTGTAGAATTGTAAGCAGTTATCAAAGAGATAACTTGTGTCGTTCACTAAATCTGCCCATTTGCTCATCGCATCTCTCGAGGGCCTGTTTACTCGTCAGATCTTACCGCATCGCAAATGTGAAGGAGTAGCAACCTTTGGTAGATAAGGAAGTTTAAAGCCGATCTGAAGAAGGTTAATTGGCCCAACTAGCATAACTGCAAGGCTCTAGAAAGCTGAAGACCACTTACGATCCTCCCAAGCACTTGCCCCTTGGATAATGAATGTCTCGAAAAGCCGCGCCGGGCACACTACGAGCCACGAACTTCCAGTCGATAGGCGTTGAGGCTTTAGGATTGGCGCCAATGCCTATGATCGCTGCACCGGGTATCCTGGCAATGGGATGCTTGAGCTCGTAGTAGCCTCCTGCTTCCACTAGCGCAACTCGGAAGCCATCCTGGGCCAGGCGAACCCCAACTGTGACCCCAGCTGTTCCACTACCGACGACTATATAGTCGAAGGTTGCATTGAATGGGGCCCAGGCGCTGAGAGCGAATATACTGATGATAACTCCAAACAGGGTGGATGCTAGCTGGCTGAAAGAGAGAAACATTTTGGGGAGCCGTGAGACGCTGAAGTGGGATATCAGAAACACTGTCAAGGTAGTTAGTGATTTGCTTGCGCACAAGATGCCCCCAAGCGCACTTTCCTTGGGGCTGGCTGGGATCGTTCCTTCACTGCAGGGCGTGCGTTGTGGCTTCCCGTGGTTGTTGCACGCGTTGCTGAGGAGGCACTTGCGCGGGGAGTCTGGGGTGGGTTCGCCAGTAATCGATGAGTGACTTTTAATAGACTGGCAAAGGGCATTATGAGGATGATTCACATCAAAAAGCTGATTGAGAGGAGAGGGTGACGGGAGAATTGCCTGAAAGCGATGCAGAATGAATTACTAGTGGATGGCGGACTTATCACTTTAGGAATGAGCCAATAGAAGGAAATTCACGCATACAACATGGTACATTATAGACGAGCCTATAAAATCAGAGAGTACCTCTGGCTCCTACGAGGGCTTCAGTTGAGAGGATGGTTAGCTGCTCCGTCGGGGGCTATCTCCACCGCACTTCTTTTTTTTTGCCAATTTCAACTGTTACTACCAGGTAAGGGGAAATTCGAGGGATAGAAAAACTTGTCCATTATTTCTGGGCAAAACCTGGTAAGCACGTGTTGTAGCGAAGGACATAGCCCTGGAGGTATAACCGAGAATAACTCTACCACTGGTAACATTGGCATGACGTGAAACAGCAGAAATTAGAGAGTAACAAGAATGATATCAATGCCTAGTAACATGAAGGTGGCTGAACTAGCAAGAAAAAAGAGAAGAACAGATTGAACGAAAGACGAGAAGAACAGGAGGTTGTAGCATCCCAGCCAACGAATACGTGCTTAAACACCTTACACCTTCCCGCTGGAACTCACAGCCTTCGCAGCTTATGAAAGCATCTGCAACATCAATCCTCGCTGAAACCCAGATTGTCCAGAATGTCCATAATCCTCTGCACCTGGTTCTTTTCGGGGTAGGTACCGAGGCCTTTCAAAAGACGCACCATGTGGTTGATATTCTTACGTCTGGTCTTGCAAGCTTATATTTCCATCCATAGAAAGCGTGGTCCAACTTGCCAAGTAGATCTCCGTGATCAGGATCAAACCTCTCGATCAAGTGTTGTAGCCGGGAGAATACGATCATGCGGGAAACAGCTATGATCAGACGAGAAGGATACGGCAACAGGGAAAAGGAAAGAGAACACACGAAGATACTGCTGTATTGAGTGTGATACGTGTGGGGAAGAGAGGAAACACCGTCAACTGGTGGTGGCCTGAGATGAGGGCATGCAGAGCTGCCATATGGGTCATCTAGCCCACACGACACAACAGTAGGGCTGTTGTAAAAACGTATAGATGTAGCGGTAAGGATTTCGCGGCCGCTGTAGCTATTGACTACCAGTTTCAAATATAACAGTCTTCCTCGCGTACCACCAATTGGTAGAAGGATTGAGCGGCATCGACAACCGTTAGCAAAGTTTTCTAGAAACGCGTGAATACCCCCCTGGCAGGTTGATCGTTACCTTATTGCTTTTGCGGCATGACCTTTCAGTAGAATGCGGAGATCTCCGTCTAGTCTTTGAATCTGTTTACCAAATGATGAGAAGGGCGCAAAAGAAAGGGAATTGTCTCATAGAGAATTATCTCATAGAGCAATTATCTTCAGCCCACTTTGGGGAATTCCCTATTTAAACGAAAGCCCCCTCTTTCAAGGTTGACACAATTTCAGTACGTTTTAAGATTACCTTCCTTCTCACCTTATCTTTTTTCTTCATCCATCTCGCCCTCTTGAATTAGTCTCACCTTAAGTCCCACTCGCAGTGGAACAAACCAGAAAACGCAAAAGAAAACCCCCAAAAATAAGCACAAGGCCAAATCAAGTGTTATTTAAGATAGTATTTGATCTTTAGCCATGACCCGACGTCACAACGAAACGGTCTCAGTTGAAACCACCTCGAGCAGTGACCTGGGAACCTATCTTCAGCTCGCCTTCTTCAATGACTTCAAAGGCTTCACCTACAACAAGAGCCTACCCGTCACTGATGAATTCCACCGACTCGCCAAAACAAGAAAATGGAAGCACGGCTCAAAGACCTGGCGACGAAACTGGAAGCGCTGCATGGGCGCCCAGTACGACTTCCTGATCGGCGAGCGTGTAAATGATCTGGAGACTTGGAGACACATGTGTCTGAAATTTGATATTGAGAGCAACTTACCATCAATTACTCAGTGCCGCAAGGTAAGTTCTACGCCCAACAGTTGAGAGAAAGTTGAATCGGACTAACCTTTCTCGTTACGATCCACAGGCTCTTGCCAAAGTACACGTCAATCTCGTTGATCTCCTGAATTGTTGGAATACCGACGATAAGCCTAGAACCTTCAAAACTCGCTTTGAACTTGCGGCATACACGAAGAAGGAGAACCGCTTCTTTAGCCGGGACATTGCGAAGCAGGACAAGGTCCTTCGCACGCTTCTTAGACACATTGTATCTTGAATCAAGTTGCTCTCTGTAAGAAGGATAAGGGGAAATGTGGGAGCCATTTGTGCTTTTCGTGAACCTGTATTTTCTAGAGTGTTCTCATGCCATTGAGCATATTCTGGCTCTAATTAGAGTGGTGTAACTTCACTTTAGCTTATTCAACGCTTCACCAATCTCTCTACTCCAACGCATTCTCTCAATAAATACTGTCATAATTCTGTAGTGTTGATACCAGAGATAAAGAGACTCCTTCACCTTGCCCAGGAAGGCCTTGGTTGGTACGTAGGTATACATGAGCAAGCCAATATAATTAGCATTCACGATATGTGGGTCCAGCCAGGATACAATGATAGGTTGACGCTACCTCTCAAGCTTTTTAGCCCCATCGGCCCATCGGGAATGTGGATTATGATGACATACTCTTCCTGAGTGGCCCTCGCTAATCCTTTTCGGGTCCAAAATTATACCAGCGTGCAATAAGAAACCTCTCCTGGACCCAAACGCGAGTTATCTGCGGGTCTAGAGACGACAAAGCCACGCATGACACCGAAATCACAACCGGTTTCCAACGCTGCAGTGATCCACCGGCAAAATGTTTCCCGCTCGGGATCGTCTCTTTGCTTTTTTTTTTTTTTTACTCTCAAGTATCCCAGGTGATTCTTTGCTTCTTTTAGTACATTGAACACTAATACACTGCCCTTTACCTCGCAGTCGTGTACTACTTGATCGGTCGCCATGTCAGAGAACAGCACCGCCAACGCGCCCGCGGCCAATGAAATGCGAAACCGTCATGATTCCAGACAGGTCGAGATCATGGGACGGGATGGCCAACACAAGAAGATGATCGTCGCTGATATGACTGAGGCTGACAATGAACTTGCAGTCAAGTTTGGCTACAACCCGGTCTTCCAGCGCGAGTTCGGCTACCTGGCAACCTTCTCCTTCGCAGTCAGCATCAGTGGTGTGTTCTCAACCATCATGACTACCATGTCTTACCCACTGGAAGCTGGTGGTAGCAGTGCTGTAGTTTGGTGTTGGGCGATTTCTGGCGCTGGCTGTATGTGCATTGCAGTAAGTAACTCAAACTCCAATGAGGAGCGCATCGTGCAATGAGCCCTAGGCTAACTGCTTGACACAAAAAACAGTGCTCTGTTGCTGAATTGGTCTCTGCATACCCAACTGCAGGTGGACTTTACTTCACGATCTCTCGTATGGCACCTACCAACTGGGTGCCCTCGATCAGTTGGCTTACTGGCTGGCTAAACCTGCTGGGCCAAGTTGCTGGTGTCGCATCCTCCGAGTATGGTGCTGCGCAGATGCTCCTCGCTGCTGTGTCGATGAGTCGCGACTTCAAATACACAATCACCGATGATACCACTGTCGGCGTTATGGCTGCATTGACGGTAATTACTGGAGTGGTCAATTCGCTGTCGACCTACTGGATGGAGAAGATGACCAAATTCTATGTGATCTTCCACACATGCGTACTTGTGGCGTGTGCGATCGCTTTACTAGTCTTGACAGAAGATAAACACGATGCGGAGTATGTCTTTACCCACGTGGAGTCTTCGACTGGTTGGAAGCCTATTGGGTTTAGCTGGTTGTTTGGCTTCCTGTCCGTCAGCTGGACGATGACCGACTACGATGCCACAGCTCATATTACGGAAGAAATCAGTGAGCCCGAGAAGAAAGCACCGTGGGCCATATCATTGGCCATGCTATTCACCTACGTTATCGGGTTTCTGTTCAACATTGTTCTCTGCTTCTGCATGGGCGATCCCACCTCAGTCCTAAATTCCGCAATGGAACAGCCAGTGGCGCAAATCTTCTATAACAGTCTTGGAAAGGGAGGTGGTATGTTCTTTACCATCGCGGCTCTGATAATCATCAAGTTCGTTACCTTCACAGCGATGCAGTCTCTCGGTCGAACGGTCTTTGCCTTTTCCCGTGATCGCCTGGTTCCTTTTTCCAATGTGTGGACCAAGGTCTCTCCCTGGACAGGCACACCGCTATACGCCGTGTGGATTTCCGTTTTCTTCTGCATCGCGATCAACCTTATTGGATTAGGCTCCTATACTGCCATCGATGGTATTTTCACAGTTTGCTCCATCGCACTGGACTGGAGTTACTGCATTCCCATTCTCTGCAGGCTTTTCTTTGGCAAATTCGTGCCGGGCCCTTGGCACATGGGTCCACTGGGTCCCTTTGTGAATGCATGGGCTTGCCTCTGGACGCTGTTCGTCAGCGTTATCTTTGTCCTTCCCACTGACATGCCGGTGAAACCAAATAACGTATGTAGAGAGATCCTACCCTCCCTGCTCTGTTTGCTAACCTGATCAAAGATGAACTACTCCTCCGTTTACCTTGTGGCCGTCCTGCTTTTCGCTTTGATCTACTGGTTCATTCGCGGCAAGGCAGTCTACACTGGCCCAGTCACCGAGGCAATCGCCGATGATCTCTCCGAATCAGAGGTTATTGACAACGACAAAAAGAAGGACAATGGTCCGACCGTCTAACCACGAGTGATCTCCAGCGGCTCCCACTTACAACATTCTCCGAATATCCCCTCGCATCTTGGACCCGCTGCAACTTCATTGCCTCTCATATAACCTACTGTCCCCAGCGCTGTTCAGAAAACCTCGGCTGGCCCATGCAACTTGTCCCTTGCGACGAACACAACCAGTGCAACACTAACCATATTCCAATCTCATTTCAATCTGCCATGCGACATCCCGTGCGACATACACCCTTGCGAATATTCCTCCCGCTCTGCCGTGCGCCAATTTCGAGTTCGAATTGTATAGAAACCATTGCGACCTGCCCAAATTCTGGATTCCAAAGCGACAAATCTGTGCGACAATAATCCAACAATCAGGCTTACTGATAATAAATGCGATACCAAGGCGTCGGCGAATGATATAGACGTGGTTTTATAGACTACTTTCCTGTAAATACTTGACCTTTAGATATAGAAGCATTCAATACCAGGAATACGATTCCTTCCAAGATTATAGAATTCTTGGCCAGGGCACTGGTTTACACCTGGTCATATCCAAAAGACACTAATGTGGGATGTAGTTAGAATGCTTGATTCTGAGCAATCTACATCTACATGCTCCATTTCTCAACAAAACACTGGTATGGATAGAAATGTCATTAACGCATCCTCTCATCTCATGTAAATTAATACAGCGGCACTGGGCTGACTGTTTAATAACAATGAGCGTGGCCTCGAGCCTTGAAATCATCATATGCTTAAGCCTTGAACTTCAGGGGTATCCGATGTAATGGTTACTGCGCGCTATTCGAATTTTGCATAGAATTTTGGTTCAGCTCGTCGTCAGAGTTGTCATCATCAGAGTCCTCGTTTTCGGACACATCATCTTCAGAGCCATCGCCTTCAGAGTCGTCTTCTTCGGATTCGTCTTCTTCGGAGTCCTCGTCAGAATCGGAAGAATCTGAATCGAGGATAGAATCCTCATTGTCAGAATTGCTAGCTCTTTCCCGATATTCCTGTATCATCCTGATGGTATCTTCAGCAGTGGCATTTTCAGGCACACCGACTCGCTCCAACCACCGGACACTGACATATTTCAAAGCCAATTCCACCGGCTCTACTTGGGGACCATTGAATTCGACCGAGGGATTGGATAACCCCTCGTTGTCAGGCGGATCTGTAGATGGTCTCCAAGTTACAGTAGCAACATAATAATCAAGCTCTCCAGGTCTCGACTCGTCGCGTAGCCATCTAACACCGCCGAACGTAGAGCTCCCAGTCCAACGATCAATCGATATGGATTCCTCGTTCGCGTCCATTCTCACACCATCCTCGCGTCGAAAGCTCCATAGCCTCGCGAAATCGCCGACGAGATTGTCAACCTCGTTTTTTCTGCGCTCAAGACTCTCAAGATCGATCTTGAATTGTGTTACGCTTGATGGAAGGCTGATTCTCCCGCCCCACGTACCGTTGACATGCAAAGGATAATTCTCCTCCCACCACCATGTATCTGTGTACCTGATGGTGATAGTGATGGTCTTAGGATAAAAGTGTTTCATAGTTAATACACCGTCAAAGTCCGAAGTTGCCTCTAGAGCGAATAACTGGGGGAAAATGCGGACCGCGCCACATTCGACTTTCCCATGATTGTCGTGAATCAAATTCAGACATCGCTGCATCGTTGAGACTGACATGTTTCGTGCAGGGGCTCTTTCAGGCGAGCCCATATAGAACGCGTGTTCTGAGAGGACGAAGGGCATGAACCATGCTTCCATGTAGATTCGTCTACAGGTTCGCAGAAGTTCCGTGTACGTGTGAGGGATGGTTTCGTATCCTGGTCGCGTACAGTATGCATCTTGGTCGATGGGCCTTGTTGTGTCGGGGGCGCTCACGAGAGCTCGGGCGAAGATCTCATATCGCAGCTCGGCTGGCAGAGAGAACAGTGGACTTTGTGATTGGAGCTCATATTGTGTGAAATTCGTAGGCGCTTGAAGAGGTGCTTCTGTTGTCATCTTGGGTGGCTGGATGAGGTGTAAGTTCGATGGTTTGATGAGAGGATAAGTTCGATTCTCTGTGGTGTTGAGCAGAGTTAAATCCGGAGCTCCGGCTTAATTTATGTACTTTATCGTTTCAGGCTGCAGTAGGCTACGAGGCTGTACCTCTCACTTGTGACTTATGGGTTGGCTCCAATCAACACCCTGCTATAACCGCGCCGGGACCCACAGTGACCCACAGGAGCAGGAGCCTCAACTCGGGCCGGAGGTGATCAATTAATGATCTAAATTTAATTTACATTTGAGGGGACTGTTATAGCAATAATAGAAGTGGTAAAGGAAGATGCATAGTTCGGTATGACGCATAGCATAGTACTAGTAGAGAGTCACGCTACCTAAATCGCCCACCAGGAGTAGTATATGATAACATTTGAATAGATCAATCATAGTAAAATAAATACATATGTATTGCCATGCATACTACCTACCTATGTGTGTACGAGAGTAACGATCCTTGTGCGAATCGGAGGGAAACAAAGATCAATATGACAGAGCAGAAAATTGGACTTTACTCTTTTCAGAGCACTGGCATCACTACTAGTAAAAGATAACCGAGCAAAGAAACATTGAATGCACAGTCTCTAACGTGGAACCCCACGAGCTGGACCCGGCAAAAGTCGCGCGGCTGCGTCCTGCAAGTTTTCATCTCGACGGTATGGGAATAAGGGATCACGATGAGAGTCCCTCGCAGGGCCTGGCGCTCTTCGATCTTTCTGACTCTGAGCACTCGGCAAATGCAAATGCCTCTTCTCAGTAGCATAGTACGCGTTATGTTTCCCATCAGGAACATACGCATTGTGGAGCAAGTATCGAAAGACTGGACCGTCGAGTCTCATTATACCGTCCTGACGAGCTTCAGCACCTGGATTAATAATAACCTCTACCTTGGTCCACGGAGTCATTCGCTTAATTTTCAAGTTGGTATCGACCGCCTTTCTGTCAAGAAGGCATACTTCAAGGACTATGACTGGGCGAATCTCAGCCTGGGCTACATTAGCTATGACGGAATTTGCTATGATTCTCAGTTGGGGCGAGTTTGGGCCAACAATGGCTCCCAAGTCATCTTCGAAGATCTCCATTCGCTCTGCTCCTGTGTCTAGCAAGAAATCCAATGGCCACCACCATTGGCTTTCTGGAACTCGAACAGCAATTTGATACTGTAGAGAGGAATATCAGTTAGGGATGTATTTCTCTCAAGAAAGAGAGGAAAAGAAAGCAAAAGAAAAAAGGAAGAAAATGGTAAACTCACAAAGTGAAGATGGGCATGCCAAATATCAGATGGCAATACCACTCTTGGCTTGCGAATTAAGGGATAAGGTCCGTCAATCTAGAACAGTCAAATCATAAGCAGTCAGCATATATGATTATTGTTATGGAAATGAAATCAAAAGTGATTGGGAACTGAAGCTTACTCCTTCAACCCAAAACCCCTTGGCGCTCCCAACGGAGTCACCAATGGCCATAAATTCATCCCAGTTAAATGGCCGTGGCTGCGCAATTTGGTTACCCTCTGACCAATATGTAACAAGCCCCTCATGATTGATGACAAGCTCTCCCTTCCTGTAAGCATGCATTATAGCCAAGACATTTGGAAGTTGTGCATATGGATCTTTCAGGTGTAAGACCTCTCGGATGATTTTGAGAGAGTCAAGTCGATAGCATGCTTGTATGGACAGCCCTTCATCAGGCCATCTAGTTCGCAATTTGCTGTGAGAAGAAATTGGAAGTTAGCTTCTATCGAATAGATGATGATAAACATTATAAGAGTGTATTTTAGTCTTACGCATGCGCCTCTTTGATGGCCGTAAAGTTCTTAAGTCTCCATTTAAAGACTTGCGGCATGATATTATCCTCGATTCGCTCATTGGCTCGTTTAATTTGTCCATCGATATCACTATACATAAAGGATGAGCAAAGGAATATTCAAATGTCAAAGTTATATTCCAGACTTCTAAGACTCACTCTGGGGCCAAGTCTGGTTCTTCAGGATTCCAGTCATGTGGAAACAACGAGCAATTAGTTAAAGGTTCTTTCCCCTTATTCGACCATCTTGTTTGCCTGGGGAGTTTCCCCCCAAGGTTGCTTGCAAGTCTAGTATCTTCATCTTCAGCAGGCCCTTTCCCCTTGACTAGATCTTTTTTCATGTACGACTTGTCCAATTTTAGACTCTTAACATCCAACTTGCGTCGCTTAGTTTTATCCCACGGAGACCCTTCCCATTTTGATCCATCTCGTCTCTTCCGTCCCCCGACTAGGGTTTCGTCTCCTAGCCCCTCCTCTTCTTCGCCCTCCTCCTCATCTTTGTTTCCTCTCAATATACTCTCCCTAAAACGTTGAAACAAGCCCCCATTGGGGGACGACTTTTGGGCCTCTTTAGGTGGAGCTGGAGTGTCGGCGTTACCTGCATCGGCCATAATGAGAAAAACACTCTCCTCAACACGCGTTCTTGATTCAATATGAATAGCTCAGAAGAAATACGGAATGGAATGGCTTTTATAGACAAGATGCGGCCACGTGTGGGTATGAGAAAAGGCTCATTTGTTTCTCTAGCCCGCCTTTTCTTTTGCAAATGTTACTTTCAAAGGCCGGCTTTTTCCTTTCAAACAGCTCCGACTCTTCCAGATGAGACATGCTGATATTTCGAAAGTCGAGCATTCAAAGAAAACGCCAATTATCCATACACCCGAGGTTGATTTCACAAAGCATTTTATCAATAAGAACGACAATTTTAAACGCTATAGCTGAAGCCAATGTTGTTACGCATTCACCCTCTCTTCTCCACTTTCAGCTTCGGTCGCGCGACTACAAAGCGGCTGGCCCCCAAAATGCCCCGCAATGCTGCAAGCCTTGCAGAAAGACCACTTTTACAGGGTACTCCAAGTATATTAGCCTCTGCGCTTGGTGAATGAAAGACATAAAAGATGTCTCTTATGAGGCTACCGAATGAGATCTTAGTGCAGATCGCAGGTCAAATTCACTCAGTGCGCGATATCTATCATCTGACCTTAGTGAACCGCCTCCTGAACGACCTCCTCGAGCCCGAGATTCATCGATGCGCGGAGCGAAATGAAGCTCGAGAAAACAACAGCATGCGGTTACTCCAGTATGCCGACAAGGGCGATAAATATGGCATTTTAGAGATGCTATCCTTAGGCGCGGACATAAACTTTTGTCCTCATCCGCCTGCTGCCTGGAAACCGGCTATCCACACTGCGATAGATTCAAAAGATATTGAATTTCTCAGATTCTTGCTCGAGAATTTCGCCGATCCGAATATTTCTTGTTGCAATAACAGTTCGAGAGGTGGCCCATTCCTGAATAAGGCAATTGTGACATCCACAGCACACGATTTGGCTATGATGACATTGCTTCTGGATTACGGAGCCGATCCCAATTTCCGACACGGATACCATTCTACTCCACTGATTTCAGCTATAAGACTTGGCCATTTTCGAAAAACGAAGGTGCTAATAGCTAGAGGTGCTGATGTGAACATTCCCGGGGATAGGGGTGAAACTCCTCTTCATGCTGCCATAGAGAAGTCTTCATTCTGTAGGGTCCATGGAAGACATTGCATTGTGAAGGCTTTGCTAGAAGCAGGCAGTGAAATTAATCGTGTGGACGACCGGAATATTTCGCCTTTGATGGCAACTGTCTATGACCAGAGAGGGGGAGACTCCACCAATGCTTTCATGCTCACGGAACTACTTTTGAATGCTGGGGCCAATATACATTTTGAAGACCCCAGGGGAGTCAATGCGTTTTTGATAGCTACAAGGAATGGCAATGAAGCTATTTTACGTCTTCTTCAAGAATACGGGGCGAACATACATTCCACAACCGTCTGTGGACGAAATGCAGTTCAAGAGGCTGCTTTCGGTGGGAATGTAGTCAATTTACAATGCCTGTCAGACTTGGGAGTCGACCTAAATTCCAGAGGGTTAGACGGGCGGAATGCATTATACGATGCGATATCTAGCTACTATGAAGTCGACCGCTTGGATGAAGGCAAAATGATCCAAACCTTAGAGTTCTTGCTGGATCGTGGTTTGGATGTCAATTGTCGTGACATCAATCAGCAAACACCGCTGCACTTCATTTTATCATTCAACCATTGCCCAAGAAAACCCTACAAGGATTTGGATTTACTGGTCAACCATGGCGCAAATATTGAGGCACAAGACAAAGAAGGCGCAACTCCGTTGCATTATGCCGCTCGCCACGGGGCCCCTAATTTGGTCAATTGGCTTTGCATTAGAAAGGCCGATATCAACAAGGGCGATAAGAATGGCGAAACACCACTATTCTGGGCAATGGGGAACGGGGGTGCCACAATGCAAATGCTTTTGGATATGGGTGCCGATGATCATGTTGTTAGCTTTCATGGGGTAACACCCCTTTGTCTAGCTGCCCATGTCTGGTGTCCACGGTCAGTGGCGACGCTCATTCAACGAGGTGCGGACGTACATCATCGAGATAATGATGGGTGTACACCTTTACATTGGTTTGCGTCTAGTAAAGAAACTCCGAAAAACGATTATCCGTTCCAAGTTATTTCAATCCTCCTTG
Source organism: Talaromyces sp. PF30-5 (assembly GCA_023626375.1). NCBI lineage: Eukaryota > Fungi > Ascomycota > Eurotiomycetes > Eurotiales > Trichocomaceae > Talaromyces > Talaromyces sp. PF30-5. Next base: position 792,548 of record JAMAGU010000006.1, on the reverse strand, counting down.
CCAATGGGGCTGATATCAATGCTCGAACTCCCTCGGGAGCAACACCATTGAGCTTTCTCAGAAAGAAACATCCCACGCGTCGGATAAGACAAACCTTGGTTGAAGCAGGCGCCACTGAGTGATAAGTCATGCTATGAAAGCACTTGGGCTTTCAAATACCTGTATTTCTGAAGACCTTTAAATATCATGTATAAATAATTCACTTAAATCATTATTGTTACAAGAAGCACGATAGAATGAAGATTTCAATCGTGGCTATACGAAGGTTCTGGTGATCTATGTAAATGAGTAGCAAGACAGAAAATTCTTACTACATACCCGTGGATCCAGTGCATCATGCGAATAGTTGTCTGTAACCACAACTTATAGTTTCAATTTACATTTCCTTTCCCAATTTAACTATATTGGATTGTATTTAATGCCTTTTCATTGATGTTTTTTTCTTTGTGACTAGTTGCTACCGGAGTTGAAATTCATCGTTGATGCATCCAAGTGGGTCTTACGCCAAAACCAGCCAATGTTATTCAGTCGCCAATTCTCGCTCCCTCGCTCCCTCCCTCGGTCGCTTCCAACCTCGGATCATTCCATTAATACTGGGGACGATTGAACAAAATGCCTCGCAAATGGCACCCGAAGACTCGCAATGGTTGTCAAACTTGCCGCAGTCGTAAGATCAAGGTACAGATCTACTCCTAGCGAGAGAATTGAGCGGATACTGACGATCTCTCTAGTGCGACGAAAAACACCCAGCATGCCTCAATTGTATCAGGAGGGGCTTACAATGCAGCTTTCTGCAAATATCAGAAAGGCCAGCGCCGACGATAGCAAATATCGAAACACTCAATCTCGAGCTGCTCCATCATTTTACAATATCTACAGCCGCAACATTGAACCCGGACCCCCAAATCCGAGAACTTTGGCGATCCGTCATTCCTCAAATGGCATTCTCGACAGGTTACGTTCTCGATGGAATCCTTGCTCTGTCGGCCCTTCATATCGCGAGATATAATACCAGACGAGCACCTTCTCTTGTTCCATATGCCATCGAACGCCACTCGCTGTCTTTATCCAGGGCCCTCCCGCTCATTCCTGTAGTCACACCGCAAAATTCACCCGCCCTTTTTGTCTTCGGAGTATTAACCTTGTTCTTTAATCTTGCCCGACCCATTCAGGAGAGCGATGTCCCGTATTCAAATAATAACATCATCCCAGAATGGCTGTATCTCATTCGGGGTATCGATACAGTGGCCATGGCCGAAAGTTCAATTCTTTCTTCCCCTGTCTCGTTGATATTCCGCACTACCTGGGGAAGTCGAGACTACTGGAAAAGTCATATTCCAGAAAAATATCCAGTCTTAGCAGAACTTGAACGGAGAATATGTGAGGCTGCAATGGACGAAGAAAAAAACCGTATCTTGCGGGATGCCATTGCGTCTTTGAGTAGGAGTTATTCCTTTCTTTATGGACGGGATTTCAAAGATCAAGAAAAGTTACGGGGATTCTATATTTGGCTTGATGAAGTCAACCCTGATTTCCTGGATTTGCTCAAAGATAGGGACCATGGAGCGTTGTGTGTTTTGGCTTTCTATACGGTCCTAATCAGGGAACTAGAAAAATATTGGTGGATGGAAGGCTGGGCTATCCATCTCATTCGAAGGATATACATGCTTCTAGACGGGGAACATCGGTTATGGATCCGATGGGCCATCGAGGAGATTGGGTGGGTGCCAGATATTAGTGCATGGTTGGGATGAGACTTTTGCAAATCTAGATTACACAACAAACACTTTACATGCAACCATTCTGTCGATGCTAAATCGTGTCGCATGTTTCGTCGAATCACTCCCATTGGACCAAGTCTAATAGTGGGGCCTTTTAAACGATGCGACCGAATTGACCGAGCTGAACGATGCTGAGTCACACATCCAGAACAGCGTCAACGTGGTGAAAAGGGGTTCCGTCTTGCCGATCACCGGTGGAAAAACCAGCCTGAATACACTCGGAATAGAGTATAAATTGAACTTAGCTCTCCTGTTGACCTGAAAATGAAAGGCAGTTGAACGTATCAGGTCCGAGCTGCAACCACGCATACTAAAGAACTACCATGGCCTCCCAAGAACCGGCGCAGATGATCCGCGCTGCAAGTATGTTGCATTCCCGCTAGAGCAATCCTTTCCAGTGAAAGTGCACTCATACAGGTTGCAGGTAAAAATGAGAAACGCCATATTATCCGCAGCGCACTGGGGTTCTACCACGCATTAACGTTGACTGGCCTCTACACCCTTCATGACACAGATCGTTCATTCGATGGAACCAGCATCGACTATTTCATCCCGGCCTTGAAGCATTGTATTTCTACTCATCCCATCTTGAGTGCTGCAGTTCAAGGGGAAAACACTGAAGATTGTTACTTCATTCGGCCTACACAGCTGGATCTTCAAAACCATCTGCGTGTGATAAATGCAGCTCCATCTGCAGAATCTTCTTTACCCAAGGACGAGCTGCAATGGATCACCTGGATTACCAAGAAAATACACGATGAGCCTTTTTCGCAGGTTAATGAACAGCCTCCATGGAAAGTGTACATTGTTCCTCTTGGAAACGATCCAACCGCGCCACGATTGCAACGTGTGTACATCATCTTTGCGTATTCCCATTCCCACGGTGATGGGAAGTCCGGCTTGATTTTCCACAGAACGTTCCTCGAGGGACTTGCAATCGGCCATGATCTGTATGACGAAAATCCTATCTACCAGGCTCCTGTGTCGCCCATTCCTCCACCATTGGAAGAAGCATGCGATTTGAAAATCACTTGGCCATATCTTATCCTCAACTTACTCGCTGACTCCATGCCGACCGTTGTATGGAAGTGGCTTGGTTTCCGACCACCAATAGTCGCAAATACTTGGACTGGCAAAGCCATTTCTTATGATCCTGGCAATTTTCAAACCGGCTCGCAAGCTCTATTAATCGACAAGTCTTTGCTTGAGTCGACCTTGAAGACCTGCAGAAAAAACGGCGTGAAATTTACCGGGTTTCTTAATCAACTCATTGTACACGCTTTGGACTCTACCCTTCCACAGGATACCCCTGGACAAGTCTTGCTCGGTCAGATTGTTGTTGACCTCAAACCGCTCATCCCCGCTTATTCTGAGAATGATATGGCCAATTGTGCCTCTGCTCTACATGAGCCATCTGCTCGATCCCACCCGGCAAAGCACGACGCTGCATTCTGGCAGTCGGCGCGCAAGACAACAATGGACCTTGCGAATTGTGCAAGCACACTTACGAACCAACCCATCGGATTATTGCGTTATGTCCCTGGCCTTCGGTCTTGGATGGTGAAAAAGCTAGGAGGCAACCGGGGATCGTCTTATGAAATCAGCAATCTTGTAGCATTTGATCCACGATCGCCAGAGATATCTGCGGATGCTGGTAAATCGACACGCGACAACTGGGAAATTGAAAGAATGATCTTTTCACAGCCAGCGAATGCTGTGGGGAGTGCATTGGACTTCCAGGTCGTTTCTATAAGAGGTGGTGAGATGGTAATTACATTGAATTGGCAGCTGGGAATCTTGGGATTACAAGATGAGGATGCGTTCGCTCAGCTGGTTCTGGAGCGAATTCACAAATCACTTTCTGCGATATGTCGATCTTGAAGGTTTATGTAACCAGTTCACCATACACTATAGAAAGTAGGTTCGAAAGAGAATACCGAATAAGCACGCTGTCAGTTACTTTCCGCTCTGGTGGCATATTTCTTGCCTTCATGCTTACTATTCCAGCATGTCCGTGGCCCCCATTACCATGAGAATCGCGGTCGGTGGGGTTTTTTTTCCTTTTACATACTTCAAGCACACCCACAAGCCTATATTATTTGGATAATCAATCTTCCCTCAAAATCCCATCTAGATGGCTTTATTTAGATCCACGCTATGATGACAATATGAGCAACGCCTCACATTCTGCTGCTGCCTTTCTGCCTAATTCACTGCCCCTTTCTTGATTGGATTAATAGAGCTTCTCATCCAAAGTTCCACCAAAACCACGTCTAGATCTTCCCGTCTGTCGTCGTGTTTATTTGTTCCCAACTCCGCCCCCAGATCTTAGCTACATAGCCTCAGCGGCGAATGCAGGCGTTGATGTGATAGAGCTAGCGGTCGGAGAACGCTTCGAGGGTGCTAAGGGGTACTTTACTTTGCTGTGTGAAGAGGAGGGCCCGCCGGACAGTTTGGATAAGACCAATCAAGAAGCTGTATGGCAGAAGACGGCCGAGTGGAGCTTGAAGTCAAAGTGGTTTTTGTGACTCATCGATGTTATCGTTGTAGAGGTTACTGTTAAATCGTCGGGCTTCAAGTGGAATAACTATTACGTATAAACATCAATTGATCCTTAGTATTGAAAGGAGAGAAAAGTCTCCTGCAATAATTTCTTGTCTCTCACACATTAGTGCGCAAATCTAAAGTCCAACCTCTTGTTTCCCTCGTCATTAGTCGTAAGAAGGTATTCGTCCTTCTCTTCCGGTGTCATGTTATCCCATATCTGCTCACGGGACTTATTCCTCCAAATGAAATAGCATTTAATGAAGATAGTCATAACAACGTTCCATCCAACAAGGGCAAGAAGGATTTTGTTTCCTCTTCTATAATAAGGTTTATCATCATCACGGTAGATCTAATAACTGGAATTAGCCAAATATTCAGCCATTACGCGGTTTAGATGCGTTTTTAAACTCACATTGGATGAGATGATTGAACCAGCTTGGCAAATCATATTATACACAGCGCTTCCGACGGTACGTGTTCGTACTGAGCCGGCGTTTCGAGATATCAGACTCACTAAAAAAAGCATTAGTTCAAATCATGGTCTTTCAGAGGATACGTGTAACTTGCCATTGATGGAGTGAATGTATGGATAACCGATGATCAGTACTGTGATGGCATACCAGCTCCAAGGGCTTGCAGACGAAGGCATTAGTTCCAAGCCCAGAAGCAATGGAAGACACCAAAATGAATAAAATAGGACAATTGCCATGCGATTGTTGATCTTTTCCGAGACCCAGGACCAAAAGATGAGCTGCATCAGGAACAGAACGTATCCAGGAATAGTCAACAAATTGACCTGAAATGTGTCGAAACCAAGTGACTTGAGAAATAGGGTCAGATATGCCTGCTCAGGGTTGGTTGGAATCAACATTGTGAAGCTGATCAAATAAAGGGGCCATAAGTCGTAGTCCATGAGAGAGTTCCATAAGAGCTTCAGTGTTAGACCTTGTCTGTTGTGCATACCACCCTTCGCAATATCAGTACATAACCGAAGGAAGAAATTTGAGTAAATTTTCGATTGAAGGTTGACTTAATCTCACCTTAGCTGGATCGTCACGAAGAACTCGGTTAACCATGATAACCTCTTCCCGCTCAGTAAACCACCCATTCTTCCCGCGGAACCAACTCGCCGTCTGTGTCGGACTGGGTGGTAAATAAAACCAGGAAATGAGTCCGATAATAGCTGTCAGAGCACCTTCAAGTGCAAAAAGCCATCTCCACCCCTCCCATCCACCGAAGCCTCCCATGTGCAATATACCGAAGGCTAAGAATGCAGCGACAATATAGGTGCCGTTCGAAGCGCAGTAAAAGAACGCAACGCGCATCGGCAGTTCCTTATTGGTATAGAAGTATGACAAATATAACAGCGCATCTGGGATAAAGCCTCCTTCAACTAAGCCCAGAAGGGCGCGAATCGCGTAGAAGCTTTTTTGTCCAGTAACAAGTCCTTGGCATATTCCAATAACACTCCATGTTACCATTTGGATCGGGATCCATCGATCAGGCCCTAGACGTTTTGAGATCATTTGTGAGGGTACTTCGGCGCATAAAAAGCACAGGTAGAAGATTGTCATTCCGTAGTTATACTGGTTTGTACTGAGGCCGAGGTCGTCGAGCATGCCATCTGATAATGCTTGGGAAATGTTACCGCGATCGAGTTGTAGAGCGAAAAACATCAGACAAACCCAGGAACAAATCCTATAGTCAAGCTAGTTATCGTTAGTTGATATGAGCCTTACTTCATGCCGTTTGTGGGCTACCTTGAAGAGATCGAGGCCTTTGAGGGAACATTTGGATACATACTCTTCGAACTAGTTTCCTCTCTTCCTTCTCTGTCCAAGCTGCACTGGGGTCATATCTATGTCGGCCCTCGTAGGCTTCAACGGGTGCATAGAGCTCTATGGAACCTCCGACCGCGATAGTTCCGCTCTTGCTTTGATCTGTATCTATAGCCACGGGTTCCTTCTGGTCGACTTGAACCAATACAGAAGCATCTTTGCTCTCAAAAGTGGAATATTGTTGTCGCACCATTTTCTAGACTGAGTTATTTGAACTCCATGAGAGGCAAGGAGGCGACTATGTTGTTTTAATAAGTACTTCTACATTGTCATGCGTGCCATGTGCGGCAGATTGCGCCATATGAAGCCGTGATCGCATCCCGCGGAGAAACGAAAATTGGAGACACCCAAAGGATGTCCCCAACTGGTGGCCAAGGATAAGCATACTGTTTTATCAAATGAGACATACTTGGCAGGCCCTGAAAAAGGAATGAAAGCAGGGTCTAGAGTGGATTGTGGAGATATTTGGCGAAGAAACTTATTTGGCAATATTCACCATGGGTCACGTCAAGGCGGGATGATGCCATATAGATTTAGATGTGGTAATTCATCGCAGCCAGCGGGGTAAACGACTCAAGTTCCAATAATGTCAAGCCACAGGGGCCCTCAAGTGCTGTTCAAGTTTTTGTCAATGACCTTTATTGAAGCTATATACACCTATAGTGAAATCGTCAGTTGGCTTCGGCCGTACAAGTCCGTTGTTCGGTCGGGTTCGAGTTCTCACGATATCCCGCTATAAAGTGCTATACTACTAGATCGAACGAAGCTTGCCAATCACGAATCAAGAGTGTAGCCACATGTCGGACAAGACGAAAGTAAATCGGGAGTTGCAGGATAGATATCCTCGCCATATGTCGCATTCAATGCAACGGCACCAACAGTCTCATTCGACTCCAGTCGAATCCAAGTACCAATAACCTTCTCCTTCAACTTCGACTCGGTTACCAAGACTTGCCGCGACCCGCGAATCCAGCTCCCATATCCACCGTAGCCAGAATGTTGTCCAAAACAAAGGTTCAACCCATATCCTTTCACGTCCATACCCTCAATTAACCCGTTCCATTTATAGCACCACGTATCTCCATGATCGTGGCCGGAGAATACACCTAAGATACCGGGTGTATTCACCAAAGCCCGCATAAACGGTACATCTTGGTTACCATAAGTACAGGAGCCATCAAAGGCACCATCAGCGCACCATCCCTCACCTTGTTGCGCGAGAGTGTAATCATCATTGATACCTGGTTCGCAGTGTGCGTTGATCCCAATCTCCGTCTGTGCAGCCAAAGACGCATTCGTGGGAATGTGGACGAAAACAAGTGACGGGATAGTCTTTCGATATTTCTTTACAAGCTCAGCATTTGTTCTGTTGAACCAATCAACAACGCTGATGTCCACCCAGTTGGGCTGTGCGACTTGATTCCCAGATGAATCGACTTCCTGGAAGTAATAGCCGCCCCTGCTATCGAAGAACCAAAGGAGTAACTCGGGCGCATTTGCATAATTCCGATCAGTCGATCCATGAACAGGGAGAAAATAATTTGTTACTCCTGCATCACGGCCAGACACCATTTTTTGTGTGCGAGAGTTTGGCCAGCGATGTTCGCGAGAGAGAATTGCCTCACGAGAGAGATTGTATTGGCTGTCGTGGTTTCCATAAGTGGACGCCCATGTTAATCCACGCTCAACTAGAGGTCCAACTATTTCATCGATGTAAACCGTGCTGTTGTGGAGAAATGCGTTCTCCCCAGTGATTAGATCACCGTTGAGGACGACCAAGTCTGGAGATTCAGCATTGAGAACTCGGTTGATTACCGTGACGGAGTTGACATCCTGTTCTGGTCCCCATGCATCCCATGAATCTGTTCAACGATTAGTGAACAAATAAAGGCGTTATAGTCTGTGGGTTACTAACTTTCGCCAAAGTGCAGATCTTCGAGGATCGAGATCTGAAAAGTGCCATCCCTGGCGAACTTCAAGGGCGCGAATCTTTTGGGTACTGCGCTTTGAAGAGAGGGTAAAACAAGTGCTGAGATGAGAGCAAGTGGGCGCTTCATTTTGAGCGAAATGGGAGACTCGCGCTTTCAATGAGAAACTGTTCATGTGACGGGACAGGCGACAAGTAAATACAGAACTTGAGGTACTCTTTGTCGCGTCCACCAATTGCCGAGTGTTGAGACATGATGGCATTCTTGAGTCGTAAGTCCCACAAGACTTGCCTAGCGCATCGATACCCCGCGTAATACCACTTCCTGTCATATCTGCAATCTAGTTTAATTCCACGTGCGGGGACAATGAGGTTGTATGGATCAGGGGTAAAGTGGGTCAACGAGTCAAGTAGAGAAACAAAGCACGACCTTAGATAAAGTCTCATTATTGGTGTAAGTTATATTTCAAGATACAATATTCGCGTTTCATAATAGTAGCCTTTAGCAGCTATTCGGCTACGGGAATTATATTGGCTTCTGCATTATCATGGAAAGAGGCGATCCAGTAATTCCAATTATACTATGCTCCTGAATGCTGTTCAATGTTCTTCAAGTTTAAAAGAGGCTAATTTCGATCACATACTTCCGACGATGTTTTTCTCTAAGGACTTTTCTTATAAACAACACATATGATAATGCCATGCTCTCCCACGTGAGGCTACGAGCGACTACGGAGTTGATCCTTTAATTTCGGAGTACCGGACCAAGCGTATCGGACCTCGGGGTGGGTCAAAGCTTAGCGTCGTCGAAGGCTCCATTGAACATTTGAAGATGGGCTAAAGGCTAGCGTAAAAACGATTGCAGCCTCAGTCAACGGGTATCTCAGGTATGATGGACTCTAACCACGGATCCCCCTGCATGCCTAACGAGTCCAGCCACGCCATCCACTCAGGATCTTGGGCAACCAGATTGGGAGGCTCGACACTCGTAGAACCCAATCGCTCATCAAAAGAAGTCATCAGGTTTCCGGGCTGGTTTCGTTGAGAAGGCTCTATTCTGTTCAGAATTGAATCAAGGCTTCTTGAAAATATCGATTGTGCTTGTTTGCAAATCTGATAATTGCTTTGTCCAGATTCTGTCAGAGAATCACAGCATGAAATCAGTACACTGATGTCTTGAATTACGGCACTTCGATTAATGACAAGTTGTTCTTGTGGATGCTGGCTTTGTCGTAGAAGTTCCAAAGTCAGAATGCTTGCACAGGGCATGGCATAGAAGACGAGCTGTGATATGTGTAAGTTTTACGCACTCCGATACACGGTTCGCTTGCTGGAATCTCGTAACGTACAGCCCATTCCATGTCTGGTCTATGACTATGCAGCAGTTCTCTTTTTCTCGTTGGGGAAAGGACAAGATTGAGAACCTCCTGGGCAGTCGTTATCAGTCGTTCGCGAGAAGTTTCTCTTGAATTGGCGAGCAAAGTGTAGAGAAGGAACTCGTTATATAGATATTCAAGTCGAAAGTACTGAATAAGGAAAAGGTCCTCACTTTGACCTACCCACTGTTGTGATTTGTCGTATTTCATGTGAGGCGGGATGGACTGCCAGGTGGATTTCAACTTTTCCAGTATAAATCTGTAAATGCTGTTAATGCCTTGAATTATCCCGGGATTAGAATATGCAGATACTAACTCTGCCTTCGCCTCCAGGTCTGGAGTTGCAGGTCCGAGCTTGAGCTCAAGTGCCTCTTCACGAATCATGCACAGCATGAGACGAACTCGTTGACGAGAAGCTGGATGTAAAACTTGATCTCGATTCCAGCCATTCTCATCTATTTCCTCACGGGCCTTCAGAAGCGTCTCGGGTGTACTGATAAGAGCAGAGTCAGGTACGTCAAGAGGCAATTCAATTGAACAAAAATGGCGACTCAAGCGAACGGGTCTGAGGAAGGTCAGAAAATATCTTAACATGATTCAAATACTTAATCACAACCCATACCGTGATAAAAAAGTCGCGAATACCTTATCATGATCATGTGCCCAGGCTATCGCTCGTTTTCTGATCTCAACCATGTAAAATGGTAAGGAAGGGTCATTCCGTGCGCCTTTGTTGAACCCCAAGGCGAGGAAAACCGATGTTATACTACCAACAAGTCGTAATACATGGTAGGAGTCGTCGCCAAAGCACCAAGACGCGAGGACGGTGCTAAGCATTATAAACCAGAATGTAAGATCGTTGACAGCTCCGAGGTAGTTGCAAAAGGATTCACATTGTATACAGGCGTGAAAGGCCCTTTGCATTAGCATTGTGCGATCAGATTTCCATGTTTGATGAGCGGCAAAACTGAAAGACTTGTCCATTTCACCGCCGAGATAAACCCCAATTCGTGCGCAATACAAGCCGAGTGAATCCCAGCGTAATGCTTGGGTGGAGGGAATTGGCTCAAATTCGCCAGTAGCTGTAGCAGGAGGGAAAACGGGGGATGATGAAGTTTGCTGGAATATTGCTCGAGACATGGTCTCTAAGTTTATTAGAGAACGTTCTTTTAACAAATTCCGGATGCTGTCATTTGTTGCATTCCACAACGCCTCCATAAGAGGTCCATGAATACTAAGGTCTGTGCCGAGCGTCGAGAATCTTTTCAGGGGTTCACCGATTTCGATGACGAGCTCTAAAATCTCATTCAATAGTTCCGCTCCCTCAGAGATCATTTGTTTATTTGGCAGAAATGGCCGAGGTAGCGCTACCCCGGCCCTTGTCAATGATGTATATGAGCGTTGTGAATGAGTTGAATCTGGATCTGCAAAACACATCAAGTCTCTGTTGACGTTGATGGGCTCATACGGTTGAGAGTCCTCTGTCGGGGTACTTGAACATGTCGGAATAGAGACTGTAACGTTCTTTTGGAGGGATGACTGCCTATTCCTTTGAGCCACAGGCTGTCTTGCCAGCGGGGCTGGGTGATAGTGACATTGTTGCTGTGATAGGCGGCGGCGCGTGCACCTACCGCAGATCGGTCTTTTGTGATCGCATCCGAGCTTTGATCTGCGACATGGCTCACATGAGGAAAGCTGTCCATTGCGCCTAACTCTGTCTGTCATTGTCAGCTGTCTTTATGAGAGAAAGGAGAAAGAGGGACAATGAAAGTCAGCCCACCAAAATCCCCAATGTCAAGGTGGCCGGAATGGGATCGGACCTCGACGGAGCTCCGAAGCGTCGGCTGAGCTCCGAGGTCCGAACGGCTTGTTCCGATCGGCGTTAAAGACCGTTCCTTATGTCTAGTTCAAATCAATTGTAGGCATATGAATTCAAAGCTCTTGTAGACAAGGCGTCAGAAGAAGATACAAAGTACGAGAGTGAAAACGAGGTTGGAGAATAATAATAATAGAAAGAGTAAGAATAAAAAGAACAGCTGGGGGATACTTGTTTCGATTGCAACTCAGGCGAAGTCGATACACCCCGTTGTAAAAAAGTAATAAATAGTAGGTAGCCTGTACTACTAGTATAGGAGTGCAGATCGAACAACTTGAACTTGAAGCACAGTCTAAAACGAGACACAAACGGCCATACATGAACTTGAAATACTCAAGAAAGCCAACCCGGTTTCGACAGTAACCGCTAAGATTCTACACCCGCATTGCAAACTGCTTCAAGTAGAGATAATCAGCCATATTACGGTCGACTGTACGACGGATCATCGCTGCAGCTTCATCGCCGTATTTGGCACGCCACTCAGCATCGAATTGTTCCTCTGACTTGGATGCTCGTTTCTAAAGTCCCACATGTCAGCCTCGTAAACATTTCTGGTCGCCGAGTACCAAACACCTACATGAGTTCTTGCTTGAAGTCCTTCTGAATACAGTGCATCTTCATGGAAGCCACGCCATTTCTCGAACTTGCTATCCGCCACAGCGTGATCAATATCCCTGTCCCATCGTAGCATTCCTGGATCGTATTGAAGTCCGACGCTTTTGCAGAATGCTTCAATCATTTTGTCCGGGGCGTCAAGCAAGTCATCGGCATCAACAACACAAATCTCATGCCCGTTAGGCTTGGCAACGTCTAACCCGGCGGGTTCATGGGGGCCTAAATCGGGGCGTGTTGCTACATGCGGCCCAACAAGACCTGTATCCTTCAGGTAGTCGAAATGCCGACGAAGCTCATCGTATCCGGATTCCAGGGGATCGAAGTAGAACTTGGTGATTTCCACCAAGGGCGGAATTGTACACCTATAGTAGGATGGCACGCTGTAGTGCGGGTCACGGATCAGAAATGCGAAATGAAACATTTCTTGTATCGCATGAGGCATCAAAGTTGGGTTTCCCGGTTCATCCGATTGCTGGATTGCGCCCTGGTGACTCGAATGACCATTGGCGGAGGCCTTCTGCAAAGACGGAGCAATACTGGTCGGCTTTCCATCATATGCAAACAGATAATAATCGATGTCTTTGATGAAAACTCGCTTTCCCTGTCAACATGGTAAGCCCAGTCCTCCTTGCCTAAACATTTGAATAATCAATTTGTGGGGATAGTGAAGACGTGGTCGATGTTTTCAAACGACAGGTGTGGCATATGATGGGGTCGAAGACATCGGTCTATTTTATAACGCTCAATCTTGCAGGGGTCAAAAGTCAGACCTGGAAAGACTCCTTTGTTATTTCCTCCAGAACCGAGGCATAGGTCGACTCGCTAAATCCACTTTTCAAACGAGCTTGCTCATCGTTGGCGAATCGAGGCGATAATCTCTCCGGGCCGTAGTAGAAGGCGTCACCAAAGGGTTCATGCACGCAGTGAATGGTATCATGCTGAGTCATGAAAACTCGTTCAAATGCGGTGGAACATGCCCGAGGATGGGCAGCCACGAAAATCGGTTTCGCTGACATGCGGATAGAGTTATGGATGGCTGCAGGGGTACGTCCGATAGCCCAATGATCTCACGGGGTAGCTCAATGGCGTGATAGAGCAAATGGTGACAATTGAGAAAGAACATTCAGCGCTCAGACAGGTAAGGAGGGGGAGGGGCAATTCCTAGAAACCTATGACGGTCACGCACGTCCATGACCTCGGCTAGGGGCCCATTGCCCCCAACTCGGAGAACGGTGGGCCTGACAATTCTAATAATTACAGCTTATGATACTGATAACGATTCTTTAGACTATGCTGATCGAATCTGATATCGCTGCCTGGTTCAAATTAGGTACAAGAATGTAAACCTTGGCTGCCCTTTTCATCTTTATCTTGTTAAACTGACCTGCAGAATGAAATAGAATGGCCTCGGTGATTTAACACTTTCTAGGAGGATCTTTCTAGAAAATAGCTACTTAATTCCATGTCCTAGAAATCTCTAATGAGAAGCTAGAATTGATTGAGAGCAGTATTTTCTTTAGTGAGTGATGATGTAGTCATCGTGGTTGACTTTTTGTGATCGTTGGCAGATGCCACATTTAATTCACTGGCTGGCTGCCTACTAGCATAGCCCTTCTTGCAGAAATGTTTTTACATTTGCATCGTAACTCAACTATTCCAGATTCCCATTTGATACCCCTCTCAGATAACTGTCATTAATAGGAGCAACATTGCTAGCAACCCCACAAGCCAAGTGCGCTTAACCTAAACAGGAAGTAAAAACGTGGATTTAGAGTTTGGATTGGTAGTGGGGCTACAGGAACATCCACACGGGCACTGGGGCTGGATCAACAAGGAATCTCACAATACGCTACGAATCCAGATGATGAAATGACAAGTCGCTTTTTCACGCAAACGTGCGCGAATTTCCGCTCGGACTTTTCAGAGGTCGTTAGATTTCACCCATCCTCTGCTTGCTCAACAACCTGGCCCAAATGCCACCGAAAATTCATCTTGTCCGACATGGAGAGGTGCTCAAGTGCTGTCATGAGACTTTCTTTTTTGTATGAGCTGATTTTAAATAGGGATACCATAACCTCGGTTACTCCTCTTGGAAAATACGTGATCCAGTCCTGACCGACAAGGGCCGCGAACAATGCTCAGAGTTACGGAAATCTTTCGAGGCCTTTCCTCCCATCGAATTAATTGTCACCTCACCTTTGCGTCGAGCTATTTATACTGGACTGGAAGCATTCTGGGATGTAACTGGTCGACCTGGATCGCAAAAGTTTATTGCTCTTCCTGATCTCCAAGAATTGAGTGACTTCCCATGTGATATTGGGAGTAGTCCAGAAGACTTGGAGACGGAATTTCAAAAAATAGATTTGCCAGTGGACCTGAGCTTTGTTGATAAAGACTGGTTTAATAAGGTTTGGAAAGTGTTCAATCACTGGTGTTCAATGCTAATTGTCTTGTCCAATTAGACAGGAAGATTTGAACCGACCATAGAAAAGATCTCGCATCGTTGTAGAGACCTGAGGAAATGGCTGAAAGAAAGAACCGAAAATGAAATAGTTGTTGTTAGTCATGGGGGACTTCTGCACTTTTTGACAGAGGATTGGGAGGATGGAGGTCTGTATGAAGGTATGCTTACGCCCGTGCTCTCTTCACGTCTCGACCTCCTGTCTTGAAGCTGATAAAAGTCACCGTATCCAGCTACGGGTTGGAAAAACGCAGAGTTCCGGACCTATGAGTTTGAACCGGCATCGGAAGATGATTTCAGCATATCAAGCAACGCATGTTCCGATGTGGTGCTCAGAGAAACACCGGATTCTCGACGGCGGCGTGGGAAACTAGCTCCTCAACCAACTGTGGAAGACCAATCCGGCCTACATGATTTGGTGATGGTGAGCTGGGCACAGCAGGGCTACCCGATATATTCTGAGAAGGAAAAGCACTTGTATGCTTCAATGAATATATCAAAAACAACACCATAGAACTTTTATGTCCCTTATTAGAGGAAGCCCCTGGAGATATTTTATATGACAGTTGCTCTTAGGGAGAATATAATTCATTGCAGTGTCTCTACTAGTCAAGACATCTGGTTGGGAAATGTTGAGAAGCTAAGATTCAGAGTCTTCTATAGTCTTGGCTTCACCATCTTTGGAAGAACTTTCATACTCTGCGGAGGAAAGACCAGATTGTTTTTCTTCGCCACATTCTAGATTCTTCAAGTTCTCTCTCGCCAACTTGAATGTGCCAAGTCTCTTTTCTTCAATCTGTGCTCTCCCCCAGTCGCCTTTGACGGACGCGTTTTCCAGATCCACTTCACCCCAATACATCCACCCTGATTCCGACTGGAGCTCAATCCACATCACTTTGTTCAATCCAAAGATCTTCCCGTAGACTCTTCCATGTTCGGTGGATCCTGAAAAATAAGGTGGTTGGTCGATTGTGCCGCTAGATGACAGGTGCACTCTATCCCTAGCTTCTGGAGATTCGGCACCCATGATTGTATCACTTTCCTGATCTTCATCCAATTTTTTTCTTGGCATCCCAGCTGTCGATCGTAATGGAATACTCCCTTGAACCTTCATCATCTTTGTCATTCTCTGAATGATAGAGCTCACGTCCCATGTTTCCGGCCCCTAGAAACCGATTTAGCAAACGAACTCAAGCTAGGGAAAGCATATGAATTCCTCACATGTGATTTTCAGATCTTCACCTGGCGGTGATTCATCATGATCTATTACCGACCCACGATCCAAAAGGAGTATAACTGCGTCTTTGTTGGGCAATCCTTCCGCCAAAGCATAATGTAGTGGATGGAGTTGCGAAACGTCCATGTGGTCTACTGAGGAGCCATTGAGCATCAAAAGCTCCATTATTTCAAAATTCCCGTTATGTGCAGCATAGAAGAGAGCTATGCGACCATTAGGTAAGGCATGGCTAGGATCAACACCCCAGTCCACCAATGTTTGGACAGTCTCGACGCTTCCAGTTGAAACCGCGAGATGAAGGATACCCCCAGTGCTCATGTCGGATGGCTTCGTGTCAAAGGCTCCGATAATTTGCTCAATCGCAGCGAGGTCATTTTGCAGTATTGCTTGAATTAATTCATCCATGGATATTCCGTGTGTCTCCTTGGGCAACAGTGCACAGTTCCTCCAAAATGAAGCACTGAACGTCCCGGTGTCAATATTTGAGCAGGCAATATCAAATACCAGGTCTCCGTTTTTGGATATATGCGTTGTTTTGGCGTTTCGGGAAATGAGTAGATCAGCGATTTTTGGTGCACAGTGCTGAGCAGATACGAACAGAGGAGAATATCCGTTCACTGCCAATGCTTCTACTTCAGCTCCTGCGTCAAGAAACATGAGGGCCATGGTTTCAAGGCGATCATGACAGGATGCATAATGCAACACGTTCCATAGGTCATTATCTTGATGCTTGATGTTTGCATTGTGCTTTAATAAGAGTCTCGCACACTCAACATTCTCATTGTCCGCTGCATAGCTCAAAGGCGTCTTCCCCTCACTGTCTGCCAGTTCAATGTCTGCTCCAGCCTGAATAAGGATGGACAAATGTTCGAGTTTTCCGCTCAGTGCTGCACGAATGGCAGCAGTTCTTCCTCCTCCTTCCTTTGAGTTCGGGTCGACCCCTTTCTCAATCAAGGCTGTGGTAGCACGGGTGTCTGGAAATTCCAGAGATCTAGTGAACAAAATAAACTGCGGAAAAGTGGCATCGACTCCTATATCATAATCCAATAGAAAGACAAACTTCTCCGAATCTCCAGCGTAAAAGATAGCTGGGAGGTTCAAAAGACCGCCTGACTGTGTCGTATCAGCACCGTGCTCGATCAAATAACGAATTGTATCCAGATCTCTGCTCGCAGTAGCTGCGGCATGAAGAGGAGTTCTAAAAACGCCACCAGCCGACGTCAATTCTGCACCTTTTTCATGAAGCTTTTTGACGAGCTCTAGAGATATCATAGCTGCATATGATACGGGTGACACCGGCATAGTGATTTTCCATTGTAAGACTGATTGGGCTAACTTGGTATAATCACTGTCTATGTTTTTAAGCAGATCATCTTCATCGGCACATGCATCACCAATCTCTTCGCCAAATGCCATTTCTATTCGCTTGTCAAAAATCTCCTTCTCCACCGCATAGTAGGAGATGACCCAGTTGAACTGCTCAGGGTCCATCAGTCTCTTCATCTCTGGTAGGAGTCGGTCAAACGAAGCATGAATTTCCTGCTGGGTAAAGCTTTTCGAGCTTTCGGAACCATGTTTGCATGCATATCGCAAGAATGGGTAACTCTTCATCTTTTGCTCTAATTTAGCTTCGTCAATATCCTGTGGACTATTTTCAGAGAGCACGTCGAAGCAGAGATATCGTAAACACGCTCTAGACAAAGTGACAAGCTCAGAAAACCCGTCCTGGAAGACTATCGGTTGTTCCTTCACAGGTACATTGTCTTTTCTCTGAAGCAAGAATTCTTTGACAGAATGATGCACAAGGTGAACGGTACTGTCAATGGAGTCATGCGAAGCAGTAGCAGATGCTGCCCGTAACTTGACAAGTGCACCCAGAGGCTTGCGAATGAAATCAGTGGCGTATTCTGCAACAACGTCTTCGGGCACATCGTCTTGATACCACCAATCCGGGAGATTCTCATCCGGATACGTATCATCGTCATAATCGGCATCATCTAGTACCACAATAGCTTCGATCAGTTCGCGAACACTGAGCGGTCGCTCAGCGAATATAACCCAGCGCAAAATCTTTACAGCGCGATCTCTTTCATCTTCATCCAGATTGCATATCCGATCAATGTCTCGCTCATATATTTCCTCTATACCTTTTGGCATTGCGGAAACAATTTTGTCTAGTCCTTTCACAGTAGTACTAGGCTTGATTTTGAAAGACATCAACTGAACCCACAGAAACATACCCCCAGCCTTGTCGGTCGCCATTGTCACGATTTCATCCAAGTTGAGAGATGATTTTGCTCTTAATTTGGATTTTATTAGTCGCCCTAGGCCAATACACAGAGCGATTTAATGTACCTACATACCGGATTTCCTATGCCAGGTCGTGGCTTTCCTTTTCCGTTTTAGTGCTCAGTGACTCGCCGCTTTTGCTCAGTGATCGGATCAGTCAGAACAAGGCAAGTCTGCGTCCTAGAGAGCATCCAAACTCCCTCCAAGACTTTCACCAAGCTCACGGCGACATGCATCCGAACATTCTCGGAAGTCTAAGATCAAAGATTGAAGTTCTCTATTCAAGTCGTCATTGTAGCATTGTGGGATGCGATATCGAGTGAACCGGAGAGGTGGGATTGGTGTCGGTATGTTAGGCGGACTGGAGAATGACATAACCTCTAGGAGCCCAGGTGCATGGAACGGTTGACTGGGATCGAAGTGTGTTTCGGGAGTTGAGGATGGGACGTTCAAGTCGGGCAAAACTTCCTGGCTCTCAATAGTGTCCAGTCCCATTTGCAGCGAGCGAAGAAACGACATAAATTGGCGATTTCGGTGCCATTTCGTGCACAGCAGCGAGCACGCTTTGTCAGCCCCTGATTTTCCCATGCGTTCAATTTCAGGCAGCTGAGGAGCTTCGCAAGGCCATTGGCTTTTGATGGCTTTCAAGCAAGTCCCAATGTCTTCCTCCTTCTGCAGCTTGTATTCCGCCTTTCGCTGCTTGTTTTCTCGTTTTTGAGCCTTGCTGATGTTGGTTGGTGATAGCGGGAGAAACGAATTGGCGGTAATTTCTCTCAATTGCCGTAGCGACCATGTGGGGATCAATTTCTTGTCCTGCTTTTAGGTCAAGGGGTTCCCGCTGATCAAAAGGGATAGGAAGGTGCTGAAACAGGCCGGAGAAAGCGACAGTTAAGAGTGGATAGATATGGGATTCCTCTCTCCCGGAAAAGGCAATTATGCATAAGAGAGACATGAGGCTGTATGAGTCTCTGCCTTGATCACTGAATCGGCAAAGCTCATACAGAGAGCCCCATGCGTCCCTAAACGTCAATTTCAATAGGTCTGAGCAGCTCAGATTCTGCACAGAGGTCCACGATGGCCGGACACTTTCCCAACTCCCGACACTTTCAAGAAGATTAGAACACTGTGAGAGGCAAGGACGCCAGTTTCTCACCAAGCTCGCATTTTTGTAAACTCGGTGGCTTCGAACACTCTGAATATCGCGGTCACGAGACTTGTATAATGTTGGCTGAGGCTCGCGGTCATATTAAGCGACTGGCAGACGGCTCATGTTTGTTCTGCTTGGCACAGGTCGTATGGAAAATAAGTTGAATAAGAATTAAAATAAACCATGTTGAGGATAATCCGTTTCTCTCGTACCAGCCACCACCAACACCAATCTCCATGGAGATAAAAAATCGAAAAAGCAAAACATGAAGAGAAGCAAATTTGAATGAGATAGCTCCAAACCCGAGCCCCATGTTGCTCGCTCTGTGGAACAGCAGCCCCCTGAATCTGTCAAGGTTGACAACTTACTCATCTTTATGAAAAATATTCCCCGCTTGACACAGAATGATATGTGCTTGATCACATTCGCATTCATCGCGATCTAACATCACTTTACAAAAACCCCAACTCAGCGGCTAACGATCAATCCATGTATGCAGACAGTCATAATATTTGTTCACTTCTGGCAAATCGTAGCCAATCTTCTCAAGAGCTTGAATGGTGTCTTCAAATTCCCCTAGATCGACTGCTTGCACAAAATCAGGTTGTTCATTAGGAAAAAAGCTCTCTTTGAACGCAAAGTCACCTTGGAAGATCCAGTTCTTGAATGATTCCTGCTCGTCTTCAGAAACTTTTATTTCGAAAAATTTGGCTGAATCGTCCTGAGATGATGCAATGCCATTGTCGGCCATAATGGGACGCATGAATGCATTCTGCCCGTGAGTTGCAAGAAGCTCAGAGGTCCTAGAGATCCTTTCCGACAGTTCTCCTAGCATGAATGCGTCATTAACCTCGATGTATATTGATGGCGACATCCAATCTGGACGCTGGCGATCCACGCATTTATATCCCAGGGCAGTTCCCTGATCACTAGCACTTTTTACGATGTGCAGGGAGCCCCTTTGTGCCGCAATCAGGTATTTCGGTCCTGATGACTCCAACATGACACCACACTTAATGAACAATTCCAATATCTCTTCTACTACATTTGTACCAATCTCCATGAATGTCTCGTCCTTAGAAGTATGATGAAGGAGAAAGCAACGCCAAGCCAGCATAATCCCCTCAGATGCACTTCGGATTCCGGAAGCCTTTGAGCCTTTCAGAACTGATTCACAGCAGATTCGCAAAATGTCCCTAATGACCAGATAGCATTCATTTGGAGAACGGCGTCCGTATCCGCCTTCAAGCCGCGAAAGTTTCACCTTACATGCACCGATCAAAACGTAAATCGAAGCAGTGAGGTTGTAATCTCTGGATTCTAGAAATTCTGAAACGTACTTATAGAGCCCACAATGGGCTGCCTCAATGAGGAAGAAATTCTCGAAGCTTATCGAGTAGGGTGGCCTTACGAGTCCTCGAGATTCTTCGGCGGCACATCGATGAATCAGAGATAAAATTTCTCGGGGCGGCTGAGGGGGACCTTCGTCGGAGCAGTATTTTAGAAGCGAAAGCCACAATCGCCGGAGAGGATTAGGTTGATGAGGTAGAACAGAGGCCAAAGCCAATTCGGATTTGACCATTAGTGAGAAAAACTGCTCAGATCCCAATGTGTATTTCTCAAACAGCTCCTTCCCTTCCTCACTGTCGAGAAAGTCGGTGGCAGTTCTGTGTATGAATCTCACTTTCTTTCCTACCCACGGAAGGATTTTCTTTGCATTCTCTGACGCTGAGGCATAGTATTCCGGTTCAAACTGGTCGATTGAGTGTATTTCCAGAAGTCCAACAGACACTGAGAACAATGTTTCGGTAGTTTCTTGGCACATTTCCATCCATTTCCCAACGCAGGGAAACTCATTTGGTCTTGTAAAAGCATCCAAAACGTTGTCATCTGTTATCAGGGCAAGCATAGCAATGGTTGTTTCTGGCCCCATCTTGCCGCCGATATACTGAAAGTATCGTGCTGCTCTTCTGATGTATTTCTCATCTTTTTCACCCGATCTAGACCACATGTCTCTATAAAGCTTCATGAGATCTGGCGGCAGTTTGGTGACACGGTTGTATATGTCGTCCCATGTTTCGTTGTACTGTTCAATCCCATGTTTGACATCTTGCAGAACGATATAAACCCAGATGAAAACGCCTTCCGCTCTATAGCAAACTTTTGAACGGATTTTGTCATGAAATTCATGATGAGGCTGGAGCTGAAGCTCCCTGAGAAAGTCGGTTGTGTATTTGTGGATGTCCCCTTCAGTCAAATCCTGCATGCGTAGCGAGGGAGCAGACTCAAATTTGTCAGGGAAAGGACGCTCAGGGCGACTGGAGACACAGAGCTTGATTCGGTCCATTGCAATGAAGCGTTTCAAAAGAGGAAATAGCTTGATTGAGCCTCTATCAGGTTGAGCAAGCTCATCCAACCCATCCAAGAGGATAAGATATGCAGATGACGAGCCATGCAAGACCTCAAAGAGTAGCCGTTTAAGATCTTCCACGTCCCAATCGGCTAATTCATTTTTGTAGACAAGGCTTGGGGTATCCTGTAGAAATTGAAGGGCAATACCCCTCTCTTTGCACAAGACCTGATATAATAGAGAGCAAAACATCCCTTTCAGGCTCTGTTGATTATCAGTTCCTGGTTTCCACAGAAAATGCGAGATGATGTTGCATTTTGGTTGCCAGACTCGAAGTGCTTTCTTGGTCCGATCGTCATTATCAATGAACTTCATAAACGTACTTTTGCCAGATCCGGGTTTTCCATTTACCCAGTATAGGCAACGGCGGTCCTCTTGCAGCCACTCGGCAAAACCAGCGTCTCTCACTTTCTGCTGCAATATATCGTGCTCATATCGTTCCTGCGGTGTCATGTTCCCGGCGCTCATACTGGTGGATATTCCATCTTGAAATATCCATTCAAATGTGCTCTCGTGCCGATGCGGTATGCTGGTCTTTCTGCTGTTCATTTCGGCATATTTGAGACTGCTTAGAAGCTTATCATAGGCATGCGCTTCCGCGGATTCTCTGAGCTTGGCGATAATAACACCAATCTGCCTGTTACTGACAAGCATGTCTTGTTGTTGTTTGTTGAGTGTGTTGTAGATGGAAATATTGAACCCTTTCGATTCTGTGCAGTCGTGAAAGATTTGTGCAAGCAGCGCCGAATTCATAGTGGACTTCGCATCCTCTAGTCGCCGCGTACAGTCATCGATATGGTGTTTGCGTTGGAATATGCGAGCTGTAGCTTTAGCGGCCGCAAATTTTCCAGGCCCCTTAGGGGAAGTATAAGCCAATTCCTTCTTGACATCTTCGGCATATTCCATGCACTCTTTGGCGAGCTTTCGGAGGCGCTTTTCACCATCGGTCGGCTGTGCTGGATTCTGGTCTAAGGCTTGCTTCACGTCACTGAAGATATTTTTGATGTTCGATGAGTTCTGTTCGAGGTTGGGGTCCGAACTTCCGGTTCTGTTAATGGTGCGGCAGACTTTGGCAGTGCCCAGGGCAAAGGTTATGACTGCCATGATGTTGCACGCAAGACTCAATGCTTCAAGGCCGGACATGATGAATTCTTGGAATGAAGCTCTCGTCTTCAGTAGTGATAGCGGGGAAAGAGTTGGAGAGGTCAGGTTGATGAATGTAAGCGCCGTGATTGAGGATGACCTCAGCGGCTCAGCTGCGCTCCTAATACGCTAGACCGAAAGTACGAACTTATGCATAGCTGCCCAATCCCCGGGATATCCATGATTCTACTGCGGTATCAAGCGACGCTATAAAACGCTGGACTCATCTATGAGAATACTGTTGAGTCATATAGATAATCGCAATAGATCCTTGGAAATAAGTAGGGATTAATAAAAGAATACTATTCTCCATGGAGCCTCTCCCATCTGGTTCGAGACGACATTATTTGAGTATTCTTAGCTGCCAATGCGTATCGTATTTCAACTATACTCAAGGGTCGCTCGCCCAAGCACACCCATTGAAAGAATAGGAGTGACTGGTCTCGATTCCTAGCCGGGATCACGTTGCTCAGAATATACACATAGACGTTTTCTAGGTCCGCTGGGATCTCGCCTAACCAATCACGGATATCATTGATTGACTCGCCTTCGGAGATTCTTTGCTTGATAGGGGGTATTATAAGATAGGCCTATTGGAAGATATCCTTAGTATGCTGGGTCAGTTTTTTCTACTAGTATCTCTCTTATCTCTTAACTAAAAATATCCTTAAAGTCTGTCTTAAGAAGCGTATTCTTAATATATATAGTAATATCGTCTTTATAATGAAGTTGCTAGATTTGGGTAGCACTAATTAACTAGGTGAAGTATATATGAAGATAGTATAAATTAGGGGTGATTAGGTCTTTAATCTATTCAGAGACTAATACTTAAAGAGTATAAGTCTATATAGCTAACTAATTAAGGGGTAGTAGGATCTTAGAAAATATTACTATCTGATCTATAAGGTAGCTGTATATCTTATATAGGTAAAGGCCTAATCTATAAGGTAATCCTATATCTTATATATATAAGACTCTATAAGACTCTAGATTATATATATATATAAGTTTCTTAATAGATTATCCCCTCTCTAATAGCTAAATATTCTAGTTGGTAGTAGCTTAGATAAAGTCTTTAAAATAGATCTATTTATAATGATTAAATTCAAAAGGTTACTAGGAAAAGGAAAGTAGAGATAGATATGGACAGGGATATTAATTTAATATGTGATGAAACTAATCCTTAAAGAATCTTTTAATTCTTCTAAGGTCTCTAAGGTTCTTAAAGCCCGGACACTAACTGAATCGGGTAGTATTACGGGACGTAATATTAGGTACTATTCTATTCTAGGCTCTATAGTTTTAGAGTCTTAAAGCTTCTAATAGAGCCTCCCTATTTACAAAGTATTCCGTAATACTAATATAACTAGATCTTTATAGATATTATCTAAATTAGAGACTTCTTTAACTTAAGGGTCTCTTAGAAGATCTTTAGGGTTCGAGACTATCTCTTTACAGATTATAAAATCTTTAAGATCGAAGATAGGAGATTTACTATTTTAAGTATAATAGCGTGATATCTTCGAAGTTGAAATAGGGGTAATTAGAAACGGCTCTAATAATTGTATTATGTAGTTTGAAGCGATTAGAATATAAGAGCCGTATTAATATAGGCTCGAAGGATAGATTGATATAACTAAAGGAGGCCTTCGAAGTAGGATATAGGATGAAATGGTAGTCAAACTAATTGCTGAAGAGCCTCTTAGGCTCCCTTCGGCGATAGTTGATATTACTATACGCGGCTTGGCCACGTTATGTGCTAGTCATATGCTATTTAGATACAGGAATAGTAATATATTCAAAGATCAAAGAGTTAACGCACTCCGTTACAATATAGGCCGTAATATTATAAGCAGCAAGAGAAATAAGATAAAAGGCTTTTAATTGAAGAATATAAATGAATCCGTGCTTTAAATCGAGAAACATGGCTCTGTGAAGTAAAGACAAGAAAGTAGAAAAGGCAGGATGATCAGCTTGCTAAGCAAGCTAATATACAGGTTCAAAATGACTTCAATATCGCTCAAAAATGTAAGAATAAGGTGTAACTTCAAAAACAAAGAAATCGAATAGTAGGCTGTTGAACCTAAGGTTACTGATGAGGTCCCCCCAACACTCAATCGCCGTGGTAGGCAAATCCGCCTTCCTGAGCGCTTTCGGCAATAAAAAAAGTTAAAATTACTTCATTTTAACGCATTTATTCAGCCTTCTAAAAATCTCCATATAATACTAAATGTGTGTGGATCTAGAGCTTCATTTCTATATGGATGCTTAGGTGAAAAGCGGGCGTCAGGTGGGGACGGGCGTCAGGTGATCAGGTACGGTAAGGCACATGCTTGTGCTTCATCAAGCTTCTTCTGTATAATATCGTCTGAGAAAATCATATTTACTCTCAAAAAGATGAAAAGGAAAAGGAAAAATGGCAGACCACGCCAGTGGCCTTCGGACTGTTTAAAAAAAACACAAGGGTGGATATTCTCACCCCCTCTCACTCTGTCACCCGTCCTCACCCCCGTTTTCACCTCTCTCACCCGAGTCCTCATCTGCATCACCCATATCATCCACACTCACCCTAAGATGTTTTGCAGTGCTATTTTAAAGCTAGAGGCACTTTAAGAATTAACCATGCTTTCAGTGTGGCTTAAGTACGGCTGAGCGGACGGGAAGCCCTGTTCTCCACACCCTGTGGTCGTATGTGCTAGAAAATCCTCAAAGGTGGATAATATTATACGAAAAGTTTAGTGACTAGGTTGAATTATGAAAATCAACAATTGTCACATGAAAGATAAATTATCAAAATGTCATCAAGTATCCGGATTTTATGTATCGTTGATCCGGATCGGACAGGGCCAAAGTTGATGAGCAATGCTAGTGCATTGAAATGAAAAGTTGTCTACATAAAGTCATTTTCTTTTAATTCACAAGACTCTCTTGGGTTATGAATGATTTAAATTCGAGTAAATTCCACGGTCCCGTCAGAAATCATCTGGCAACATTGAAAAAGAACCTTAAAACACAGCAAACATATTATCAAAAGGTTGAAAGCTCGTCACCCTCGATGTTATCTTTCGTGAGACACTCAGGCTGATCGTCTACCTAGTAGATACTCCACGATCATGTCTACTATCACCGACCTTGGTCAAGGTCTGCATCTCGTCAGCTACTTTCAATTCGGCTGAGAACATTTTGAATCTGGACCACGTACGTGCACCACAATAGGACGAGCCACTTTTTTGACGTTGTCCGCATCCAGAATATCCGCATTTATCTTTTATCTTGATCAGATATTGTCATTAGTACGGATGATGGGAGGACTTACGGCTTGCACAGTACTGATGCTGGTTTATGACTGTGCCAGTTTTACTGACATCTGAGATTTTCCCGCCTGTGCAGCCAGAGACGATACACTGCCACGACTCCATTGCGACTATAGATCTATATCAATAGTCAGCAGCAGCTTGGTACATACATGGATGATTCAAAATGTTTAATAGACCGGTGGGGCATTTTACCTGTGTTGCAACTTGAAGAAGCT
The DNA here is from genome assembly GCA_023626375.1 of Talaromyces sp. PF30-5. Classification (NCBI taxonomy): domain Eukaryota; kingdom Fungi; phylum Ascomycota; class Eurotiomycetes; order Eurotiales; family Trichocomaceae; genus Talaromyces; species Talaromyces sp. PF30-5. The sequence continues at coordinate 766,369 of JAMAGU010000006.1, read as the reverse complement.
GCAAGATAGTAAGACTAGTAGTGGTCAAATGTTAAAATCATACAAATGTTAAAGTCACAGTCCCATCAACATAGGTATCAAGACACCCACAGAGATTGCCTTCTGCTCTGAAAGGACGCAAAAGCTTTTCGAGCGCAGATTAGCAGTGCCTCAAGTGCTATTGATTGTTGGAAGATGATGGTCGTGGTCCATCCCGGTGGAGGGGTATTGTTCAGATCTTATACTTCTCCCGAGGTCTAGATCATTTGGACCTGGATCTTCGATACCACTTGAGTTGAGCACACCAGCATGTCAGCCTCACTCTGGAAAGTTTGGCGCTCTTTCAACTAGGCAGCCATGCATACATTATAGTCACGCGCCTCATGTTTGCTTGCTGACGGGCTTGCAGCCCTGGAACTCACTACCAATCATTTGTTGCGCGCGCTGGCAATAAGTGTCTAATTTTCACCCGGGTGATATTGCACAATCTCCTGGGCCTTGAAAGTACTTGGTTTTGTACAAATACGAGGGCTTACATTTTCTCTGTTATTGGATTATAACAGGGCACTGGAGGTATTTTTGACTCTTTCCAATGCATTCAGCTGGAAAAGGAAAACGCAACGCATTCCCGAATCAAAATCCACGTTTCAATGACATCAGACAGATGAAGCCGCAAGACAAAGCCGAGCTGCTAAGTTTGATCCCTCGTTCAAAATTTCTGACTCGAGCGTACTATGTCATTTCAAATTAATGTGTTCAAATGTTATTGCATCCGAGTCTTACCCCGCACATTTCTCATAACCGGTGCTAGCGCGCATGTGGACGTAAATCTCCAGGGATCAGAATTAACTATCAATTCTATAAGTACTTACTAGATCCTGATGTCGCTTAGAAACAAGCATGGGCTTTTAGACTTTTCTGGCGGGATGAACCGCTGGGAGACGGGAAAACGTCAACGATATCATCAAGTCTTATTGATAGTCGTGGTCCACTCATATTCCAGAGCAATGAGAATGTTGATCAAATGAATGTGGCATCAGATAATTCTTCCAAGAAAAGTTTACCTTTTTAGCTCACATGCATAATCTTTATACTATTGTGTTCGTATTAAGCTCCTGCTACATAGTGTCTCAAATGCATACTGCTGTTGCCGTAATTGTATGTATGCCCAGGTGTCTCCATAATGTATTAAATCGCGTCAAACTACATACCAGTATCGAACTACTTCATATCACCTCATCTACATGTACCTGTGAAAATTTCAATCTGTTTGATTACACTTCACACAAAGTATATCAAGATGATTATCCAGTCGCCCATTGTGATGTATGTAGACACACGATCACGTGGCATGTACATCGGGTGGCGAGCCGAGAATGGAAAAGTCTGCGGCGGGAGATCCGAAGGCCCCATGCAAACACCACCATCCTACCCACTGGCCCGGTAGCATCTACCAACGTTAGCCTGGACCTTCCAAGGATTCAGAGTTGATCAAACTGGCTTCGAGTGACAAGTTGCCCTTCTTGTTCAGGCCCAACTTCGGCCTTGGTGATAGCCACATTTTTGCCAAAGCAGCAGTAAGCTGCAATCAGCTATGATGCACAAATGTCCACGCATCATAATGGAACCTTGAGCGCAGATAAAGGTATAATCTTTACCAAAGACACCCTCTCGTTCTCGGCTCGGACAAATACTAACAAAGCGCCTGTCATGAACCAGACTGCCAAAAGTGCAAGACAAGAAGAATTAATTGCGATCGAACTCAACCAGAGTGCAGAAAATGCATTGCGAGAGGCTTTGAATGTCCAGGCTATGGACGCGTCCTGAAATGGATCCAAGGTGTTGCTAGCAGAGGTGAATTGGCGGGCAGACGATTACCCGTCCGGGGCCCAATTCCTGAGGCTGACATTTCGCGCATTAATCCAATGGAAGCAAGTCAGTCTCAACTCATGGCGCTGTCACAGAGCTTACATTCGATTCCGCGTCCACCACAAGCGCAAACAGACGCCATGACGCTGGAGTTAATGCACCATTTTCAACTGAGCATCTCTGCGAAGTTGGCTTGGGTCGATGGCCCCGCAAATCCATGGAGGAATATCATCATTCCTCTCGCCTGGGGATCCAAGATGGTACTCGACGCTGTATTAGCACTTTCGTCAGAGGATTTAGCGGCAAAACTACACCAGGATCACCCCCATCGCTCATATTTCCAGAACGTTTCTCTACGCTTCCGGAATCAAGCTTTAATCTCCCTGGCAGACAAGATTGGTCTTATGAGCCAGGAAGCGTCACCTACAGGGCTAGACATAAGTCAATCACAGCAGGCTTTAGCCTCCGCACTTCTTTTATACAACGTTGAGCTACACGGCGCTGAATCTTTCAAGTGGAGAATGCATCTTCAGGCTGCTCGGGCAATTTTTGAATGGAAAAAGCAAAGGTTCCCTGCGGGAGGCCTTACGGATGCGACCGACTCGTTCCTGTTATACGAACAATACTACGCAAGTGTTTTCGCCCGACTCACGAGTTTTGATGCGCCCGGTGAGCCACTAGTCGACATTCAATACACGGACTCAACGGCCCCATTTGGGGATTTCGTGAATATCATCAATCGGGTGACTCAGATTGAGAGACTAGATTACGATCAACAATACGAGGTTCACCCGTCTCTGCTGGCCACTATGACAAAGGAGGCAAACGGGGCCAAACAGAGGATGATTGAATCGAGTCAAATGCTCCATTTTTCAGATGAACATACTCGACTTAGCCTCCATCGTCTAGTATGCATCTTCCATCATGCAACACTGATATACATCCACCAGGCTTTATCAAAGCACTATGCGTCACAGGTCAATATTCAATCTCTGAGAGATGCTATACTAGACAATTCGGCATCTCTTTCCGACAAGGTGGCTTTTGCCCAGGATCTGGTCTGGCCTCTCTTTATTGCTGGGACGGAATGTCGAGGGACTCCTGGGAAACAAGAGATTGTAGCCCGAGATATCGAAGTTGTCATGAGAATAAGCGGTACTTTGGATCGGCGCAAGGTTCTGGAATTCCTGAGGCATTTTTGGTCACTGGACCCAGACAGCAATACCACTTGGATCCAACTCATGAGAACGCAAGCTTCTAATTATCACATGTTGATATTATGAGTCAAATTCGATTCTCATAATATTGATTCATCGATCCCACCACTGAAATTTAGATCCAGACAAATATGAATGTCGAGAAGCCTGCTGTCTGTCTTTTGCATCCAAATAGTATTCAAAGTGTAGACTCCTTATTAAAGAGAACTGCATTAAACGTCGAAAGTAGCCTTACCTTTGTTTGCGAAAAGCGATGAATTGATATGATACCATCCCAAGATTGGGCTGGATCACTTGGGCAGGCATCATGATCCTTGCTCTTCCCCGCTCCCATGGACGTATCCATAGCGGAGCATGAGCTGAGATCATTCCAACCGGACGAAATCGATATGTTTTAGCGAACAAAGAGCGTTGATTGTCCCTGATTAACCGACAAGCCGGAAATATTCCCTCCGAGAATAAAATTGAAATGGCTTCATTGAACTGCTGCTCGTGTTCAAATATTCTTTTTATTCTAAACCATCTCAAACCTTTGGGATTTATCGATATCTTTCATAAAGCATTCCCTTTCCACAATGGCCTATCCTCTGAATCCCAAGAAAGCTCTGGACCTGGTAGCATTGACTGCTTCCCAGCTACAAAACCTACTTTCCGATGGCAAAATAACAACCGTTCAGCTGGTGGAAGAATGTCTGTCTCAAATCTAGAAACTGGACCATCAAGGCATCCAATTGAATGCAATGATATCCATAGCCCCAAAAGTTTTGCTTTTGGAACGAGCGGAAGTGCTCGACAAGGAGCGCCATAGCGGAAATTTGCGTGGCCCGCTACATGGCATTCCAATTGTTTTGAAAGTACAGACAAACATTTCCCACTCTCCTTGCTTGTTTGAATATCTTAAAATACTCATAACGACTGACTTTTTTAACAACAGGACATAATTAACAGTCATCCGGACTTCAATTTGCCAACTACCGCGGGTTCCTATGCCCTGAAGGGGGACGAGAACGCTAGCAACTCGGCGCTCGCCGATAAGGTAAACCCATGATTCATTTCAAGTAGCTTAGTTTCAAGCTGACACAAGTCTCATTTAATTGAGAAAGGGTTTATTACACTGGGTAAAACAAACTTATCGGTATCATCAAGAGTCCATATCTAGCGTCTTATAAATAGATTGGGGTGAAAAAGGTATCGGCGGGCTTTCGGCTATTGGTGGAGAGGTGCAGTCTGCATACGTCGAGGGCGGCGTTCAAAGTGGCGATGAGCCATTTGCACCCACTGTAAGAGTATCAAACAAGGATATGAATGACGATGACTGACAAAAGCAGGCAGAATCCTGGAGGTTCATCCTCAAGTGCTCTGGTTCGGCTGTTGCTGTTGCCGCTGGCTACGCACCTATTTCAATTGGCGGTGGAGCCGACGGTTCTATTGGAACTCCAGCTAGCATGTCCGCACTCTATGGTCTCAAATGCACTCCTGGAACAATTTCTAGAGAAGGAACACTGCTCATAACACCCACATTCAAGAGTATCGGGGGAATGGCAAAGACGACAGCTGATTTGGCAGCTCTGATAGCTACCATTATAGAAGTCTCGACGATTCCACGCGATTTGCCAGATATCCTCCCAACGTCATGGGATAATATAACTTTGGGATTCATGGTTCCCAAAAAGTGGCGGCTATCAGCTCACCTCTTGACTTCAGATGGATGACGACTACACTCTTCAAGTGGTGTCTACTATTGCACATAGTGATTATTTCAACGACTGAACGTTGTTTAGCTTGTGATAGAGGACTATGTATGAAAGCGCGATTGACAAAATTAGAGCTGCCGGGGGAAATGTCCTCTATCCCATCACATGCGCAGTCTTGTCCATCCTCCCACCCTTGAGTTTCAAGGCGAATCGGGATATCTTACGATACTTTGTAAGTCCCCATATATAGTATTTTGCCCTCGCATTCCCACACAAATCTAAATCAACCAGTGAGCGCACGTGCGAGGTTCGAGAGAACGTTAATGCTTATTTCAGCACTCTCGCTTCATCTCCCGTCAGATCTCTAGAAGATATTATCAATTTGTACAAGGAGCATCCCGAGCTATAGGCAGGAATTGGCAAGTGTAAAAAGAATTGATCGATGTTTTCAAGTTTTATTTTCGCGATATTTATTGTTTCCAGGGTGACTAATTGAGAAAAAAAGATCAAATTTACCACATCCAATGCCAAGAAAACAACATGATGCCAGAGGTTGCCAATGAAGCCCGAGTGGTGATGAGAAAGGCTACCAAAGAAGATGGAGTCGACAAAGTGATGAGCGAACATGGTGCTAATGTTATTGTCACTCCGACGGATAGCCCCATTTCCACTAGCTGCTCTTGCGGGTATGTATACTGTCTATGTGGGCCGAACTAAGCGATCATGGCTAAACTCCATCTAGGATATCCCTGCGCTACAGTCCATTTAGGCTATCTGGAGCCTAGTGGAAGACCGGTTGGTCTCTGTTTGGTGGCCAAGGCTAATGAGGAAGGGACGTTGCTTCGGGCCATGAGCGCATACGAGGCTACCATGCCAGCACGCTGACTTCCGGCACTATTGATTTGATGTAGAGATTCAGTGTTCATGAAATCTGAATACTTCATGGTATTTTGATAATGTATCTTTCATGTGGCAATTGTTGATTTTCAGAATTCAACCTAGTCACTAAATTTTTTGTATAATATTATCCACCTTTGAGGACTTTCTACCACATACGACCACAGGGTGTGGAGAACAGGGCTTCCCGTCCGCTCAGCCGTACTTAAGCCACACGCCGGTCAGTTAGTAGTATGGTGGGTGACCACATGCGAATCCTGACTGTTGTATGTTTTTGAGTTTTGTTATCGTTGTTTTTTAGACAAGATCTTTGATTGCTAGCTGTGGCAGTGATAAGATAAACCCACTGCTCTCAGTGAGCGCGGTTGGAAGCTGCGCAGAAAATTTTAAGTTCGAACGAGCAAGCAATGGTGCCTAACTCTTTTTCGGACTTCGACTAGAATTTAAGAATCTATATAGCAGATTAAGATCACTAGTCACTAGTTGACTGAGAAGTCTTAATTATTCTATAATATCGTATACTAAGATATTCCAATCCAAGATATCCTAATCCAAATCAAATAAAGACAGATTAATTTCGAAGAGGTACAAAGAGTACGCCGCCCCGTATTTCCTCAAATCTAAATATTATAACACTGGTTCAATCTCGTCCAATCTAATTCAAAAGACGGAAGAAAAGATGATTCAAAAGATGATTCAAAAGATGTATAAAAAGGACCGGTAGAATCCCTAAGAGTCAAGACTAACCGTCTAAACCAATTATTTTAATAGGGAGCTAAAAGGCAGAATACTACTCGAGGACTACCGCCTATAGAAACCAATCAAACGGTCACATACACCGTCCGCACTACCTATCTTCGTTGCCTGGCGCTGAATGAAGGGGCAGCGTGTCGGCCGTGCCGTCGTCGACTCTCGCGCACAGAATAAACTCCTGATTCCCGACCTATACCCGTTACCTAGACAGGAAGATATCATCCAGCTCGCGCAAGGGAAAAAGTTCATAAGTATCGTCGACGCCGCGAAGTTTTTTTACCAGTGGCGTGTGCACCCTGATGACGTCAAGTACCAGGCTGTGGTCATTCCCAGAGAGTCAATCTCCTTACCCAAGATAGTGAGTGAAGGGAAACAAAGCCGTGACTTCCCCCATTGAGTTCAAGACTCTGAAATGACTGTTAAGCAGCTTGAAAAGCCTGGTATTGACAAGGGGAAAAAGGCAGATCTGCCTGAGAGCCCAACAACACAGAGACATCAACAGCAGTCTATAAACCGTCGATTGGAAATGCTCGAAGTAATGCTGAAGACGCCCGAGCTCGAGAGAAAGCAATCGACTCCCGCTGGAGAAATAGGGTCCGCATCTGGAAGCAATACCACGGAGCCTTTGCAAGGAGGATCAATCGATCGAAAGCTGCAAATGATCGCAATAAAGCTGTTCAACATCGATGAGAAAGCTGCAAGATTCACAGAGCTCGAGAGAAAAATCCAGTCAAAGGAGGAGGAAAACAAGGCCCTCCAAAGTAGGTTACCATTCACAATCAATTGTTATCGATTTTGTTTAAGTAATGTATCTTCCAGAGGAACTTGACTTGTACAAAGAGCGATATGGAAATTTGACTATTGACCGCGAGGGAATTGATGATGAGATCAACCATATGTATATTTAGTAGGCACCTGGGCAGTGATATTGGCACTCAGTATTACTAGTAGCCTTGGAAGCGGTGGGCACACTCGCACGCTGCCACTTTACTATGCAGTATCCATAATCCAGGACTAGAAGACTGAAACTGTTAAATCAATCATGATTGATTATTTCCAGTTCTTAAAGTTCACATTCGTTTACAGTGCTCTCACTTTAGAATTAGAAACCAGAGATGAACGAGTAGTTAATTATCCAGCCTTTGAAGCAAAGGAACCCCATCAGAGACTGCCTAGGGCTTGGAACTTGAGGCTCACATCGTACTGATGTCTTGCGCATCGTGATATTTTTTTTCTATCTTTCTAAAAGCGCAATGACCTCAACCGATCTACATTGCAGTCTAATCTAAATATTGATCTCCGCTTTCGCCGCGCTACCGAGTTATTCTGGCTCACCACCACGGAGCGAGGCTGCAAAGACTAGCTCCAACTTACCGACACCCGCACGTCCATTGACAAGCTCCACTTTGTCGGCAAAGCAGAGCCTCGCATAGGTATTATTCGGGTTTCCCGAGCCACCCACCTTGCTCCGCTTCTCCTGCTTGTCAATCGCGTGAACCCATAGATCAATGCTAATCCGGATGTCTAAGCCCCGCCGCTACGTTCGAGCCCCTTTCCACGGGTGAAGAGAGCAGCGATTGTCGCGATGAGTCCGAATGCAGCCGATGCTGCGAAGGAGAGTTGGATACCCTTGTAGTAAACCAGGCGCACGGGCATCTGGATTTCGGACGGTAGATCATGGATTGCGGAAACGGAATGACGAATTTCACCAATTAACTAGATTTCAAAAGGAAAGAGGGTCAGCTATTTTCATTCTTTTCTAGCTGTTGATGTGCTGGATAGACGGGATAGTACTTTCCATTTGTCTGGTACTCCACTCAAGGCCTCTGGTAGGCCTGAGTATAGTGTATTTTGGATTATTGCGGAAGTTATCGCGACGCCCCAGACTGTGCCTAGGGAACGAATGAGGTAAACTGTTGAAGCGGAGACTGCGTGGTCTGGAATCCCTTGTTAGCGTTGTCAGTCCATCGCTTGTAAGGAAGACATACCGTCGTGGTCGAAAGCGGACAGGAACGTGAATAGGATCCCTGGGTAAACTATTCCCTGTCCCAGATTTGCCGGGATGATGTATGCGAAGTATTTCCAATCTGGATCGTTGAAACCGAGGAAGGCGACTAGAAAGTTTCCAACGAACATTAAGGTTGCGCCTGTGCGCACAAGCTGGGCCAGTTTGCCCCATCGTGACATGACTACCCCGGCAATAAGTCCACCGACTGGGGTCATCAGGGAAGGAATAGCCAGTCGGGCACCAGCCTTGGTCGGTGTCTCCATGAGAATGACCTGGAAGAAGAGGGGCAGCGTGAAAAGAAACTGGAGAGTCAGTGTGGTTCTTGTTCACAGGGACAATCAAGGATCGGCCTACAGCATAAGCGGCCATTCCAACACAGACATTTGCTATCTGAGTAGAGACCGGATGAATACCCTTCAGCATCTTAAGAGGAATAAGAGGGACAGCCTTTGTTTTTGCCTCGACGGTAATGAAAGCAGCTAGAAAGCAGATACTGGCGACCAGTGGGAGAATTACCCAGATATTTGTCCATGGCAGTTCATTTCCACCCAGACTCAATCCAATCAGCTGTGTTGAGAGAGCGAGCACGAGCAGAACTGATCCTGAGAGGTCGACCTGGGGCCAAAGACCCTTGGGTTGATCAGATCCGTTGGTGTTTTTCTTAGGCGGGAACTTCAGCACGAAATGACCCAATACAAGCACCGCAAGCGAGATGGGGACCTGGACTAGAAAGCACCAGCGCCAACCAATCGTGTCAACAATGGCACCTCCAAAGGAAGCACCACAGATCGCGCCAAAGCCGTAGGAGGCATTCTGCACAACTTGATACATTCCACGATTGCGAAAAGGAATCAAATCGGAGTTAATGATGGTTGCTTTGTTCTCCATGTCAGTAGCTGTTTCTTTAATATGTGCTTATCTACAGCAGAGCTTCACTGAGGTGATCATATGTACTTACCCATTGTCATCAAACCACCCCCACCAATACCAGTCAACGCTCTCATGATGTTCAAGAAAATCACATCTCTAGCTACAGCACATCCTAGGCAACCAGAGAAGAATGTAATTGTCGCAGTGAAAAAGCAAGCGCGGCGACCGAGCAAATCTGAAAAGCGACCGTAGAGAGGCTGGAATGCTGTACTCGTGATAAGGTATGAGGTTGTCAACCAGGACGCGGTGTTTGCCGCATTGAACTCAGAGCTAATCACAGCGTATGTCGAGGCGGTGATAGTTCCATCAAACCCAGCAAGAAACACATTTGACATGATCGCTAATGTGATCTTAGTTAGTGCATAGGTCGATGATTTTCCAGTTGTCGCGAATATTCTCACCCAGTTGTATCCATAAGAATCCCCGTGGCGGACGCCAAGCAGTCACCAGAGCAGACCGCAGAAGAGGCTGCTCTTCGCTTGGAGCGTGAGCGGGCATAAGTGCCTCCTGGTCTTGTTCAGTCATGGTATACGTCTATACAAATTCCCGATCTTCTTATTTCGGTATAAGTTGAATGCGATACCTATTATACTGGTCGCGGGGATACGCAACGATCGGCACGAAATGAAAAAGATCCTTAATAAACTTTCTACGAATACGGAGTTTGTCACATCTTTTAGCACATGAATGTAGCCGAAAACTCGGCTACTGTTTTCGTGCGATAGGATTTTCCGCACACTGACGCTTGGCTCTTATTGAGGGGGGAATGTCCAAGCATCGGGCACCTTATTGGGAAGGGCGGGACGGGGAGACCCGCTATACTGCAAGCACGACATCCGATGGGCCGTTGACATTATTCACACATTCATACCTAGTATGGAGAGGATTGCATGGAGCCATGGGAAATGACGTTTTATAAGTTAATTGAGTTTTAGTAGAAATATTTAACCCCCCGCTTGGAACGTGCTGGCCCAGATAATTCTCATGCAATACATTTACAAGTATCGAAGATAGTGTCCGACAGGTTGGAATTATCCTAGATACAGTGCAGAATACCCAACTAAGGTTAATGTACCCTATGCTTCAAATCATAATCGGTATCATGGAAACTGATCGCTGGACTAGTCTCTCACCCCAAGATGAAGGTCCTTGAAACTCTCCTCGGTGCCTCGGCACTAGTTGGCCTCGCAAGTGCAGATTGGCAGTTCAAATCCCGTACAGACCTGGCACCGCCTCGTCTGAACATTACCATTCCTGCAACGCATGACGTTGAGAAGGGTTATCTCTTTGTTGCTCCCTTTCCAGGTCAATTCCCTGATCCAGAGCATCATGGTCCTCGTCAGGAAGGTCCGTATATCTTCCGTGATGATGGCGAGCTCGTCTGGTCTGGATACACCTACTACTCAATCTGGGCGGCGAACTTTCATAAGGGAAATTGGAAGGGTCAGGATGTGCTGTATAGTTTTGAGGGAGACCATAACCCTGCGTATGGACACGGGCATGGCCATGCCACGATTCTGAATCAGAACTATGAGACCATTCGTGAGCTTCGCGCAGGGGGTCATAAGCTTATGGATAAGCATGAGCTTCACTCTGTTGATGGGAAGCATGCTTTGATTCAGGTTTATCAGCCCGTTCCTGTAGACTTAAGTCGATGGGGCGGTAGTTCGGAACAACAGTGGATTGTTGATGCCATCTTCCAAGGTATGTCTGTCTCTGGTGGCTGCCGTTGGTGTGGATTGCTAATTTCAGGTAGAATTGGATATTGAGACTGGCGAATTACTCTTTGAATGGTCTAGTCTGGAGCATGTTAGTCCAGATGGTAAGTGGTTCATAGAGCTCCTGGTGACCCACCACTCTGCTAATAGTCATTCTCAGAGGCTGTTCTCCCCTTGAACCCTGGCCAAGCCGGCGCAGGATGGAACTCATCCGATGCCTGGGATTATTTCCATATCAACTCTGTCGACAAAGATGCTGCTGGTGACTATCTCATCTCTGCACGCGACGCATGTGCTGTCCACAAGATCAACGGTACCACCGGCGAGATTATTTGGCGTCTGGGCGGTCTCAAGTCCGATTTCAAGCTTGGTTCCAATGTCGCATTCTGCTTCCAGCACCATGCACGATACGTCTCCCGCGATGGCGATGAGGAAGTGATCTCGATCTTTGACAATTCCGCTCATGGCACAGAGAACCACCGCGGCCATGAAGTCCACACATTTCCTTATTCCCAAGGCAAGATCATATCGGTCAATACCGCCACCTGGACCGCAGAAATCATTCAGGCTTTCCAGCCTCCAGATGGTCTCCTCGCCAAGTCGCAAGGAAGCACCCAGCTCCTTCCCAACGGCAACGCACTCGTCAACTGGGGATCCGAAGGTGCAATGACCGAGTTCAGAGCTGACGGTACGCCTATCTTCCACGCATACATGGACTCAGGCCTCCTCGGTGAAGGCGTGGAGAACTATCGCGCCTACCGCTTCAACTGGACCGGTCTCCCCAACGAGGATCCAGCCATCGTAGCGGAGAAAACTCCCTCTGGTACTGCTGTCTATGTCTCATGGAATGGCGATACTGAGACCGCCATCTGGCGCTTCTATGCTGTGGCCGACCGGTATGGATCGCGATCCTTTGTGGGAGAGACTGAGCGCCAGGGATTCGAGACCTCGTTCCTTTTGTCAGGTCATGTTCATGCCCAGGTTCTTGCTGAAGCGGTCTCTGCTCAGGGTCGGGTCCTGCGCACCACCGACATCACTCATGTTCGTGATCAGGTTCTGCCGTCTATTCCCAGTGTTGATGAGGTCATGCCGAAATGGGCCGACCGTGGTTCCTGGAAGCAGATTGTCTTTCAGGCCTAAGGGCCCCGAGGTCACCCTGTGTATCGTATGCATGTGTGGGTTAACCATATTATGACTGTTGTTTAACTGTTGGCATATGTGGAATGGATGATGTCAGAAGGCGGTGGTGGATCCAAGATTGTCGATGTAGCAGATGTAGGTAGATCGAGAATTCTAAATGGTATTGGCGATGAACCACATGGCTATTGCAACACGTGAATAGAGAAATTCTGTAGGGTATCTTACCAATACTAGCCTATCATCGCACAGAGTTATTTCTTAAAGGTTTTCTTCAAAAATGTTCAAATCCTTTCTGCATGTCAGACACTGTTAGAAGTATTTTCAACTCGCTTAAGGGCAGCTCGCTTAAGGGCAGCTCGCTTAGGGGCAACTTGCTTAAGGGATTAAGATGTTCTATAGTTGAATGTCTTGGAATCAAATAACATAGGGTCTTGGGTTATTCTTCTACTATCCATACCTAAGTAACTACTTAACTCCATGAGCGTCATTTCCTACAAGCAAATTGCCCCGCATGGAGGCCTCCCAAGCTATCCCAAAGAGGCCAATGCAGCGGGAGGAATCAGCCGTGGGTCTCCACTGGGTTAAACCGGTCTTCGGTGGATGCGTGGACTGGATACGACACAAATACGCAGCCAATCACTTGGGCACCCCGCATAGCACCTCTTATATTGGCCCATTAAGGTTGTTGATGCTTCCTGCTCACTATAATAACTTTGGATTTCTCCGCAATCACGGATGATAGTATATACATCTCCCGATTCACACGGGAACTCTAAGTTCCGAGATACAACAAGCACACAGGCTACCCTAGGTCCCTGCCATGTGGCAGTAGTTAGTCAAGTACATCTACATCCGATTGGACCCTGTTCAGGCACTATCCTGATCAATGATCCGGTGCCTTTAAAGGCACTCTGTGAGGTGAAAAAGTGAATATTCTCGGCTCTCACTACATCCGTCATCCGGGGAAGGCATATTCAAAGCAAGTAAGCTTTCCAAAGTCATTTTCATTATTTTCTTCTTTCACTTCTTCTCTTTTCACCTTTCTCTATCCTCCTTCAACGTTCTTTTACACCTTAAATAGATAGAGTAAGCTACGATGTCTACCTCTCTCTCTCTAGTGCCTTTCGAAATGGGTACTGTAGCCGTGCAAACGACCGAAAATGCGGAGGAGTCCATCACAGATAAGACTGTGAAATCAGAGCTTTACATGCAGAACGAAACCTCTGATTCCCCTGTCGCCGCTGAAGAATCACGGCATGAGGAGATCACCAACCTTGCACGGACTCTTTCGCGTCTTTCGCAACAGCAAGCCTCTGGCGCTTTATCTGAGGTGATAAATACGTTCCTTGACCCAACTAAGAACCCTCAGCTTGATCCCAATTCTCCCCAGTTCAGTTCGCGTGAATGGGTTCGCAACACCCTGCAGCTGACCCGCAACCCACGTCACTTCCCGCGTCGTACAGCAGGAGTGTCTTTCCAAGACCTAAATGTCTTTGGTTACGGGACCGCTGCAGACTATCAATCAAATTTCGGCAATATCTGGCTGAAGATGTTTGATGGGGCAAAGCAAATGCTAGGGTTGGGGCAAAAAGTGCGCATTGACATTCTGCGAGACTTCGAAGGATACATAGAGCATGGGGAGATGTTAGTCGTGCTCGGTCGCCCCGGCAGGTAAGCTTTTTTCTCCTGTCTAACCCTTCTTGACATAGAAATGGAAGAGAGTCAGTGGCGTTGAATGTCTTTGGTTCATCGGCTGATTGTTTGATTCTTTCTTTTGCGCTCAACACAGTGGATGTACTACGTTCCTCAAAACTATCGCCGGCGAGACCCACGGCCTCTATCTAGGAGAAGAAGTTGATGTCCGATATGAGGGTATTACGTGGGATCAGATGCACAGTCGATTTCGCGGAGAGGTGATCTATCAGGCTGAAACTGAGATCCACTTTCCCCAATTGACTGCGGGAGAAACATTGCTTTTTGCAGCTCAAGCCCGCACGCCTAGCAATCGACTTCCAGGTGTAACTCGAGATCAGTATGCGTTGCATATGCGAGATGTCACTATGGCGATGCTTGGTCTGACACATACCATGAACACCAAGGTGGGGAATGACTTCATTCGTGGCGTTTCAGGCGGCGAGAGAAAGCGCATCAGTATCGCGGAGACAGTGCTCTGTGGTAGTCCTTTACAATGCTGGGATAACAGTACACGTGGATTGGACAGTTCAACTGCTTTGGAATTCGTCAAGAATCTTCGCTTGTCCACTGAATACAGTGGGACTACGGCAGTTGTCGCGATTTACCAAGCTAGTCAGTCAATCTATGACCTTTTCGATAAAGCAATTGTTCTCTATGAAGGACGACAGATCTACTTTGGTAAGGCCAACGATGCACGCCGGTTTTTTATTGAAATGGGGTTCGAGTGCCCTGATCGCCAAACAACAGCGGACTTCCTTACGTCGCTCACAAGTCCATCTGAACGTCAGGCTCGACCAGGCTACGAGAACCGAGTCCCTCGAACACCCGACGAATTTTCCAGGCGCTGGAAAGAAAGCACTGATCGTGAGAAGCTTCTCACAGAAATTAAGAGGCATAACTTCCGGAATCCTTTCAAACGCCATCAGCTTGCAAAATTCGAAGAATCTCGATCTGCGGAGAAGGCAAAGAGCGCCCGTGCTACTTCTCCGTACACCCTCTCATATCCCATGCAAGTCAAGTTGTGTCTCTGGCGTGGCTTCCTGCGCTTCAAAGGCGACATGAGCATGACATTAACCTCCATTATTGGAAATACGATACTAGGTATTATCATTTCCACCGTTTTTCTCAATTTACCAGACGATACATCCAGCTTTTTCCAGCGAGGCGCATTGCTATTCTTTGCAGTCTTACTCAACGCATTCGCTAGCTCTTTGGAGATTCTTACTCTATGGCAGCAACGACCAATTGTAGAGAAGCACTACAAATATGCTTTGTACCACCCATCTGCGGAAGCGATTAGCTCCTACATCGTGGAACTACCTTCTAAAACATTAGTCGCTATTACCTTCAATATTATCGTATACTTTATTCCACATCTTCGGCGCACCCCAGGACATTTCTTTACCTTTTTCCTGTTCTCGTTTACCACTTTATTGGTGATGTCGAATATCTTCCGATGGATCGGAGCTGCGTCGCGTGCGATGGCTCAAGCGATGGTCCCATCATCTATCTTCATGATGATGCTCGTGATTTATACAGGTTTTGCCATTCCTACTAGGGAAATGCACCCCTGGTTCAGGTGGCTAAACTGGCTAAATCCTATTGCGGTAAGATTCTTTCTCATATCCCTAGATGATTCGGCATGGATTCAGATATTAACTAACAGCTTTCTAGTACGCCTTCGAGTCACTGATGGTTAACGAATTCAGTGGCCGCCACTTCGATTGTATGTCTTATGTTCCACGTGGCCCGGGCTATGAAAATGTCGCTCTCCAGAACACAATCTGCGATGAGAAGGGCGCTATTGCCGGTGAAAACTTTGTCGACGGAGATGCCTACATCAACACGACATACGAATACTACAAGGAGCATATGTGGCGGAACTATGGGATTCTCATTGCATTCTACATCTTCTTTCTGGTGCTGTACATTGTTACCAGTGAGTTCATTCGCGCGAAACCTTCCAAGGGCGAAATCTTGGTTTTCCCGCGAGGCAAGATTCCTGCCTTTGCGAAGAAGATTCGCAGCGGTGATTCAGAGAGCGGTCTGTCTGAGAAGAATCATGTCGCCGATTCTCAGGATCAGACAGCGAATCTTGCCAAGCAGACCTCCATCTTTCACTGGGAGAATGTATGTTATGACATCAAGATCCAAGGTAAACCTCGTCGCATTCTTGACTGTGTAGATGGCTGGGTTAAGCCGGGAACTCTGACTGCCCTGATGGGAGTTACGGGTGCCGGTAAAACCTCATTGCTAGACGTGCTCGCTGATCGAGTGACTATGGGTGTTATAACGGGCCAAATGCTCGTTGATGGGCGTCAGCGCGATAGCTCATTCCAGCGCAAAACAGGCTATGTCCAACAGCAGGATTTGCATCTGGAGACCAGTACTGTCCGTGAAGCACTTACTTTCAGTGCCCTTTTACGCCAGCCCTATAGCATCCCATATAAAGAGAAGGTCGCTTATGTCGAAGAAGTCATTAAAATGCTCGATATGGAAGAGTATGCAGAGGCAGTTGTGGGTGTCCTGGGTGAAGGATTGAATGTAGAACAACGCAAGCGCTTAACCATCGGCGTGGAAATCGCTGCTAAGCCTGATCTGCTTCTTTTCTTTGACGAACCGACTTCTGGTCTTGATAGTCAAACAGCCTGGTCTATCTGCTCATTGATGCGCAAGCTTGCTGATCACGGACAAGCTGTTCTCTGCACTATTCACCAGCCGTCTGCCATCTTGATGCAACAATTCGACCGTCTTCTCTTTTTGGCTAAAGGTGGCCGCACTGTGTATTTCGGAGAGTTGGGCTCCAACATGGAAACTTTGATCCAGTACTTCGAGGACAAGGGCTCGATCAGCTGCCCAAATGATGCTAACCCTGCTGAGTGGATGCTTGAGGTTATCGGCGCTGCACCAGGCTCTCATGCAGATCGTGACTGGGCTGATGAATGGAATAATAGTCCCGAACGTGTGACTGTCAAGAAAGAGCTCGCCAGGATGAAGGAGGAGCTATCTCAAATACCTGAAGCCTCTACAATGACTGGATATGGCGAGTTCGCAACGCCAATCTGGTATCAGTTTCTCATTTGCATTCGCCGTGGGTATCAGCAGTATTTTCGAAGTCCCGGATATCTCTATTCCAAGACTGCAATGTGCATCTTGCCGGTTAGTGAACACAGAACATTCTTTTCATGCTGTATGTGTAACTTTACTCACTCCCTCCCAGCCCCTTTTCATCGGATTCAGTTTCTGGCATGAGCCCAACAGTCAACAGGGATTGCAAAACCAGTTGTTTGCAATTTTCATGCTCCTTATCATTTTTCCCAATCTTGTCCAACAGATGATGCCCAGTTTCTGCGTGCAACGTTCGTTATACGAAGTGCGGGAGCGCCCATCGAAAGCTTACTCGTGGAAGGCTTTCATGGTAGCTAGTATCTTCACCGAACTGCCATGGAACGTCATCATGGCTGTCCCCGTGTATTTCGCATGGTATTATCCGATTGGACTGTACCACAATGCGGCCCCGGGCACGGAGGCGGAGCGGGGCGGAACTATGTTCCTTCTGATTCTGATATTCATGATGTTTACATCCACATTCAGTTCCATGATGATCGCCGGAATTGAGCAGCCAGAAACTGGCTCTAATATTGCACAGCTACTATTTTCACTCTGCTTGATCTTCAATGGGTACGTTCAAAGATGTCTCCACCTAGCCCATGATATCCCGAATTCCTGGGCGCATGACTAGGACAAATTCCCCAAAACTCGGTTCACCTTGTATAGTTGTTTTTATTTTTCCCATTTTCGCTCTTTCCCTTCCCCTGCAATTTCTTTGTTTTTAATTTTTTTTTTTATCATTTATTTTTTAATTATTTGACGATCGTCGTGCATTTACTAACTTTGGCATGTCGTCTTGTAGTGTCCTCGCAAGTCCCACCCAGTTGCCCCGGTTCTGGATCTTCATGTACCGGGTCTCGCCTTTCACTTATCTCGTGTCGGCGGTCCTCTCAACCGGTCTGTCGGGAAGTCAGGCTAAATGCTCAAACATCGAGCTCCTCACCATTAGCCCACCGTCCGGACAGAATTGTTCCAGCTTTCTGGGAACGTATGAGAAGACGTACTATGCGACGCTAATCAATCCCGATGCAACGTCAGGCTGTCAGCTCTGTTCGATCTCGACGACTGATATGTTTTTGCAAGGGATTAATGTGTTCTACAGTGACCACTGGCGCAATATCGGGCTATTGTTCATCTACATCGTGTTCAACGTCTTTATGGCCGTTTTCCTGTATTGGCTCGTGCGCGTCCCTAAGAACTGGGCTCGCAAGGTCAAGCAGGCGTGAGTGTGGACTGTGACGCAGCACATATTCGTGGGGGCGGATTTTCAGCCTGACGGATGGATCCATGAAGCTAATTTAGAAGCTAATTGAGAGGAGTTTATCAGGTAGAGGAATTTTTAGTATTTTTTTTTAATTTGTATGCATTAAGTTTCTACCTGACCAAATAAAATTTTAAGATAATTTATGGTTCCGATCGTGCTACAGTAGTTTACAGTTTCTTTTTTCTTTTGTTATGATTTCAAATTCCAAATCATCGTCGCTTAAATGGTGCACCCCGTCTCCGTCTCCGATTCCGGATCCGAGTCTTCCAAAGTTGTTGGTGCGTACGACGGGGTATCTCGGAGCGCATACGGAGGGCACGATTATGATCAAGAGTGTTCAGCTGAGATTACTGTAGCTGAACAGCTTACGATCTATAGGCGAACAATCCCCTGCAGACACAGCATCTAGGGTAGTATCCGTCTCCGGTCCCGGATCCGAGCGTCCGTTGCGGCATATAGCCGCACCGTCATAGACTACACAAGGGTACGCGATACTAGAATAGGCGAAGCAGTGGACAAAACCAAGCATCGACTTTATGACCTTCTTGATTTGCAACTCTCCATAGTAGAATTTTTAATTAATTATCCAATAACTGAGGAATTAGACTTCGACCCGAGCGTATGGAGGGAAAACCCAAGCGGCTCAACTTCGGGATTTCCGGCATTGGCCGAACAAGCCATTCATAGGGGAAGCGAAACCGAATGTGGGGGCCGTTTAGCTGCTTTTTTCCTAAGGCAATTAAATAAATTCAATCCCAATCAGGAAGTAGTTAATTTATTATTTATTAATTTCTAAGGACTGAATCAGCAAGATTGATGCTATGGTCCCCCGACTGGAGTATGTAGGACTGTAGGGCGTCCAGGTGCAGGTGATTTACAAGGACTTATTGGATATTCTGGCTTTCTTAGGTGCATATAGCTGATGTCGATCAATTCAAGTTGGAGTCGTGTTGCACACCGTTTCTTCTGGAAGGAAGTACGGCGTAGCATATCACGCTACTGCAGCATGGAAATCCAGGATTCGAAGGTTCCATGGGGAAGGAATCGTGAATTTTGGACCTCGCAAGAGGTCGCAAGCTCTCATCGCCTCCGTACTTTTCATAGTAGTAAATACGCGATGCTAAAAATATAAAGAATTACTGGGTCTTGGGGGGGAGAGGGGGGCATTGGAGAAGTGTCGATCGAACGTACGGACCAGAAGAATGATGCAAAAAAAAAAAAAAAAAAAGAAAAAAAAAGAAAAAAAAAAGAAAAGAAAAAATTCACCTAAAAAATAAGGAAAATCAAATAAAATCAAATAGCAATTTAGCATCTGAAGACGGTGAAGAAACCGAGACTGGGGGGGGAGGATCCTCGACTCGCTTGATATTCGCTATGAGAGACGCGCGATTGGCTTCATGGACCCAAAAGAAACGTTAGGGCAAAAACCAGGCAGACTCCGGGTCGGTGATCCTCGGTGGCCAGACCATGATCACAGTGATCAACACGGGGAACCAAAGACCAGCCATGGGAAAATTAAGAATAGGACTCCATCTCGCATGGTCTGCTTCATCGGGAGCCCGGGCGCAGATTGGCCGGTGCGTGTATGGATGTTGGTGTGGGTGGGGCTAGACTGACTTGGGCAGGTGGCAGAGCTTGCGAGTCAGGGACACGGACCGGAGTAAATCTGTCTAATCCGAGTCAGTAGAGAGAGAGAGAAAAAAAGAGTGGATATCTCCGTAGATTGAAGGGGGGGGGAGCCATGCCAAGCGTGAACTGGGTCTCTTTCTTTTCTCGTTATAGAATTTGGGGTCCAAAGAACTTGTTCCGGTTAGACGTGCGATCTCCCGCGCTATGTGCATACTCTACTTGGGGTTTAGTTTAGTCTCTGGCTAGTGGAGCATAGAGAGCGATGCGGTTTTAGTTGGGACGATTGCAGCAAATGAGAACGGTTCCTGCTAGTGGGGGTCTATCCATGATGTCGTTTTCTCATTGGCGTAGTCGTAATGAAGGTTTTCTAGCAAGCATTTACCGTCTGCTCACTGGCAGAAGGGAGGAAAGTGGGTTAATTTATCCGTTTTTGTCTTTCTTTCTTCCTTATGAGGAATAAACTCCCAGTACTCAAGGGCATTAATACACTATAGGGTCTGCATTACACAAGCATAAGAATACGATGGTGCAAGTGGCTTGAGCATCAATCAACATTGATCCCCCACAAGGCAAATTCAAGGTTGCTTCTATTTAAAAAGTAAAGCTTCAGATTCAGCTTCACAGCCTTCAAACGATCCCTAGTGCAGCAGTCCCCGCGGGCTAATTGTTTTTCATTCTACTGGTATGAGTCGTAAAGACCCACGTCCCCCAAACCCAGTTTGCGGCTTCTTGAGGCTCATTCCGGCCCCACAGATCCACTGCTGTCTTTTTATGGGCCGTTAGAAAGGGCATTGGGAACACTCATCTACTGATGCAACGCACTGGTCCCGCCAATGTGGTTCGAGTTATGGAGCTCGTCACGAACAAGTTGCACCCCATTATTTATAACCCGGAGAATCCTTCGTCACGGTTCCTTTCCCATCCTACATTCTCGTTTACCCTTTTCTTCAGGAATCCCTTTATATTCATCTTCACTCTCCTGAAGGGCAGAAGATCAGATAAAAAAAAAGAAGAAAAGAGTCCAGCTTATACAAAACGATGATGGAGTCCTACCCCCCATTCACAGACGTTCACCATATCGTCCCCATGTCTGGCATCAGCCACCAAACATATGACGCCCACGATCAATCTTTACCTTCTGACCACCCTTTTGTGACTCGCGCGTCGCAATTTCAATTTCAACTGTCTCCCTTCGAGCAGCCCAAAACCACTGAAATTCTGACCCCGCAGCCCTGGTGGAAGAACGATAATGCATCTTTTGGAATGGGATACTTCCCCCCTGAGTTCTCAAGCTATACAGAAGGTGTTTCACCTTGGAACAGCGGAATCTCTACAATCTCAGACCCACAAAGTCCTCGCAGCAGCAATAGCGGCAGCATCCCAGGACTAAATTGCATTGCTTCGCCAGGATACCGCCAGGACGAGATCGCCATTTCTACCGTCGATGAGTCAACCGGATACCCCGCGCCCAACGGACTCGTCGAAATGGACCAGTCTATGGTTCTCCCAAGGACTACTCCAACCTTCGATGTTCCCCTCGATCACCGTTCGCCTTTTGAAACCGACTTTGACCCCTGGTCCGGTAGTCAATCAGACCGCAACGTGACACCCGAGCAACAATGGCCCTCTCCAATCCCCTCAGACCCCATGGCCTTCCCACAACCACAATTGCGACGCTCAAAGGGCCGTCCAGCAGGATCAACATCCGCTTCTAAGGGCATCCGCAAATCTACTTCTGAGCGTCGTCCGACTTCTACACCAGGACGTAGCCGTCGCCGTCGTGGCGCGACCAGCACTTCTGGATCAAGCGGTGCTCCCAGGACGTTTGTCTGCAGTTTCGCTCCCTACGGTTGCGAAAGTACTTTTGTTTCCAAGAACGAATGGAAACGCCATGTTACTTCGCAGCATCTTCAACTGGGTTTTTACCGCTGCGATGTGGGCAAATGCAGTGTTCACGCCCACCCTACTCCTTCAAACCGCTTTCTCTCTACATCTACTTCATCTCCCCCGATTCCCCACTCGCGAAACGCTTCTACCCCTCCTCCCGGCCAACCAAATGATTTCAACCGCAAGGACCTCTTCACACAGCACCAGCGCCGAATGCATGCGCCCTGGCTCCAGTCTGGGCGGAGACGCGCCCCAGAGGATGCCGAGCACGCCGCTTTCGAAGCTAGTCTCGAGGAAGTGCGTCAGAGGTGCTGGGTTGGACTACGGACTCCACCTCTCGAAAGCCACTGTGGATTCTGTAGGGAGGTATTCTCCGGTGATGGAAGCTGGGACGTGCGCATGGAGCACATTGGCCGCCACTTTGAACGAGAGGATCGCGAGGCTTTGGGGGATGAGGTTGAAGATCTGGCGTTGCGAGAGTGGGGGCTTAACGAAGGTATTCTGACTCTTGTCGATGGCAAATGTCGGTTAGCGTCACTTGTGGGGGTTACACTATAAGCTTTGGATTGTTTGCGAGTCATTCATCTTTAGCATGTCATGGGATTGGTGTTTTATGTTTTGGGGCGGTTTCGGATAATGTTTTTGTTGGGTTTTGCTTTATCTTGGAGCCTTGGTTTTTTCTTGCTTGGTGTTGGGGTTGAATTGCATTGATAGATGCATTTTTTTTCACTTTCTTGTATTATAGATTGATACATTCTTTCCTTTGTTCATTGTCTACGTATATACTATACTACATACTACATAAACGTCTTCATGATTATGAATATACAATATTCAGTGCATAACTTTGATTTCGTACTTTGCGTATCATTTCCTTGTCATTCTTTTGACTCAATATATTGATATTCATGTCAATAGTATCTACCGAGCAAATCCGAGTTACAAATCATAAGCACATCCCTACCTAACCCAGGGTTTCAAATGGAGCTTGGCAAACACCTTCATTCCCATGGAACGTATGACGATCTCCAGACTCGGTGCTAAACACCGAGTTATCCATCAATGACAGCTCACGAGGGAGATTGAACTAAAGATAATGAAAATTACGTGTAATAAAATGATTAAAACAAGGCAGGTCCAGGCAGCATGAATAAACATAACTCCAAACATATGCCCCGTACTAGCACGGAGTAATCAGATCGAGATCAGCTCTAGAACTTTCCAAGTGGGGTATAAACAGCAGACAATCAGGGAAAGAAGACAGGCGAAGGAATCGAGGGGGTGAGTTTGTTGCATGCCAGGATGAGCAGACTATATTGAGGATCGACATAAAGCTCATTTCGTGATCCTTCACCTCCTCCGTTTTCACGCTATTGTAAAGTACAGGATATGGATTACAAGAAAAAGGAAACCTCCATGAAAGATGCTGGTATCAATCATGGTCGGAGATGGGAAATGCCAAGATTTACTGGCCCCTGCTAGTGCCATGCAGCGTGACACTGCATATCCAGCCCACGTTTTTTTTTTTTTTTTTTTTTTTTTTTTTTTTTTCCAAAGCCACGTTGTTACTCTCATTTGGCTGCATCGTCATGCCAGATGAGGGCAAGACTGCGAGCTAATTGTTCCATTTGTCTTTATCCTTTTAGCCTTATTCTTGTAGAGTCTACGGCAAACAGGGCTAGGCATCCTCTTATTAAGATCCTGCAACGTCACTATCTATGCCTGTATCATGGTACTGGAGTCTTTTTTTTTTTTTCCTTTCTTTTTTGCACGCCCTAAGAAGCGCATGGATACCTGGACTGATCTAAGTTTTACATTTTGCTTTTTCTTGCTCTCGAAAAATTTTTAATCCCTCTCCTATATCGGCATGATTTCCGCTAGGCAATGGGCAATGTACGTCGTAACTTTCTTGCTTAAGATTTTACATGTGGTGTCTAGTCTGTTTCGGGGCGTCGTGTCAAAAATTTTGATTGGGTCATTCGGTTTTTGCACTCCATTATGCGCTCATCCTAGACAACGGCTTTAGAGACACTGAAATCCGACTCGTCGTTATGGACCTAGTCCCGCTTAATTTCATTTCGAATATTCTATCCACTTTATTCAAGTTTTTTTTTTTTTTCTGTATCTTTCCGGTTCAATCCTTTTCATGTTGCCCCTTTGTTCCAGATTCCTGGGACTGATCATCATTGCTGAGACGGTGTAGAAGGTCACGCGGATTTTTTATTATTCAAACCGAGTCAGTTTTGCTCTGGAACCTTGGGTCTTTCGATTTTAGTCTCATAGATGTGGAGTAAAATAACTGGATACTCAATTTGGCCACGAGAATTACAAATTCCACATCTTGTCCCGCGGGTTTGCTCGGACCATAAGTTGATCTTGTCGATCAGGGGGCTTGGGGGCCGAGACGAGAATGTTCGCCCGTCTCATCTGTCAATGGACGGAGTACTCCGTGGGCTGTCATAGCGGATGTCCCGGACGAAATCGTTTCAGTGATCGATTTGGAAGGTACTTCGCTTGATTGCATCGTATGTGGTCTAGTTCTTTTCGAAATGCATCAGCGTTGAGAGACGGTGGTGTTGGTGGAGACCGCCACGTATCCGTGGTGCTCCGTTCTCAGCGCCCGGCAGGATGTCAGACTCTCATCTTGGAATACCAGCTAACCAGAATAAATGTTGAGCTGAAAGGCAAGAAAATGCAAATTGCCCCTAATTAATGAGACTATTGAAGATAGTGCGCTATATCATTAATTACCTGGTCTCGAGTATAAGCGAAATTGGGGACCTTAAAGAAATGAAAAATTCACTATGTGTGTACCCTTCCCACTTGGTCAGCAGAGCCCAGTGCGACCGGTGTTGGCCAGTTGAGTGCCAGAAGCTACTAAACATACTATAGAGGTGAGACCCTTCGTCGAAGTAAACTCAACGGTCACCGATTTAAACAACGGCTAACCGATCGATCAGTTCCCCAGAAAACCCCAGAAAAAAACCCCTAGCGCATCGGTAGCTACAAACCGATCATATTTCTTTTGCAGGGATTTAATCCATCATCTTTCCTCGTGGAAACAAGCTCATTTGGTCCGTGAAGGGACTCCACCGTTGGTCGTGGACGAAAAGAGAAATCTTGACGACGAGGCTGCGCCGCGGCGGAATGGACCGCGGATTTACTTAAGGTTGCTTCCGCGCAGAGACATGGGGATTTTATTGGGTGAAACAATGAAGATTTAATTATTTTCGATCTGATAATGATTGATCTAACAGGATCGATGGAGTCGAACGGGCGGATTCCGAAATACCCTGGTTTTATCGAGCTTGTTTGAGGTTATTTGGACCTTTGCATACTTCGGACCCTTTGTGGTATGTCAACATTCATGGAGCCTCAGGCCACTATTTTATCAGTGAGAATGTGTCAGAGCCTCAGAGGTCCTTTTTCGCCTTTTTTTGCTTTGCTGCCTAAATATTGATTTTTTTTTTTTTCTTGATTTGTTGCTAATTCTGGATAGTATCCTTCTGCTACTGGAAATGCCCAAGTGACATCCAAGCAATAAAGTTCCCAGCCTTCTGAAATCAATTGATTCGTATCAAGCACGGCCATTCACGACGACATGGACTCAGACTTCATATCAATGCAGTAAAATCCGTCAGCTTTACTTCTCTCAATATTGAGTTAACCTCCCGAGCATTTCCTATCTGTCACAACATGAATATTGCAAATGGAACAAGCAACGCAGGTCTGGAGATTGTAGTATGATGGCTCGTCTTGCTCTATTGAATCAGAATTATGCTGTGTTTCTTGGGGGGGTACTTCTTCATTTGGATCTCATTCTCACTTATCTGCGATCATCTTTCATCTACCGCATAGGTGTCATTGTCATGACAAACTCGGCAATTCCCTTCGAGAGATCAAGCCAAGGATCTCATCGTTGCGCATTGCACTACCTCGTATCCTTGGTGCTTCTAAATCCACCGGGATTTTTCTAAGAAGAAAACCCCGGGATTCTGGAATTTATGTCCCATGGCTCTTATATTATATGCAGAAAGTTCCAGCATATCATGTCATGATGCTCCCACCTTGTCATCCCGTTGGCCATATTGTCAGCTGTAAAGTCGAGGATAAACTGATCAGAATGCATTAGGTGATGGACAACTTCGGGCTTGAAGTGAACATTCCCATGTAAAACAAGACTTTTCGGCTACTAATTGATCGTGTTCGTTCATGACGATTAGATCTGGTTTGGCAAGATTCAACAGACATGTCCCAAACACTTCGTGAAGAATACATCACGTCAATTGGTTTAAATAATGAGCAATCCGCCACCTGGGCACTTCCCAGGTGGCAGTATTATGGACTTGTGATCTTCGTATTCAGCTTGTCTGTGTACTTACTTCTACGTCTACACATCATTCAAATACATTTACGTCAACACTAACCCACTCCAACTTAGCCATATACACACATTTGCAGGGTACCTCACTAAAAAGAGATTTTCCCAGTGAAATGAAACGACTTCATGTATCCTCTCTTCCAACTTTGACGTCACGCAATCAGATTGCTTCTTTCCTTTTCATTCGTCCAGATGTCGGCCCTTATGCGGCGCTGCGGACATCCGGTCGGAGTTACCTCATTGGGCATCACAACCCGAGTCTCGGGCATGCTCCGCGCCGAGATGAGGCGACAACGCCGCAAATTTCACGATCTATATCACGATCATGGCATGATAGATGTCTTCTCATGAGATTAGTGATGTCTAGCAATGGACATAGACTCGCGGGGTCTGTGTTGTTAATGTCTTCATACCGGAACAGAATGAACCGAGTCGGACAACCTTCAGTAGCGGGTCAGGACTACGTACAGACAATGATCGGACAAGATCACATCCACCGACCCACAAGAGAGGATAAAACCATGAATAGAACTTAAGACCGACGCAGCTAAAATAAGATCCCTCGCCTCATAAGGCATAGATTACACTTCTCCTCGGTGTGGTACATATATAAAGAGAAGCTACCCCTCCAAAGAAGCCATCATGCTCTCAGTGCAAACTCGATATCTCATCATCTCGCTTGCTTTGCTTCCATTAGGCTTCTATATCCAATCATCTCTCTCATTCCAACGCCTTAAAGCCTACGTATTCAACATGGCCGCAGAGTCTTCAAGCTTACAAGATACCTTCTCTCAGCGCGCCGACGAGCTGCGCGAGTATGTTTTTTCTCAACCCACCAGTAACTTTGAGAACAACCCTTGGGCTGTGGCAGCTGCCATTGAAACCTTCGCCAATGAGAAGGGCCACATGATGATCTTCAAAGATGCTAAGCTAGCTGTCGCTAAAGAAGCACTCATTGCTCAGCAGCCTGCTCCCCGCACTATTTTGGAATTTGGCACGTTTGTCGGCAAGTCCGCCATAGCATGGGGTGCCATTCTCCGTGATATCCACGGCGAGAATATTCCAGAAGATGTCAATGTGTACACGTTCGATCCAAACCCGAAGATGGTTGCCCTGACACGGGACTTTGTCAAGCTTGCTGGCTTGGAAAATACTGTCCATGTTCTTGAGGGACTGGGATCTGATTCTCTGAACAAGCTTGTCGCAGAGGGCAAGGTTACTAGTGTTGATATGGCATTCTACGATCACTGGGAGAAATATTATCTCTCCGATCTCCAATTGGTTGAGGATTTGAAGCTGTGGCGTGTGGGATCAATGGCCATTGCTGATAATACTGATTTCCCTGGTGCGCCGGATTACTTGCCCTATGTTAAGGCTGGTGGCAGTGGTGCCCCTGGGGCTGTGAAGTATGAGAGCAAGTCTTATGCGACACAGAGCGCGGCTGGTCGTCCTGTAAGGATTTCCCTTTCTTCTCCAACTGTCCCTGTGTATAGTACGGCTTTGCAGTGCAAACTTGAAACTAACAATCTTTTTAGAGTATCGTGGAGATCAGTACGGTGGTGGAAACCAACTAAATGGCTCTTGTGTGCAGCACATACTTGGTTTTAGAGAATATTATATTTAGAATTAAGTTTGAAAACTGTAGGAATTGGCGGTAGAATCGTTGATTGTCGATTATTTTAAATATTTGAAACGAAGTTGATGAATGAATTGAAACTTTTGCACAAATATCTTGCGCCGTGGATATGTATATTTTGGACAATTTGGCCTACATGGAAACCCAAATATAACGCAACATTAGCTCAATATTCATACAGTTTCATTGGTGAAACTCTGTTGAACCCCACCTTTAAACGGCTAGCTCCACACAAAATAGATGGGTTCCGACCTCCAATCTCCCCGCGACCAGCTCCTGCATCATCAACCATGGAGATCGGCCTCATTTTCACCAACATTTGAAGCGCCCTCGACCACCTCCTCTTCTAAGGGTTATACCGCTCACCTATTACACTGTAAATTATTATCCGACCCTACAAAACAACACCTGGAGCCGCCAGCACCTACCACTCCTTGAAATTGGGGTCGCGAGCCCCCTCAGAACACGTCCCCATCATCACACACCAAGCTCGCCATTATGTGAGTCTCCGCCCTTCATAACAGCCTCCGCACGAGCGCAAATCTAATACACTCGCCAGGACCGTTTTCTCCCTAATCGTAATCAATAAGGCCGGTGGTCTCATCTACCAGCGCGAATTCCAAGCCGGTCTGCACAAACTCTCCACAAACGACTACCTCGTGCTCGCCGGTACCTTTCATGGGTGAATAAATCCTCCTATTGCGATCGGAACTCTCAACACAGCTTCCTTAGAAAGCTTGATGCTAGATACGAACGAAAATTGACTAATTGGGTCGTCTCCTACAGTGTCCATGCCATCACCCGATCTATCACACCCAAAATCCCCCTTCAGAACACCGCATCCCCCGTCACCTCGTCGCCCGGTACAAATACTCCCGCCACCTCTGGCTACTCCTATCCAAACCCCGGTGTCCCTGCGTCCGGTCTGGAATCCCTCGAGACAGACAAGTTTCGATTGACTTGTTTCCAGACGTTGACTGGGACCAAGTTCTTACTGTTCACCGATCCGATGACGGGGAGTGTCGAGACGATTATGAATAAGATTTATGAGCTTTATGCCGACTATGTTATGAAGAACCCTTTCTATCAACTTGAGATGCCTGTACGATGCGAAGCGTTCGATAGGCACCTTGGAGCTTGGCTAAGGGGGCGGACATAGTTGACTTTGGGGTGATTCCAAGTTATGCGTGTCCAGGATTTCAGGAACTGGAACTGGAATTATGACCTTATGACTAGACATTGATTTCTCTTGTTGATCTTTTCTCTTCGTTCCAGCATTTTATATGGAATGTTCAAGACTGTTGGGTGTGCTTGGCTGTACTCTAGGACATTTACTTTACTTCAGCTCTGTGCATAATACCAATCACATCGATATTTCTCTCGTCCCAGGTGAGAATTGGCGCTGGAAAGCCGTCTAGCGTGGGAGTTTTAAGAGTATACAGGAGTAAAGACTAGGTAGATAAAAAACTAAAGTAAAACGCCGGGTATGCATCACAGATCGTTTCCACAAGAAAAGACTCGGAGAATCTACGCAGTGTCCATCTTGTCGTCATCCTTCTTGTCACCGCTGGATTCGCCATGGCCTTCCTCTGGAATTCCGCCCAGCTCGGTCTTGCCCTCCTGTTCTTCAAGATCGCGCTTCTCCTTCTCCTGTCGGTTCTTCTCCTCCTCGAGCGATAAGCGCAAAGCGAACGCCAACTCGGGGTCATCCTCGGCGGCAGCCTCGAAGTTGAACCCACCGGCATCGCCACCGTCACCGCCGGATCCAGCACCAGCGCCGGCATCTTCACCGGCCAGGATCGGAGTTGTCTGCAGCTCCTCGCTGAGCAGATGAGGGCCTGGTGGAATGACAGCCAAGTAGGAGCTGTCACCGCTGTTTACATTTTCAACAAACGCACCCAGCTTCTTAGTTTGGTCGGACTCCAAATCCCCGAATGCCACCACATCGATTGAGACGTTGTTCTTCTTCATTTTCTTAGCGAGCTTGACGAGGGTCTTTTCATCCTCTGCGATCGGGGAGCAA
This sequence comes from Talaromyces sp. PF30-5, assembly GCA_023626375.1. Classification (NCBI taxonomy): domain Eukaryota; kingdom Fungi; phylum Ascomycota; class Eurotiomycetes; order Eurotiales; family Trichocomaceae; genus Talaromyces; species Talaromyces sp. PF30-5. Next base: position 736,538 of record JAMAGU010000006.1, on the reverse strand, counting down.
GAGAATACGATAATTCGTTGCCGTTGCGACTTTTCGGAGCGGTGCTTCAGCGCCAACTATATTGTTCAAGCAGTTAGCCTTCGTCCAACGTTTCTCTGATGACTAATGCATGTGTATGTACCCCAGCAACCTGGATACTTGAGCCCAGATGAGATGTTCCGTGGATCTTAGTGTCGTGAAGTCCAGCGAGGATACCGCCAAAGTCCGTAGTAAATGTTGATAGCACCTCGGGACCCTTGCCGCCCATGCTCATCAGACCCACGGCTGACTGTGGGTGAGCGCGCATCTTGACGCTGTGGATAATGCTAACGGCATCAATTTGAGCTTGCCACCGAGTTGATCTGGGGTTGTTAGAGGATGCGAGACTGATGAGGGGAGTCAAGAGTAGCTCACGTGTAGTCTCCATTGCGACTGCTTTCGCTGTTGTCGACACTGCGGGAGAGGTCAGTACTGCGATTTAGCTCCGAGATGTGGGGGCAATGACGAACATGATCATCGTAGCTTCAAGAGACATGATGGCGGTGTATACAGGAAGCTGTCGGATAGAAGATGTGGGGGATGAGGGTGAGATAGCAGAGATGGTCGTTGGAGAACGGGGCCTAAAGGTGCTGATGACGATGGAGGTAGAGCTCGGTTCTGCCGGATTTGTCCGCCCGCACCTTGTTTGTTGTGACTCCGCGCTCCACACTTCACTACATTTCCAACCTTCAAGTTCCTCGCCGTAATCGCAACACAACCCACACCGCAAATATGACTACTCTCAAACGGAAATCTCCCGAATTCATGACAGCACCTGATGCTACTCCGACTGAGCGACCAGCCAAGAAATTACGTTTAACTCGGAGCCAGAAGCAGGCGTTGATCGACAACCTTCAGCTTGAAAGTGCGTGAAATAGGCAGCTTTTGGTCTGTACAAGATATACTGACAGCTTTAAAGTTACCGAAAGAGCTCGCAAGCTTCGTGCACAGTATGCGTTGCAGCAAAATGATCTTCGTGCGCGCCTTGAAAGACGCGTCAACCGTATCCCAATGTCCCTTCGTAAAGCCAACATGGGCGAGCTCCTCGAAAAGCACAACGCGTCTCTAGCTAAGACACAAAGCACATCGCCTTCAAGAAAAGCCTCTCCTTCAAAGGTTCAGCGAGCTGTTCCCACAATCGGCTCGATTGACCAAGCTCTTTCGCCAGCTGGTACTCGAACTCGACGACCAAGGCAAGCAGCTCAACCCACCTATTCAATACATTCGCACCACAACATCCAAACTAACAACCTACGCAGTCATGATGCTCACTTCTCTGACAAGGAGAATGGCGGTACCGAGGGCTTAAAGAACCCCAAACGCCGAGGCAAAGCACCAGCAGCAGGCGGGGCATCCCGCGTCGCCTCACAAGAAGTACGAGGCAACGACCACCGCATTCTCTCACCAAAATCCCTCAACTCCCGCACATATCCCCAATCTCCATTCCGCGCATCCCCAGAGAAGGGCCAGCCAACTTACCTTTCACGCCCTACCTCCCCACTCAAGCCATCTAGCCCTCTTCGCGCTGCTGGACCAGCAAGCACTTCTCGCCCCCGCGGCGCGACAGTCTCTGCAGTCAAGGATCCTTGGCAACAATCCACACAGGCGAAGAAGACTAGCCGCGCGGCTACAGGTCCTAGGACGGTGGCGCCTTCACCACTCCCGCGTCCTGCCACGCGACAGGGCGAGCGCAAGAATAGCTTTTCTTCGACTACCTCTACCGGTACAACCGTGACTAAACCCACACGCGCGGGTAATGCTCGGAAAGCGACAGCCTCCACTGCGGCGAAGAAGCCTGTTGCGCCCCGTGCGCAGGCTGCTTCGTTGGCCGTTAAGAAGACTGCTAGTACCGCTGCCATGAGGAAAACTACTGCTCCTGCTTCTACAACTGAGGCATCGACACGGGGAACTCGGGCGCTGCGCAAGCGTGTATAGAGGGGATGTTTCTGTCCGATTATTATTGGCAATGCAACTTGACACTTACTGGATTTCCATATCATGAGCGCTGATGGGTGGGATGGAGTTGACTTTAATTCTTCAGCGAGGAGTACCTTTTTCTTACCATGGAGGCATATCAAATTGAGGGGCGCTTGCGGTGTTATTTTACTTTGATGTATTCTTTTTTCTTTTTTTTTTTTTATTCTTTTTTACTTCATTGTTATTGTCATGGGTTTTTAGCATGGTCTTTAACAGTTTTGATCTTTCCCAATTCAATATACTATACGGATCCTTTGTCTGGCTTTCCAGCGTATCTATCAATTGGAATTGACATTGATTGTTTTACAAAGTTATACCAATTACAACAAATCTGAACTGCGTTCGAATTGTTCATAAACATTGATATTGGAGACAATTTGTAGTCCAATGCTACTGTATAATTATAATGCTATTAATACTCCATGATCCCAGGCGCCACGAGTCATTCAGAGCCAGCCCAATCGCGACATCAAGGTTTTTCAAAAAGACACATCCGGTGAGTTCAATTAGATTACGTCTTCGTTCAATACGAAGGTTTCGTCTCCTGCCCTGGTCTCTGCACTTGCTGACGAGCAGCATACTCATTATACTTAGCAGAGGTGCTAATTCTAGCACGCTTTCCAAAGACCATGAGCAAGGCCGGCATGATCATCGTAACAAGGGAAATCACTCCGATCAAAATGAACGTGTTTTGAATACCCATGCCGGCGAGCCAGGGGCTGAACGCGAACTTGATGATCATAGCGAAACCGTTACGGATAAAGACGACGGAGATAAGGGCATCATTGAGGATCTGCTTCTGTTAGACTCGGAGCCCTGGTGCTGAATGGTTTCTTGGGAGATAACTTACCAGAGGATAGCAGTCTGTTAGGTATGTCAAGGCGACGTCTGCGGTGATCATGAATCCGAAACCGAAGATTCCATTACCGACAGCGAGAATGACCCAGTGCCAACCCTGTGAAATGTTAGATCGATTTCGGCATAGTGAAAGATATAAAAGAAAGTATAACCTACCCGACTAAGTCCAATACCGAAGACCCATGATCCAACAGAGTTGAACAAGATAGCAGGGAAAAGCATCCATAGACGCATCTCAGGCTCAAAGATACCCTTGTTTCGGCGCGCAAGGAAGACAACGAGCCAATCGTTCAGGAACGGCGCCGAGAAAGCAGCGAGCAATGTACCGATGAAACCTCCAATATTGAACAGGCCAATAGCATTAGCTTCAAAGTTATATGGCGGCCTAGGCAAGAAGTTCGAACCAGCCGATGTAGTAGCTGAGAACCAAGCGAGGATCAAACCATACTGGATCGCAGCGAAGGTAACAGCAGGGAAAACAACAGCGACAATGAGAGGGCGATAGAAGTTCTGGAAAACCGGCACATCGGTCTTGGTCACCAATGCCATACGCTGAGCATACGACTTGCGAGGCAAGGCTTGCGCTTCAATTCCGGAGCTGAACTGTTCTCCATTCTCCGACGAGTTGCTGTTGCCATTCTCGTAAAAGTTGCCCTTGTTTTCGAGTCTTTGTTGGACTGTTGCACCCCGGGGAACGTATTTCGATTCCTCGAAGAAGAAGACCACAAGGATAAAGTTGACCCCGAGGAAGATGGCAATCATCCACCACATCCATCGCCAGCCCATACTCTTGTTCACGATGATGTATCCCGCGGCAATGGGACCACCTAGCGTACCCAGACTCTGCATGAAGATGAAGATACCGTTCATTCGCGCGTGTTGGTGCACGAAGAACAGATCGACAACTGTGATCATGACGATGGCCTCACTGATTGAGCCTGCTAGACCTGCGAGCAAACTAATGGTGACCATTTCACCGTAATGGGTGAACTTGGCATACCAAATTGCACAGGCGAATTGAATCGCCGCACTGATGAGGTATAGAGGCCTGCGACCGAACTTGTGTACACATGGGATGAAAAAGAGACATCCGACCGCGAGACCTGCGTATCCAGCGCCACTGACTTCGTTGAGTTGTTGGTAGGTTAAGTGCAGTTCTAATTCATAGTATATGTACGCAATCGAACTGATATCAAGCAGGACAAAGGTGAAGAGGACATATGTGCAGCAGAGACCGAAGTTGATGGTTTTTCTAAGGGTGGACCAGTTCTAGTCCCCAGCTCTCAAGTCAGTAACTAGTTATATCTCGGAAGTTTAGGATCCTGGGTTGTCCTAGTACATACCAATGGGTCATCAGGATCATTTGAAGGGGTAGGGTTGAGAACGATGTCCTTCTTGTCTGAGCCGGAGGAAGCTACATGAAAGTTAGAATTCGAACCAGGGGGAAAAAAGATCAGAAATTGACCTACGATCGTCCAGCAGATGAGTTCCCGGGGGGAAACTAGCAGGGTTGTCGTGAGCAGACATTATAGGCGACAGGGAGGATGTAGGAGAATATTTTCGAGGGACCCGCCTGGATCACATTTGCAGCATTTTCGCTTCTTATAAAGAACGCGCAGGGTTCGTTGGGGCCAAAACAAATACAGGGTGGTCAGTACATTAAGTCTATGCATTTTGATACAGGGGTGCGATCCTTTGAACGTATGCTGATTTGTGGGTAGCAATGGGGGCGGAACGTAGATTACTGTGAAACTACCTTGAATAGAATCATACTAGCGAGATAGACTATAGAGGGGCCTCTTGCAGAGAACAAAGAGAACAAAAAAAAAACCTAGAAACAGTGCACATGTGGAGACATGTTGATCCTGTCAGCGAAGAATTTTCTATCAAGCTGACCTTCGACGTCATGTGTAATATGATCCATATCCGCCTGAATGACTGCAGGCTAGTATGGAGTCTTGCGATTTTCTTCTCAGATTCCTCCCGTGAAGGATTCAGGAATATCATTCCGCACATGGTGGTGTTGTATGGGGGCCGGAACATGCATGATTAGGGTAGACGATAGCGTGTGACAAAGTGCGAGGCCATATGGTTTAAGCGAGATCCTATGGATTTTTGCCCCAACGCCAAAGACGCCGCAATATAAGCACTTATCTGGTGGGATGTTTCGAATTCTAATATTAGTTGGTCTTGCAGAGTTGGAATGGATCCAGTTGGCGTTCATGTTGACGGGTAGACCATTTAGACGCCTGATGATGCGGAGACCGGTGGGGGCCGGTCCAGTGGGGGCTGGGGCCAATAATGCGGCTTTGATGCGCATTTAGGTCGAGAACTTTGCGTCAGAGGCTTGTCATGGCTTGAAGGAAGCCATTCAGGTGAAGTTTAGGGTGCTTGACCGAAAAATTGGCCATAATCGTCAAACCTTGGAATCAAAAAGCGGAATGAGATTGTCGATCATACAATATCTGTAGTAAAGTTTATGCCTGCCGTCATCGAGAACCAGCTGGCCCCATTCACAAATGTTTTGTTGAAGGCTTGTTATTGTAAGAGCAAATGAGAGAAAACGTTATGTATTTACTTGGTACGGAAGATAGGTTGATCAAAAGGTCAACATGGTTCAGAGTAATAGCTAAATGTAGACTCAGCACTGGTATCATGGCAATCATGCTGGCTAATGGCACCAGCAGTCAAGAAAAGAAGAGAAAAAAAGTGAGAGGCCTTGATGTTATACCGCGTAGGATTGAAGGCTGGACAAGGAAAAGGAGAAAGAGTCGACATGAAATGAAAAGGGATAAGGCAAAAAAAAAGGATATCAGACCAAGGTAACTTGGAGCCTGGGTCTGAAGAAGAATGAGACACGATCAACGATGAAATATGCTCGAATTTGAATGAAAGAAGGACAAATAGTTGTCCACATGTGCAGCAAAGTAGGTATGGTATGGGTATGACTGATCCCCAGAATCAGATGCAAGCAGACAAAAAGAAAAGAAAACACGACGGAGATAGTCCAGGAGGCAAGGCCGTTGATTCATCGTCAAAGATGGAATGGCAAGGCAACAGTTAAACATAAACCGCTCCGTCGAGACCAATCAGCTTGCTGATGACTTTTGGAAGAATTTTGGGTGTATGTAGGTAATAGAAAATAACGAAAATGATATAAAAAAAAAAACTCCGTCAACCAAGCCTGTCAGTCGAGATGAAAAGAAACAAGACAAAAACAACGCTAAAAGAAACCCCCGGGAGCTAGGAAGAGAGAAAAAACGTCGTGGGAACAGGGTAAAAAATATACCATAGACAGAAAATGGGATAGAGGCCAGGTTGATTGATGCAAATCACGGTCATGAATGACACGGGTGTATGAACTGTGCATAGGAAGAGAAGAAAAAGACAAATAAGGATGAAAGGCACCAAAGTACCTCAAGTCTAGCCTGTCACGCCCATAGCGCCGGGGCTAGGTCGAGGTCGATAGGGCACACCCTGTGACTGGCCATCGGCGTTTTGTTGGCTACCATTGCTAGCACTGCGTTCACGACGGTAGCTCGGCTCCGGGGGACCGAAATCTAACCCGGCCTGTGGAGCGGCACTTGAGGAGTGAGAGTGACCGCTTGGCCCAGCCACATGGCGAACTGAGCTTTGCATCTGCCAAGCTGCCTCTTGAGAGGGATCGGTTTCGATTCGGGCCGAGGTTGGGGCGCTGTGTTTGTTCGAGTTTGTAATGGTGAATGTCTCGCCCCCATTATCTCTATTTCCTAGGCTTCCACGGGCAATGTCGCCGTATCGTTTGAGAATCTCTTTAGTTGTTACCTCGGCATTTTCTTTGAAAAGAGTCGGGTCACTGAGGATTGATTGTAAATCCTCGGGGATCTGGAGAAGTATGGTGATTAGATGAGGTTATTTGCAAGTTCGCAGAGCAGGATAAAATACGTACCTCGCACATATTGTCATTATACGTGATTAAAGCATTCACTGCTTCAATTGCCATGAAGCTTTCATCTACGGTACTGTTCTTGGCATTAGGATAAAGGATGTTTGGTGTAATAACCGTCGCAAGGTTATGAATGTCCATCTTGCTTCCGGACTCTTCATCTACGTGTGAGAATGATGATGTCCAGTTGAGGAAAGAAAAGAGGACTTCCATGGTATCACGATGAGCCTTGGGGAGGAGACAGCACGTGAGGTGCAATACTCGCTTTTGCTTCTCGGGGTCGGGCAATTCTGAAGAACATAGTTAGTAACGCGGCAAAAAAGAAAAAGAAAAAGAAAAAAAAAAAAAAAAAGAAGCAGAGATAGTTGCAAATGTGGTTGTATGACTTACTTTGAGCAGCAACGAACAGTCGGTGCAGCTTGAAAGTCATCAATGGATCCGGCATTTCACGAAGGAACTTCTTCAAGAGTGCTGCGATTTGCACGGGGTTTTCTTTGGTCATATCCACCTGGTCGTATTTTTTGTCGATCAACTCAGCTAGATCCTTGAGACGTCGGATGTTTCCATTCTTTCGGAACACACCCTCGACAGACATGTCCATTTGACGCATTGCAGAAACGGCATCGTCAACCAGCGCCGGGATGCGCAAGGCGCCAGGGCCAACACCATGGCTAGACTCGGTTCCCTCCTTCTCGACCAAATAGTCTAAAGAAACGCCGAAGACGCCCTTCTTCTTGCCGCCCTTCTTGTTATCTTTGAAGGCGCGTCCGAAGATATTCCAAACTGTTGGCTTGCGAGATTCAATTAGAGAGAGTAATTCTTCCATATTGAATTGTCCTTCTAAAAGGGGCTCCATCGAAAGGACAGCAACATGCCGCACGATAAAGTATTCTAAGGCGCTAAGCTCTGAGAAGTACCGCTTAGTGCGCGTCGCAGGTTCTAAGATCATGTCCAATTTTCCGGACGAGAAATCGCGTTGATGACCGCTCTTGTAAACAGGCATAGGATCTTGCGGCATCACGAGCTTGGATCCAGCATGTCTGTAAGCATTTGGTCGTTGCTCCTTGGCCTGTTCGGCAGCAACAATGCGAGGGATATCATCAAGGGTAAGTGCATCTTGGGCTCCAAATGTTAAATCTTTGACAGTCTCGCCATTCGCATCTCGTTCCTCCACAATTTGGAATCCAGAGCCACGCGGATCACTGCCGTCATTGCCGGAGGATCCAGGTCGTACACTTCGACCCTCCGGGCCGTCGATAATACGGGAGGCACGGGCCTTTTTATAAGTTGTGGATAGGGTTCGCTCGTTGCGAATCGAGCGCAGTCTGCGCATTTCCCCAACGGTCTGTTCCAATGACGACTCTTCAAGTCCATCGCGACCGCCCGCACTATATGACATGGAGCGTGTATTAGATCGGCGGGGCTCACTGTCTAGGGCCCGATGACCTTCGTTATTTTGATAATCGGTCAAATTAGGGTCATCCGATGTGTGCGGCAACGTTCCTCCTGCGCGGAGTACGGCGAGCAGCCTAGCGAGGGCAACTCTTAGTAGGAACACAAACTGCTGTAACTTCGTGACTCGTACGAATCCTCCCACGGATTCCACATTATGCTGATGGGAACAGGATGAACAATAGATACTCCTTTCACTTTCGCTCCAAAGCGCTTCGGGGAGATCAATACTCAAGTCCTTATCACATGACGAGCATGAGAGGTGCGGCGGTTTTAGATGCCATCTCTTATCTACTAAAAGCAGGCATTCATCATCGATAGGCTCCTGGCATTTGATACAGCAATCAGATAGCTGATCTGCGAGTCCTTCCACACCGGCATTCAAGTCAACAGGGCCGTCTTCCTCCTCTGGCGGTGTGAGGTTTTCGGCCTCCGCAAGGTGACCAAGGAATTCGTGCAAGCCAGCAGGCGCTGATGTCTCCCGCTCAAGTTTCAAGGCACCTTGAAGACCAATTCGGATGAGAAGCTTGAGATAATGGGCCAACCCAGTCACCAGCGACAGTAATTCTTGTGTGACGCCAAGTTTGCGAACACCAGTTTCTTGAGTTTTTGACAAAAGTGCAAAGAACGCGACAATTTTCTTGCATAGTAACTTCGCTTCCCGACCATACGACAACTCTTTAACGCTCTGAGATTTGATGAAAGCTGCCAGTTCATCAACAGCAGTGAAAAGAATCTCGACATGTGCGATAAATCTCTTCGCAACAAGTACACCATCAATATAAACGCCATTGCTAACATGCAAGAGCATATCGGATATGCAAGCAGCTGAAGACTCCTCAAATGTAGAAAGGGTGCTCCAGATGCTGTAAACCTTCTCTTCCATTGTATCCTCTTCTTGTCGGATGCGTTCTCGTTCCTCGGCGCTGACATCTTCGTCGAATGGGGGCGTTTCCCACGGTTCACCAGCTGGAGATAATCGTACATTCCAGAATTTGTGAATCATGTAACACTCAGGGTGCCAGTGTTGATTTTGACCGTTGCGGAAAATCTCAACAAACTGCTTGAGAATTGCAGTATGGCATCCATGACATCGCTGCGCGAATTGTGTTGAATAGTGGAAATGGCAGTATACTTTGCCTTCGTGTTCGTAGTATGAGTCCTGAGCGCCGAAGACTGTGGGACATACGGAGCAAGTGAAATGTTCGATATGGTATTTGCGATCCAAGGCTGTAATATAGGAGCCACGCAGAGCACCGCCACACTCATGACACAGCAGGTTCAGTCGCCTGAAGTAATCAGTCTCACAAAGGGGGAATTGGACACTGCGGTCCTCTGAATCGACGGGGAAGAACTTGGATGCAACAATTTCGCCGCAGTCCTGAGAAAGAGAGCAAGTCAGCATATACAAAATCTACTAAAGAGAATCTTCCCTAGGGGCATAAGAGAGTCGCCCAGAGCAATAATTTACCTGACACTTGAAGCACTCAAGATGGAATGTACCGCCAAGTGCTCGTACAAATTGCCCTGTCAATGGCTCATTGCATTTTTGACAAAGACGTGAGGATCCCGGAGATTTGTTGTGCGCTCTTCCATTGGTGCGTGATCGATCGCGAGCATTTGAGCGGTCTCGGTAACCAGGCTGTTCGGGCTCCAGTCCTCGACTTGGCCGGTCTTCTTGGCTGAGCGGGCTGTGATTCCCTCCAGTGCGTGTTGTCGGGGAATCAAATGGGATGAGACTATCTTCAGGTGATGTTGGGGTGTTTTTTGAGTAACTGCCTCCATAGCCCGAAGTATTCAATGTCGGGGTGGGCTTGCCAGCGACCAGGCTGGCTGGAAGATCACCGGGGGGCATGATGGTCCCCCGTCTGTTCAAAGGATCGAGTCGTTGTTATAATAGCGCGATAAACACAGCATGCAAGGGAACTGAAGGAGTGACAGCGGGGTGAGTTCAATGCTATGCTGAGGTAAACACAACACAGTACGGCGCAGAGATGTTCAAAGAAAATTGGTCGCGTTCTCTAACTACTATGGAAAATCGACCGGTTAGAATCAAATATCTTCGAATATACTCGGGGAATGGTGATTCTTGGTCTCGAGTCCCCTCTCATCACTCACTCTTTTATGCCATGTAGTTTCACCACGCGGGGGGTTGATGGCGGCGGGGAAACGAGAAACCGAATCGGCGACGAAAGCAGAACAAGTTTCCCCGAAGTACCGATGATTGATATAGAGAGAAGTGGTTTGCCGACCGGGGCGTGGTTCAGGCGCGCAATGAGTTTGGGGGGTGTTGTTAGTGACGCGGGGGTTCACAAAGCTTAGTGCGGCGCACTTGTCACAAGGGCGTGACGGGGAAATGTGGTGGTCAAGTTCAAAGCCCCAAATTCAAAAGACAAAGAGAGCAAATAGCCAAGGTGGCAGATAGGGAGGGATGGTTGACAGTGGTGGTGGAAAGAAGTGGGCTGGGGGGGCTGAGGAATGGAGATGGAGAAGGTTTGGGTGCTAATTGGACTTGCTTGGTGGTGGTCCCCTCTCCCCCTAATTCCCTTCTGGTATTCTCAGGACCCGGAGCTGCAGTCCCTGAGGTCACGTGGTGGGGCCACACCGCCCCAATGTCTCCATCTGAACCACACTTGTCGTGGACGGCTGCAGATATTGGGATGAGAAGAGGGTTCAGGCGGTGATTAGAGTGGATCGGGCTTGATGTCAGGGAAGAGGCTCATTGATGTCGCGTTATGAGTACAAGACCCCATGTCTGGGACATTGGCATGATTTGTCCGTATACGGGCGGGTCCATCAGATTACTTCAGTCTTACAGGCCCCAGGTCAATTTAGAACAGGGATTGTCACTTATTTCTAGAATAGGTTTTCCTGTATGAAAGGGAATTGCGTGTTCCAGTAAGCCGAAATACATGTAACACGCCCAATTCAGCATATCAATATGCCAGGGGGGGGGGATGAGCACGGTTACCTGCTGTGGACAACGCCTAAATTACTACCTAGGTAGGTACTAACTAGAGCTGGCGAGTAGTAATTAGAGTATAAAAAAGCTGGCCAAGGGATTCATTAGATGTTGAATATAAGCTACAATTAAGTATTTTGTTTATCCCATTCCATCCTTCAAGGCTGAGATCTAATATACTTCGGAGCCCGCCCGAGATACTCAATCTACTAGTAGTCACCACAATGTGCAACTTTTTACTATTTAATTGATTCCGTCTGTTACCTTGAATTTGAAATGCTCCAATGTCTCTTTTTTGCTATCATTAAGCTCAAGCTTGTCCATTTTGTACTAGTACATATGTATATGTAGTATGTTTCAAACATGAGTACCTATATCGGGCACCTGGGACAACGTTAGTACTTACTATCGTTATAGCGCAGATCAAAATATATGCAAACTCTTCCCAGGTTGAAAATTTGGCAGGCCCGGCGGGCGGATCCGAGTCATTTTGAAGAAAGAAGAGCTTGCTGTATTTCAATATAAATTCCAATATTTCCACTTAATTCATTCAAATATCAAGACATCTGGACTCCAAGTCCATGCATGTGACAAATCTGAATATGTATACTCCATAATGTACCAGCTGCCGTACTGTAGAACCCGCAGAAAGTGTGGAGTAAAACCGACACCCGAATTCCAAGGCCAAAATAAACACCGATAACCCTTATCGCTAGATCAGCTGATCCCGCTCCAAGTGTCCTCCCCTTTTCACTCCACATTTCCTAGCCATCCCTCGAGTCATTTGTCAATCGCAATCAAAATGTCTGCAAAACGGCGCAACTTAGAACTTGGCAATGTATTGGTGGTCGGCGGCTGCGGCTTCCTGGGGTGGCACATTGTCGATCATCTCCTCAACTTCCCATCTGAGACCGATCCTAGCGTTGCTCTCCCCAAGGTGACCGGCGATGCGCGTTTCGATTTCCCAACTCTCGGCGCTCGATTTCCAAATTACAAGGCCAATGTGTCTGTCGTCGATCTGCGAACATCGAAGAACCGTCTGCCCGGCGCAACCTACTACGATGGCGATATCACCTCTGTTGAGTCTATGCTGGAGGTTTTCCGCACTGTGAAGCCCGATGTTGTTATCCATACTGCGACTCCATCTGTGCTGGATGGAAACAAGCCTTTGCTGTACAAGGTTAATGTTGAGGGTACTCGGACTCTTGTTGAGGTTGCTGGTGGTGAGCATGGTGATTGGGGTGGCAAGTGTAAGGCTTTCGTGTACACCAGCTCTAGCTCTGTCGTGCACGATACCCAGAGTGACTTGATCAACGTGAACGAGGAATGGCCTCTTATCCGCGGCGAGAGACAAAAGGAATACTACTCCGAGACTAAGGTAAGAGATATCTTGCGCTCCCAAAAATCAAGCACGTTCAATTTACTAATCTATATCTTTCTCTGTATAGGCTGATGCTGAAGAACTCGTCCTCAAATACAACCGTCAGTCACCCTCCGGAATGGTCACATCCGCCATCCGCCCCGCCGGTATTCTCGGCGAAAAAGACACAACAGTCACCCACAAGATCCTCGAGCATGGCTCCAAAGCCTCCAGCACAGTCCTGAAGATGCAGCTGGGCGACAACGATAACCTCTTCGATTTCACCTACGTGGGTAACATTGCCTACGCACACATGCTGGCCGCACACCGTCTGCTGGCTACCTATGATCGCTACCAGTCCGGCCAGGGCGGGCCCCTGGACCACGAGCGCGTGGACGGCGAGGCGTTCAACATCACCAATGACTCTCCTCTTTACTTCTGGGACATGACACGCGCCATGTGGGCGCTTATTGATCGTGTGGTAGAGACTAGTGAGGTCTGGGCTTTGCCTGAGGGCTTGTTGGGTGTTATTGGTGGTATTGCTGAGACTGTCATGGGTGTCTTCGGTAAGACTCCTCGGTTGACACAGCGTATGGTGCGATACTCGTGTATGACACGGTACTACTCTATTGAGAAGGCCAAGTACCGTCTTGCTTATCTGCCTGTTGTGGGTGTTGATGAGGGTATTGCCCGTGCTGTTGGGTACGTGGTTCAGACCCAACGGGAAGAGGATGGTAAGAAGGCGCAGTAACCTGCATGTTGAAGAATTTGACGGAAGCGTATTGTCTATAGTGTAATAATATGCGAGGCGACTCGCCTTGAGCAATGACCAACACATTTTCAAACAATTTATACCATTCAAACATTCGCAGAAGCTCGCAACATTTCGCTACAATTTGAAACAAAAAGTATTACAAGATCAAGAAACTCGAAGTGGAAGAAGCAAAAGTTGTGTATGTTTCAAGCTAATCCTGCAGCTTAAATTCATGGACGCATAGTACCGTGGTTTGATACATTGGATATAAACAGATAAAAAAGACAAAGATGAAATAACCAAATAGCCTTAAGAGTCCCTGCTCTTCTTCGCGTCTATTCCTTCATGATGCACATCGACGGCACTGAGATTCTCTTCAGTACCAATCGCCTCGCCTTCATGACGAGCAATCTCAACATCAAATGCAGCGCGACTATGGAAAATGGATTCCATCTCCTCAAGCGACTTGCCACGAGTCTCCTTAACAAAGAGGAAGACCATGATAGCCATGAAGATATCCAAACCAGCATAGAAGATGAAAGTGTATGTGCCCCAGGCACTGATCATATAAGGCGTGGTCAAGGAGAACAGGAAGTTAAATAGCCACTGAGAAGAAACCGCAACAGACGATCCGATCTCTCGAATACGAGATGGGAAAATCTCTGTTGTGTAAGGCCATGGGATCGGACCCCAGCTGAACTGGTAAATCGAGTTGCTGAGGAAGATCATGAAGACAGTGGCGATGCCGGCGCTGGAGGGGTTGCCGGATGCGTCCAGGGAATGGGTTGTCTTGTTCACGACGACAACGACGATGAAGCAGATGGCCATAAGGACGTTACAGATCCAAAGTGTGGGCTTGCGTCCCCACATCTCGGAGAAGAAGAGGATGTATGTACCGACTGTGACGAATTTCTCAGCACCGAAGAGACCTGTTACGAGCAGGGAGCGACTGCTGTCGTTTCCGACAATGATCTTGAAGAACTGAGGACCGTAGTATGCTAGTGCAGTCATGCCTGTGCATTGCTGTCCGCAGAACATCAGGAAAGCGAGCGCGAGACGGTAACGGTTGGCTGGCTCCCAAAGTTCTTTCTTCTTCAGGCCTTCCGTTGCTTTGACTTCTTCTTGGAGACCGATCTCGATTTCGTGGAACTCGGCCTTGACCTCGGGACCTAGAGTTCAACCATATGATTAGCTTTTGTGTTGATTATGTTGAGTCAAAGAGGGATATTTACCATTATCCGCCCGCATCCAGGTCAAGCTTTGCCATGCCTCTTCCGTACGTCCTTTCTTTGCCAGCCAGCGGCAGCTCTCGGGTTGAGTGAAGAGACCAAGAGCTAATATAGACGATGGCACGAGTTGCAGACCAACTGGGATTTGCCATTCCTTGGATTGTCCTCCCAAAGATTGCTCAACACCATAGTCAATCCAGTAACTGGCCATGACGCCAAGGGCGAACAACCACTGCACGCCGGAGCCCAGCATACCACGGATCTCCTTGGGCGCCATCTCGGCGCTGTAGGTAGGAACAACGGCAGTAGCACCACCGAGACCCACACCAGATACCACACGACCGATATAGAAACATACCAGGGAATGCGATGGCACTACCTGTAGTACAACACCAATGCAGAAGATGAACATTGAGGTCTGAATGGTCTTCTTACGACCGAATCGCTCAGATACAGGGAAGATGGCCAGCGCCGCAAAGAACGCTCCCACATTTTGTAAACTGACCATGACCGCATCGACAGTTGTTTCATCGCTGTAGCCGAAATCTCTCATATAAGACGGGAACTCGAGGATACCCCCTGAACAGGATCGATGTTAGTATACCGTATCCCACATGAATTAAGCCACAAACGAGGAATAGATTTGAAGCTTCGGCACATACCAACAATGCCGGTGTCATAACCAAACAAGAAACCCGCCAGACAGATGAAAAATCCGAAGAAATAAGCTCGGAATGCACCAAGCTTGGTACCATTCAACTTCGCCATGACTAGATCTCTATACCACAAGCACTATAAAACACAGCGCAGAATAAGAGAAGAAGGGGAAAAAAAGAGATCCTCAGACCCAAAGGAAAATAAATATTTGAATCATTAACGTTGCAAAGCCTCGTGGCTTAAAGCCTAAATTATGTCGTGTTCCATGCGGACTGAGCGCGGATCAAGCAGCACGCAAGCGTCACCAGGCGATTTCGCCATAGCACGCCATGGAGCCAGACCTTCGCCCTACCTATCACCGCCTGCGAAGGATGCACGGCCGAGCCGCAGGCTGATGTGTTCAGTGGATCTATATACTTCTATCAAGACAATTTCCATGCTTCTTCCAGAGCTCTACAGCTCCTTTTATGGATCATATTGTAGTATCGTGAATTCGATGCGCTCATGACATCCACCATCCAGATCTTCCCCCTTCCCGCTTCTCCGCATCTTGGCTTGGCCCACTTTCGCATGATCTCATCGGCTGGTCGGTTCGATCGCCCCGGTCGCTCGAGAGGATGTATATATGGATTCGTGTTGAAATATGTGGCTTTTTATTCGTGATCGTATGTTCTCTTAAGCTTATTTTATGCCCGGCGTTAACATGGCGTGGTTTTGATGTCGATGTTCACTTTCCCCCTTGCGACTGAGTGATGTGGGTTCTTGCGGCCAATGATGTAGCTTCATCGCCTCCAGACAGCTTGGTCGGCTCTCGGCTAAGGTATGAGACTTCAGGATTAACAATTGTCTTGGTTGGAACAAGGATGGAGCCTGCTGGAAGGTCGAATCTTGATATTTTCAGAATATGCCAAGTATACGGTCGCACATTCCACAGGCTAGATGCTGAATTCACCGAGATCTAATCGAGTTCTTATGGTGGATTTGCAATCCAGCCGTTGTGATCGAACACAGTGATGAATTTCTAGTAGAATTCTGTATAGCAAATGTTACCGTGGCAATAAACGTGAGTCTCCCCTTGGCTGCTACTACTACTAGTAGCCAATTTACGGATTCACATGGTACTGGCGGGCCGCCCCGGGGGTTTCGTGTCTTCGAGAAAAAAAATAATCTTCGACCCAAGAATGTAGGTAAAGCAGCGCAAGCAGTAATTAATTGATTGGTCAGGGGTGTGGATTGTTTCATTGCGCACGTCTTAGAAGTCAGTTAGTTGCCCAGTTACTCAATTCTGCCTTGGGAAAGTTCGCATTTCTGAGTTACATCAAGAACCCTGCGATTTAGAGCGAAATTTGCTCCGACGGTTGAGAAATAGTAATTTACCTGGTCTAGAATTTTCATTAGGTCCGCTGGCTTGTTTTCGATGTTGAAGAGCAAAGCGCTATCTCTGAACTTGGTTGACTTGGCCGCATTCGGGCGTGCTTCCTTCGGAAACAAGACCAGTCAGTGGTGGCCTGATAAAATAGTGAACTGACAAATGCGAGATGCTTTTGAGATCCACTCTAGGAGCTCCAGGGCTGGAATGTCCCGACTGGAGATGTTTTCAAGAACGCTGTCATGAAAAACTTTTGGGTTGGCTAACCTGTAATTGTCAAGTCGCAAAGTGCTACATATAGGCTCAATGACCATATTTGCTGGAATGCTAGGTAGATAATGTTGGAAGCTAGTATATATTTGTCACCTCCCTTGAAGTGCATTGGACAAGGGAAGACACGAGAGATTTGGATATTGTGAAGCAATGGAAAAAGCTCTGTTGATCTATCTTCTTGAGAGGCATACATACTATGCAGGAAGGAAGAAAATAGAGGGCGAGGCATGCCCCACTGTGATGGCCTTAGGCCGTATACAACCTTGGAACAGTATTCAAATCCCTTCTCTCTGTCCTCAACACCCACACCCTCTCTTTTTTGATAAACTTCATGTGAATCTGGCAGCCATCTAGTTTTGAATGGCATTATCCAGAAAATTTTCCACATCAATGGATTCCATTCCGTCAACAGGAAATTTGGCCTTGAGGCGCTCCACGAGAAGCACAGCGAGCCCGCCAACCGTTCTTGCACGTACTATACCAGCCATTTCAACCTCAACATTCAAGTTTCGACGGGCCCAGTTCCTCACTTCAATGGACATCAAAGAGTCGATTTCTACCTTGAGTTTCTCATCCCGATCCATATTTTCTGCTTCCGGAAGATGCATGGTGACTAGCTGACAGACTTCCTGGGTGACGGTCTCTGCAGTTTCCTTGCGGTATATGATGGATGGGTCTTTTTGTGCATCGGAAAGCAGACTTTTCAGATTGCTTACTTTGTGCGTCTTGGATTGCACATGACTGATTGACTCCACTTGTGCATATCGTGCAAATCGTGCTTCCGTGGCCCAATATCGACGTACTGACGGATCCGACAGAGGCCTCGTATGCTGCAACCCGATGACAAGGGACGTCCCAGTAATTTCACCAGATGTCATATTTAAAGGTGAATAAGACTGGAGAATCGCGATTTCCAGCCCTCTCAAGACTTGAGCTTCATTGAGAAGTAATACACCGGCAGCGCGCATGCCTTGAAGTAACCTGTTGTTACGACTTACAAATCCTGTTCTCCCCACCACGCCTAGGTCCAGAGCAGATCCTGGAATTCTCAATTGACGTCGGTACATTGCAAATGCATCCAGGAAGCTGTTCGCAGCGGCATAATTGGCCTGTCCTTCACGGCCGCATGTCCCACTGACGGACCCAAAAACCACAAAAAAGTCCAAGGGGCTCTTGAGGGTTCCGTTGTGAAGATTCCATGTCCCTTGAACTTTTGGTGCAAGCCCAGATGACCATTGTTCAAAAGTTATGATGTGAAATTCTCGTCCTAAAATACCATTTCAAGTTAAGATTAGAAGCCCGACTCCTGAGTTTCAGTTTCACTCTCTGATCATACCTTCAGGTCAAGTGACATTTGGAGAACGCCCTTCAAAGGGAGTTTACAAGCCGAGATTACTCTTTCAACATCCTTGAAATCGGCAACATTCCCATCCACGGGTTGAACATGACATCCCTGTGCCTCAAGCTCAAGAAAGGCACCAATCCATCAACAATGATGCCCCAGGCCGCATACCCATTTTGAGGTAAGTATGCGCTGCCCATCTCACTCGATGATAGACATAAATCTGCCAATTTTGAAACTCTCATTGGACTTTCTCATTCTAAGAAGACATCAAGTATACGGTTATGAGTAATGTTGAAATGGATTTTCTGTATTGGAAATAGCTTCGCTTCTAATTTGCATTTATTATTCGCCCAGGGTAACTCCGATCAAGGAGACTGTCCTGACAGTGCACATGTCTCACTTGCAATCGAAGCTCTTTGGGCTTCTTTGAGTAAGCTCCACTTAGTGGGTCGTAAGTACCGCAACACTCAAGTTCGGCAAGGTGAAGCTAAATACTCCACTCTCACCAGCCTTGATAGTCGTGGTCTTGGAGTTGACAATGTTAGACCCTCCTACCTCATTCATTGAGTAGGCGTCGGGAGCAGTCAGAATAGTCAGATCAGCTGTTTTACCCTGCTTAATGTTTTCGAAAGTCAAGGAAACTGGGACATCAGCGGTGCTGTTATACACAGCTCCCTTCCATATGTGCGAGTTTGTCTTCTTGTCGAGACCAGACACGTAGTAGAGAGGACCAAATGCCTCAGTTGATGTCGCGGGCAGTGTGTTGGTCATGTGGTTGTGATTGAAGAGCTATGATTGTTAGTTGGATGTTTTTCAACGGAAAGCGGCAACTTACATCGTATACATGCCAACTTGTCGAGCGAGCAGTATGATCCGGATCCGCATCAAATGAGATCATAGTCGGACTCCATTCGTAAGCGTTCAGGTTCATGAAATAAGGTGCCTGAAGCTTGTCAGATCGGCTATTTAGTCTAAGAAAGGAGTACTCACGTATGTTGTTCCGATAATTTTGTCTGCATTTCGCTCTGCTCCGATCAGGAAAACAGCTTCGGCGACCGAGCCAATCCACCAAGGATACAACGAGAATGTGTAATCACTCCAGTCAATACCGACGCCGTTGTTGTATTCGGTCGCAGCAATTTCACCTGTCCCAATAACAGTTAACCTCTATTAAGCATCACATATTGGGAATCCCCTCACCTAGCAAGATCGGGTGAGAATCGTTGTAGCTGTCAAAGAAGTCAAAAGACTTAACAAAGTTGTCCGGAATATCGTAAAGATGATAATCACCACCCGCAGAGCCTGGAAGCGTCATATCGATTGTGGATGCGAGAACCTGGATATGAGGATATTTCTTTGAAATAGCATCGTAAAACGCGGCGAATCTGTACGACTCGTAGGATGATAATCCGCTGTTCAGATTATCTTCGTTACCAACCTCGACATAGTTGATAGTCCATGGCTCTGGATGTCCATATTTAGCTCGTAGAGCACCGTACTTAGTGTTGACAGAGCCAGTAAGAAACTCAAGTTCATCAAGCGCATCTTGAACGTAAACATCGAGGTCTGCTTCGGAGACAACATCTCCATTAAGAGCCAAGCCACTCCAGACAGCGAGGACTATAGGTAAGTGTCAGATGGAAATCGGATATCGGAGATCATACAGCACATAATATGGTATGCTTACTGGGTTCCATGCCGAGATCATCACACCACTCCATGTACTCGACGAGGCCCATTCCTCCGGTCTCTTCGTAGCCCCATGTAGTAGCTCGTCCAAGTCGCTCGGTCAATGGCCCGAGTGTCTCATTCCATTTCCATCGAGTATCGATAGTCTCTCCCTCGAGGTTGTTGCCACCAGGGAAACGAAGGAATTTCTCATAAAAATTAGCCATAAATTCTGAATAAAGAAATCCGGGAGGATACTAACAGGGTCCAAATCACTTAACGCCTGCATGATATCAACTCGCAGGCCATTGGGACGATCGTTCCAAGTTGGTGGGAATAGACTAATCAAGTTAAAGTCCAAGGAGCCACCAGATGCTTTCTAGAGGAGATCAGTACATACAAGGCAGACAATGCGGCCATTTAGACTTACTGAAGCATCAAATATCAATGTCAAAGTGTTATTTACATTGGAAGCTTTGACCTTTGGCGTAAGGGTGTACTCATGCTTGACCCACTCATTGGCAACACTCTTCGACTTAATGTCAACACTGGCAAGTGTTTTACCACTAGTAGCCGACTGAAGGGAGGCCGTAAAAGAGCCGGAGTAGGATCCCTTCACGTAAAACGATCCGGAATATTTCTGAGGTCGCACATCGATACCCCAGAATCCCTCGTTTGTCAGACCAATTTTGCCCTTTCCCTTGACCTTGACTGATGTGGGAAGAGAAGAAGACAACGGAGCACTGAGATTCTGTAGGGTCAAGGTTGACTCACCCAGCGCTGTCCAGGCATCCAGGTTAGATGGGTAGAGGGAACTGCCCTGGAAGGCTCGATTGCGAATCAACTCTGCATATAGACCCCCTTCGCCACCATGATTAATTTCCTATGGCTAAGTCAAAATGAAGTTAATCAAAGCTTGAGAGGAAACCATACCTCTTCCATGACGCCATATTGAAGATTAGTTGTGGCATTCCCCCCAGACTTCGCGACTGAAATGGTATAAGCCGCACCACATGATGCCAGCAACGGCAAAAGAAGATATTCGCGCAACATGGTAGCTCTTGATGAATTACCATATGCAGACTGCCGATCGAAAGTCGCTTGATTAATGCGACTGTTGAAACTCGAAGATCCCACTGGGTATTTATGCATGGAATTTCCATCGATAAAACGGTCTATATTGCCGACGAAGCACTACCGTTAGTCTCAAACTCCTCGCACCCCTCATTTTGAGCTATGAAGATCTGGAGAGGTTGTTTGTCTGCGATGATCTTTTCCGCTTGGATGGCAAAATTCATCGGCTAGATCAAAAAGGGCAGACAACTGCCGCCGTCAAGCGTCCTATTTGGGTAAATCTCCATGAGGAGTGCAGCATGCAGGGATCGAGTGGCTCACTCCAGGGTGCATTCTCTGGGAAAATATCGGCAAAATACTGCACGACTACCTAGTCCAGCGCCAATACAGAATGTCGATGTTGCCTGTGTGCCATCACTTGAGATGTCGAAAACTGGTGAAAGCGTGAAGAATACCGATATACCTGTGCTCGGTGGAATATGAGCCGATGCTTCAAAGTCACAATACGTTCTTGTGGTCCTTGGACAGATTCTCTTCAGCGCCACAGAAAAGGGGGGTAAACAAGGAGTCCAAGCGGGGAATGTGATTGATGGGGAAATCGCAGTGTTATTCTCCGCATCTGCAGAGCCTCCACTTGCCGATGGCTTGGAAGTCTGGGCATGGTCTGATCTTCCATAGGGAGATTGTCTAAAACATTTTGAAATATAATATGCATTGGGTCTCTAGGAAATTTATTGCCATAAGTTGCAAGATTAGAGTGATCGTTCGCCAGTGGAAAACCTTGCACAGTAAAAAAGAAACACCCCCAAAAATCATGAAACAAGACACATTGGCATGACACATGTGCACATAACTCAAGAGCCTTCAAGTAAATAGACCACCCGCAAAGCAGAATTTTGGTTCAACAGTACGCGCCGACATGTAAGCTGGAAAGCTAAACAAGCCTGACTCTCGCCTGTTAGACAAATCACTTCCAGGCTTTTGTGTCGATGGAGTCTCCGATTTTTTATTCGATGTCTGAGACGATGCCCGGAGAATCGATGCTTTCTCAGCTCGTTCGATCATCCGAAGAAAAGAATCATCATTAACTTCTCGTCGAGGACAGTAGAGACCGCCATAAAGCCTGACTCGGCGACGTAAAACCCGACGCTCCATAATGGTTCTAGACTGTCGTGCATATGAGACGCGGTCTGCAAACCGTTCGTAAAGTGGCCTTTGATATGGAATGTTAGTCGAGGTGTCCTGCGCTGATTGATTGTATACTTGAGTTGTAACTTACTTCAACTTTTTGCAGTAATTAGCTGACTCGTGAAGTGCCTTGACTTGAGGATGATCTGGACCATAAAGACGTTCAACTTTCTGGGCTAGTTCCAGTTGCAGCGATGCAGCCTCTAGATTGCGGCCTTGTCTCTGAAGAATTTGAGCTAGAATTGCAATATTGGCAAAAACAGTTGGGTGTTCTCTTCCGAGTGCGTCCTCTGCCTTTGCTAGGTTTTCAGTAGCAAGTGTAGCCGCCTCTCCCCAAAGACCTTGTTCAATATAGATATCTGCTAGTAGATTCTGTGCCTGAAAGGTATCCATATCTTGAGGTCCACATACTCTGGCGGTAAATGTATGGTATTTCCGAGCGGTAGCCAAAGCATTTAAGAGTCTGCCTTGGCTGAGGTAGATGAGTGTCATGTAATATATGATATCGCGAACTCGGTGATCCTCCAGTTCGAAGTGTTTTAAATGAGCCTTGAATGCTGAGATCCCCAGCCACTCTGCAATTTCAAAGTTCCCCAAGGCCTTATGAATTGTACAAAGACTCATCAAGTTAATCGCGACGTTCAGAGTGTCAGGACCACTAACTTTAAGATTGGTTTGAAGAACCTGTGTCATTAGCTCTTGTGCCTCTTTTAAGAAACCCTGTGATTGCAAACATGCTGATAGGCAGTTCAGAGCTACCAGCGTTCCCTCATGCTCTAGACCAAAGTACTCTTCACTGTACTTAACAACCTTTCTGACCAAAGAAATTGCCTCTCGAGTTCTCCCTTCCAGAATGAGGCAGTTGGACACTTTGTACTGCAACTCTCCTCGTGCGTGCGGAATATGATAAGTCGAGGTCAGATCTAGAATGTGAAACACATGGGGCAAGTAAACGCGCCACACATCTCGATTCCGTGTCTCAGCCGGGGGTATTTCTCGACTTAAAATTTCCAAGGCCCGCTCCTCCCAGGAGATGAGCTCCCCATATGATCTTAAGTAGTTGCGCATTGCCAGTTGCACCAGTCTATGGAGATCCAGAGTTTGACTGTCAGGATGTAGACGAATCAATCCGTAGGATTGAAGTATGCCCAGTGTTTTGCTTTTCTCTACCGCATTTGAGTGTGCAATCAAGGATACTGGAATATTTCGCGGACTCAAGCATGCCATGAATGCCAAAGCATCAGTGGCCGATGGATCTGTTTTGCCTATTTGGGCAATGGATGCAAGCCAAGTTGTGGCAACAGGATTCAAGGTGCTTTTATATCTTCCTTTATCCTCAAAATCTTCACTCAAAAGATGGATAACATCCTCCTCTTGTCCATCCAAAAGGGAAATGTACCCTTTTATGCTCGTGGCGTTTTGATTGATGAATGCCGCAGCTTGCACAATGGCGAGTGGAAGATATGTAAGTCGCTCAAGCAACTGATGTATGCTTTCTCGATCATCTAGAAGCTCTTTCTTCACAAGAAGATTCCTGAGCACACGAGTAGCACGCTTCAACTCCATCTCTGGTATATTGAAGACGTTCTGTGGCGCAAGGATCTGTGCCACCTGTGCGCTCCGCGTAGTGAAAAGAATGGAGCCCAAGGGGCTACTTGGAAGAAGCTCGTGAAGGTTGTCGCTTTTGCTCAAATTCAAGTTTGAAGGAGCCCGCCAGGGTTCAATGTCATCTGCATTGTCAAAGATCAAAAACCAGCGACCGGAGGCTTCCTGACTGAGATATTCTTGGACAGCCTTGATCGCCTCATCTTTCTCTTGATTAACGATCACAAGGCCAAGACTGTTAGCTATGTTCAAGAACCCCTGTTGAATACTTTCAAGGTTCATAGCCGGAATCCAAAAAACCGAACAATCAGGGCTGAGTTCCTGGGCTCGATAAGCCAGTTCAAGGGCAATTTGAGTTTTACCAACACCCCCTAGGCCACATATTGCAATCTTCGACATGCCCAGGTTTCCGATAAGATTTTCTGAAACCTCTTCCATGATTCCACCATTAACGTATTTTGAGTTTCGGTCAAATGGTACAATCCACCGCCCGAGATGAGACTTTGATATTATATGTTGTGTGTGACTCATCTCAGAGCTTAGCTGTAATTGCATCTTGCGGATTTTATAAGACTACAAACAGAAGTTAGCAACAATGTAGCGGAGAGTTCCTGCCCACTCAGTCACTCACTTGAACTGAGTTACCAAAGTCAATGTCCGTTTTCCCTGGAAGAAAGTCAGCTGCCTGTTGGCTCTTACGAACATTGTTCGATCTGGGTTCGTAATGATGCGCACCTCTTTTCTCGGTAAGGTTTCGCATGCAATGGTTAAGCAACTTCTTTTGCGTTGGCAGATGAAGGTAGCCATGTGTCGCAGCTTCAACCAGACCTTGCTTGGAGTGATCCGTCATGTGAACAGTTTCCATCCCCTGCTCAACGTTAAACCGGAAACAGCGGTTCAACTCGCATTCACGTTTCCATCGAGACATGAAACGCCTCTCCACTCCAGTGGGCTTTGTCGCCATTCTGACCAGTGTTTTTGATAAAAACTTGAAAATATTATCGTCGAGGGCTTGTTGAGCCGCATGGCCAGTCCCAACCGAAACGAAACACTTCACAAGCTCTTGTATATTTCGAGCTGAAGAGCACCATATATCACAAACTTCTTCTTCCACCTCTTCTACGGGGTTGTTCGCACCGAAAGCTCCATCTACAAACTGCCGGTCGCCAAGTGAGACGGGGTCGAAGAACCGCGTGGCCGCTGATGTTGCCAAAGCTGCTTCGCAAATGGTAGGAGAGGGCATATTTTCATCGAGTGCATCGTAGCTTCGTAGACGAGTGATTTCCAAGGTTTCCTTCGAGGTGGTACATACAAACATCCTGCATTTCCGAGATACTCCGTCATTTAGCAAGTCGTTGGGCGACGCTCCTGCTTGAGTTATCACATGTTCGATGACAGCTCGAAGTTTTTGTGAGTCGTATTGGGCTTTGACGTTTCCAGACCAGTCGACAAATACCGTTCTGACCTTCTCACTGAACACAGATTCCATAAGTCCGCGGTAGGCTGCAATACATTCATCGACATCCATCTCTAGGCGTCCTAGCATAATGGCGATCAATCTTATAGATGCACTGGTTAGCCTTCCCTTATATCAATGCAACAAGTTCATGAGTGATATACCCGCCTGTGCTAGTCCCGCCAATCAAGTCAAACACATCGCAGGGCTTAACATATGCGCTATGCGAAATTTCCGAATTTATGAGGTTCATTATACATCTCAGGATATAGAGACTCGAAAGTCCTCGTACACCACCACCATCTAGTGAAAGAAGACATAATCCGTGTCGATCAACTGGGTCAGGTCCTAGCAGTAGCGTTTGAGTGGCCTGCGGCATAATAGAAACGATATGACAAAAGAAAACAGACGAATGCAAATGTTGGATCAAAATGTAAATAAAAGCCTTGAATGATAAGTATGAGACCGCTATTTTTGTAGGGGCTTAGTGATGTCTAATATCCCCCTCTGCTCAGGTCGCATAGCCGCCCTCTTATGCAAAGTTGCGAGCCGGGCGCGTACTGGCCCCCAACCAGACCAATAATTTACAAGGGAGCCAGCGTTAGCGCCGCTGGCTCCTTTCTAATCGACAGCTTGGGCCCCGGTCGGGTTTCAGGTGTTTCAATGAGTCTCTCTTCTGATTGCGCCATAATTTAGGCCGAATTATTAGGAGCATGTCTCATGTTACTATGAGACAGCTTTTCAGGTAACAACTATCCTGCATACCAGGTCAATATTGCATTAAAATAAAAAGACAAAATAGCAAGTGAAAGTATTCATATCTTATTCAAAAAGAAAACTAGCGTTTTATTTGGAAGTCGCAAGGCGGAACTGAGAATAAAGAAAAGGGTGAAAATGGTTCAAATCGTTCGCAAGCTCAACAAGCGCAGCCGAAGTATGTAACGCCGTGAAGTATTAGAAAGAAAAATGTATCATCGGGATCGTCGATTATGGCGTTCAGCACATCTCACAGCACTCGATGCAATCGGCGCAGCACTCGCAACCCTCCTCACAAACAAAGCAGCAGCAAAGAGTTGCCAAGCTAGAAAATGTTGTTAGAACATAAGGTTCGTCTGACCTGTGGCGCGATGCGACTTACCAGGCTCCGAGACATCCTTGACCGCCGCCGCTGTTGTTGTTACCGCGGTTGTCCGGTGGAGGTGGCTGCTGATATTGCATCTGGAAAAAAATGTATTAGCGCGTGTCGTGTATGCCTCAGATAGAAGTAAACATACACCACCCTGGGGAGGGTATTGCTCGGGTCCAGGTGGGTAGTAGCCGGGCTGGCCCTGAGGAGGATATCCGTAGCCAGGTTGGCCCTGAGGGTAACTGTCCACAAATACAGTCAGTATAACAAGTCCAGTTATCGCCCATGCGAGTCAACAGAGATCGTGATGCCTCCCATTCCAGATATCATAGCAATTCGATATGTCCAGATATGACTTGACAGATGTATGCGATCGTCCACTCAGTCGCAAATGCGGAACATCGTTTGTGATTCGGGGTGACTTACGCCGCCTGTGGGGGGTAGCCGGGCTGGCCGTAGGGTTGCTGGTAGGACATATTGAACCTAGCAATAAAAGCAAATCAGTAAAACAATCAACCAACAAGAATGCTGAAGAAGCCGCTGCGGCGTTCTGGACCAGGGTGCTAAGAAGCCAGAACACCACTAAAGCGGCCGGGGCGTCAACATACCTTGTCGGGCGGCGGAGATTGGCTGAGCAAAGAAATAAGGCTTGCGACGAGAAAAAAGGGACGCGTTAGTGAGAGCTCGCGAAGAAAAAGAAAGCTGGGTGGAGAGGTAAGAGAAGAGGGAAATAAAAAAGAGGAGACAAGGTTTACCGAATCCCCGATGGAACTGAACTCTGCAGCCAAATAATACGGACTCCTTTTTTTTTGTGTTTTTATGTATTTTTGATTTTCCTGGTTTCCCCGGTGCTTCACTAATGTATGGTACGGGCTTGGCACGTAAGGCTGGATGAGAATATGTAAACTGAAGGATGGATGAATCTTCCTTCAAGACCATTTTTATACATTAGAGACCTTATGTCTGATTTAATCCCTGTTCTAAGAATATGTCAATGGCGGCTGTGAGATACTCCACTCTGTCCTTGCAGGATAGTCTAGTTTGGAGGGGGAACATGAAGGAGATAGATTATGGAGTTCTATTAGGCAGACGGTATTACAACGGTAATCGGGCGTATTCATCTCGGCTGAGCCACATCATCCACAGCCCTATCACCAGACTGGGCGGGTCAGCCACACTTGTGCCTCCACAGTCCCGCATGTGATTTGTTCCTGGCCAGCCACCGTGGCAGTAGAAACTCCACCACGAGCAGCCACTGAGCCACTCAGAACGGGGGACCGGCCGAACCACCCACCCCGGCTTGATCGGCCTAATCATCGGCAGGGTAGAGGGGGGGGCTGACCGCTGTATTGTTGTTGCCTGTGGGTTCGGTTGGGACTCTGGCGAACTGCCTAGATGAGCGAAGATGATGATTGTGGGGGTGTAAGATACGTTTTTCGGATGTACGGGATACGTTTAAAGTGGTCGATGGCTGAGATTCTATGAGTATTCCACGGAGAAGTCCGTATGGCCTTTACTAGAGTCCACGATGGATCTCTCACGCAACATGTTGAGATAGGTACATGAAGCTAACGTGGCCAGGTACAAAGGGATACATACCTTCTTGGCAGCACTGCAGCATGGCAGTACTAAGCGTGGCTGACGTTCATAGTCGAAATTATTCCAAAAAGACCAGTCCCCAAAAATGCCCATGAAGCGCTGATCACTCCGGATGTTTATACGGTGTAAGCTTTCCGACGATGCTGAGCGGGAGTTCTTAAGGCTGGAAACCTTGTCGGTCTCCCCTATCCAGATCTGGCTGCCGAGCCAATAAGTGTAAATACGTTGTAATATTACCGGCACTGCCAAGTCTCACTTACTATAACGGGCAGTCGTTGAGCCGTAATTTACGGGCGCCAACATCAGCCCGGTACCCGCGGACTCTACCTATTCATAGTACAAAGTGCAGGTACCTCTTGGTTAATCTCTAGCACGCGTACGACCTACTCGGCAAGGGGGAATAATGCAACGTTGTCCCACTATAATGCACACCGAATTTCAAAATAATTGCTCAATGCCACTAGGGAAATTAATACTCATTAGTTGTTGTTCGTTGCTCGTGTCAGTACCAGCCCGCCCAGGTGCATAAAGACGACAGAACCCATTGCAGCTGCTGCGATGGTGAGAAAGAAATGTCACTGGAACGCCAGAAGAAAGCCAGACCAGACTGAATCAAACATCAAGATATTGCTGGAGCTCCTGGTCTTCACGATTGATAATAATGTATTATCAAAGAAGCCTGTACCGCAACTCACTGACCATGTTCCTGGACCAAAGAAATATGCCGGTCCGTCCCATAACCTTAACCAAACATAGGTTCAAATGTTACAACAGACCCAATATATCGACCCTTGATTGGGGAAAGGAGAAAGAAGAAAAAAGTGGGAAAAAAAAAAAAAATGAAGAGAAGAAAGGAAGAAGAAGAACTGAGGAGGTAAAGAAGCCATCCATCACGTACAGTATCGACGTTTACTGTACAAACTCACATAACATAAGACTCCATTTCCAGCGGAAAAGCAGGTTGGGAGTCCATGTAAAAAGGCGCATCCAACGAATGATCAAGCTCAAAATTCTGAACAGGATAGGGATCAAACCCATGCAAAAGCGTAGACTCCATTCCAAACTGAGTCTCGCCCTCCTTCTCAATCTCAGAACCAAAACTCGTTCCAAGAACCTCACCATTCTCATCACCATCACCCTCAAGTTCATTATCATCCGCAACTTCAACAGTCTGTCTCATCCAGTGTTTCAATACATCCATAGGCGGGTGATTACCACCTCCCTTCCCACCGCGCTTCTCACTATCTTTCCCTCGCCCACCACGGCCCCGCTGACAAGGATTGAAATGCGTGCGTCGTAAATGCGCCGCGGCATTATAGTTCGCGCCGTACTTCTTTCCGTTGCGACAGGCTTTACAGTTTGAGAGAAAGGACTTATCGGGTGAGATGTCGACGCAGACCCAGACTTTACGGACAGATGCATGGACGCGATCGATATGTCGGCGGAGTTCGTGTTCACCGTGAAATCCCTCTGGCTGGTCGTTGCAGAACTTGCAGTATTGTTTTAGACGGGGTGGGCGCTGCACGGAGGCTTTTGGGATAGCCTGCACGGGTTTTGCGGTGCCGTCTGTTGGGGAGATGCGGACCATTTGGCTTGGGTCTTTTGTATCTGGTTGGAGGAGGATGGTGGTGGTGGTGCTGTTAGTTTGTGCTGGGGTTATGGAACTGTCGGTTGATTCGCGCTTTGGAGCGATGGGTCGTGAAGCGTGAGCGATTTGCTCTTGGGTGCGTCGAGAGGCACGGGTTGATGCTAGGGGATTCTGGGGATTTGAGTCGGTTGAGAGGGAGGGTTTCATGTCCACTGCAGTTGGGGACTCGGGCTCGGGCTTGAGGTCTTGTATTTGAGGTTGGAGATGGGATAATGGGAGGGTAGGTTGAGGTGGAAAGGAGGTTGTGCAGGGGGCAGATGTGGATAGGGAAGCAGAATAGGTGAGTGGGAAAGAGGAGGGATCTAGGTCAGGATAGAGAGAATGGGGATGAAAGGAATCTTGAAATGGGATGCCAGAGGTGGATGTTGGCACCCACTCTGGAGGGATGGAATAAGCCAGATCCAGATCCGTGTTTGGAGCCGCAGTGTCGTCGAATCGAAAGTTGCCGAAGTTGTTGACGATGGAATCAGTGGTTGTACTCCGTGTCATCTCGACTGCTGCAGCGGGAGAAGTATCGGCCAAAGGAGAGACCTGTCCGTCATATTGAGGTAGAGGAGATGGTCCATTTGATCCATGAGCCGCGAGACCGAGCGACAAAGCCGAGCCGGGACCGGATCCCGTAGGATGTGCCTGGTTCAAGTTGTCGCCATCATCCAGTTGCAAGTGTTTCGTGTATTCGGAAGGCGAATACTCGTCGATAACATTATCGAGCGGTGGTGATTGCTGCGTCCTCGGAGCTCCGGAAGAAAGTCGTTTCCCCACGGTTGGCCCAGTAGGTTGATACCATGAGTGAGAGACTGGAAGAACCTGTTGACTTTGCGAGCGAGCCATGGGAGCCGTATGCCGGTATGTTGAAAACGAGGCCCCGTTTGGAGGGGTAGCTGATGGGGGTGCTTGGGAGATGGTGCGCCTCATCTCTGTGACCGGGAATTCCGGGGTCTGCCAATTGTCAATCCAAGGATTATGGCTTAAGGAGGATGATGATAGGGACAAATAGAGGTGATTCATGCAAGTAGGAGAGGAGAAGCAAAGACAGTGGGATATTGCTTGATCAGAAGGGAGCGGGAGCAAGAGACCAAGGTCACACATACGGTGGCTCGTCGTTTCGCTTGCGGAAGACCAGAACCAGAAGGAAGCGTCCGCGGGGTCATAGCATCTTGTCGAGTCCGTTTGCCCGGTTTCCGATCGATGGCCGGGATGAATGGGCTGATGCGATTACTCCAAAGTTGATAGCGCTCGGTTTCCGGGAGGTGGGAATATCGATCCAAAAAAGCGTCGCGGTACCCGGAGATGGCCCTCGTGAAGAGTTCATCTTCATCTTGATTGAATGTCATAGTTGAATATAGAAGGGGAATGAATTCCCTGGTCGATTGGTGGTTGCCAGACGAGGTGAACTGGGTAATCAGTATGTAAAAGATGGGGGGAAGCTTGAAGAGACAATCGTAGAAAATTGTAACTCGGTTGCTCTTTGTTTTCTGTTGATGAAGCTGTCGTTTAAAGCTGTAAAGATTCTATAAAAAAAAGATAAGGTAGATTAGAAGCTGCATGCATTTTCCAAGGTGAACAGTGCACGTACATAGTTCTCTAGAAAATTGAAGGACAAAAAAAAAAAAAAGATAGAGGAATCGCGATCTTATCAAGACAGATTGAGATCTGCGGAGTAGTATGACGATAAGTATGAATGGAAGAGAAATTCAAAAAGAAAAAAGAAAAGAAAAAAAAGAAGAATTACTATATTTGAACAGAGCAATAAAGATGTGAATTATGGGAAGATTGGGCAGCATCCAGAGAACCTTGGAAGAGGAAGAAGAAGAGAAAGAACAAAAGTCCGGGAAAGAGGAATCAGCTAAAGCAAACTCCACAGAACAATGGATACGAGGGGAAAAAGTCACTGCTATAGACGCTCAACATGGAACCGGCGAGTGTCAATCCTCCAGGGCAAACCGAGTGGACCCCAACAGGGCCTGGACCATTCAGTTTAAGGGGCTACCCAGTACAGACGACGGAGTACCTACAGAAGTATACCTCTAACGACCGAGGATTCAGAGCACTCCATCACATCAAACACAGGAATAGCCTCCGTGTCCACGAAAACACCCGTGCTGGTTGGCCGATTCGCCTCTACACAGGCTGCGGTGATGGGAAATCCAGCGGATAAAGTGAGGCAGCGAACCGGATCGCCCCGAGGGTGACCCGGCGCACACGATGCATAATACAGAAAATATTAAATAAGCAAAGGGAATCGACTACAACGAACTTATCCCCTTTAGATGTGTCTCGTTGTCAGGGGGAGATTAGTCTTCTCTCTCTCTGCCGTCCTCCCCTCCCCCCCCCTCAGCAAAGCAAAGCCCCCAGCCGGGTATCACGCTGAGCGCCTATAGCGGAACCCCCCATCGTGGCGGGCGTAGAGCCCACTTCATTAAGCCTCGTGTGCCCCGATTCCCACTCCATGGAGAAGAACCACACCACCCACTCACTAGCAGACCACTCATCCCCCCTCCAAGACCATGGTGGTTTCGAGCTAAAGATGGGTCGGGCGCCTGGATGGATGCCACGTCGTCCAGCCTGCAGCCGGGGAATCAGTCGGGCCCTGCAGGTGACGCTGCTCTGGCACTGGGTGGCTCAGCGCCCAATTGTTGCCCGGCCTTGAACCGTTGTGAAGGTCTGTGGACTTGGTGGTCCCGGACACGCGGGAGTGTTCCACGGTTCACATCTATGAAAAAAAAAAAAAAAAAAAAATGCAGTGTAGACAAACAAATTTTACCCCGTACGAAAAACAAATAGTAAAATCAATAGTCTACCGGTCTAACTATGAATATTGCGTTATGGATTCGCTGCTCGTACACTAGACCTCCGTGAAACCCGTCGGAACTGTCCCGTTTTTCAGGGGTGGAGAAGGGAAAAGGTTCGACCACGACGATTAAGCGATCTCGACGCTAACCAAACCGAAGACAAGAATAGGTTGCGAAAGAAAAAAAAAACAGAAACTCCAATGGGAATCTCCGAGGAGTTGACAAAGTTCATGAAAGGGTCTTACCAGGACCAAAAATATCGCAGAACAAAGAGAAATTCATGGCGGTAACTGCGTTTCATCCAAAGATCTCCTCTCGCACTTCATAGGTGATTATGATTAGAACAGGTTGACCCGCTCAGGATCGACGCGTTTCTTTTCAACCCAAGAACCCAAAAATCATCAGACTGGCGACATCGCTCAGTCCCACCGTTCCACAGATCCACGCTCGAGTCAGCATGGCTGATAGCTGTCAATTTTGATGTGTCAAGCCTCTTCCGTTGGGGGCGAAGGCATCATCACTCGATGGCATTGATATGGAGGGGATGATGGAGTAGGTAGAGAATGGTATTGAGGATATGGGGCTACTAGCTTCAGTGACATTTGTACTGTTTAGACCGCCAGCGATCAATTCGATACATGTCTCTTGCAAGATTGCTCTATTTCGTCATTTCGCGGCATTTCTGGTGTATCATTTTGTGCCCAAGTCTTTTACCGGGTTGCTGATTGGTTGGCTATATGGATATTGATGTCCAGTCGTATCACGCGAAGTACGACGACATCATGATGAGTCTGATATTGGAGTCATCTTGACTTATGAATAGATTTCTCTTAGAATAACTTATTCTTTCCGAATGACACTCACTGAGACCCAAGACTACTATGTACGTATTGCTGCCCCAAGGTTACAAGTTCCCCGACTCGTCAAGTTCCAGCATCTCTAACATACCGTGATATAGGATCCCCTTCCAACTTTTTATCATGGCCATGGTAGCTATGACCCATCCAAGCCACAGTCAGGCTTACAAACCCAGCCCAGTCAATACATACTACCCGATCCATCTCTGACCAAACAGAAACCACTCTCGTCTTAGTATTGGTCCTGGTCTTGCTCCTGTTGGCCATGGACAAGTCGCGTGCTATAGCAGCTATTCCTGCGCCCACTACCGACATGCAGGTGGCGTATCACGAGATAGTGCCGCCTACAATATGACTGGGAGCATAGACGCACCACGCATCCAACACGCCGTGCGGAGACATTGGAACTGGGGTAATCTGAATGCTAAGTGCTTAGTGCAGCCAAGTTAGTAGGATTCATGCAGTGCAGGGATGAAGACGTGGTCCAGATTGAAATAGCCTGGTATAGCTATGGATTAAGGGATGTCTCACTTGACACTGCATAAGACAGTGCATGCGCTGCTCGGCTATGAGGCCGTGCTGATTTTGGCTGCGGCTCTTCAGTGTTCATGAGACATGTCTATACATGTACTCACCGCTATTTTGCACAGAAAAGGCGGCGAAGTCGTGCTTTGCTGTCTGTTCTGAATCATTTTGAACTATTGGAGACTTGTGTTGTCACAGCGGGCCTTCACAGCGGGCCTTTGTAGTGCCCTCCACCGTTGGATCCACGATGAGACCCTCTTTGAGGCTCTATGGAGATGACTTTGTGGTGGCGAGCTATCTCTACGGTGAAGCGAAGCGTTATGTTGTGAGCTTAGCTGTCCTTAAAGACGCGACCGGCACTCAAGAAAGAACGCGAAAGATGCAGAACAAGTTCCAGATGTGCTATCAACACGAACGTTTTGAACCCGATTTCATCCTTTTTTGGTTCCGCTGAGGCAAATGCACTACCTATATTGTGGATTGGCAGTAGATGATGCACATATCGACCAGCTCGACCTTTCACACTTCCCTATCCCGTCCCCGGGTGCTCAAGCCATGGAACCAAACGGAGAGTATCTTGAACCCTCACCCGCCCGTGTTCAGTCCCAGGCCTGAGCAGGAAATGGATACGGCAGAAGAACGGGTCGGACTGACGTCAACTCGCCACGGCGTCGCAAGTCTTGGAAGAGCAAATGTGGAGAAGACATAGAGATAAATCGGCAAAGCAGCCACAAATCAAGGATATACAGAGCGATCAAAGCCATCGATCACCCAGTAGAAAGAAGAGTTACACATGTAGTGAAGCCTAAATTAAAGCCCACACGTGACCGCACGCGTTCCCCAGCCACGTCATAATTTCCAACAGAAACAAATTCACGCTGTATCGTTCACTAGTCCCTTTGTCAGGTGGAAAAGAAGCCTTTGTGGGTTTGAACGGTCTGCATGAATTGACCCGCGATTTGACCGCTCTTGTTTGTGTTTTCGAATTTGACGATTTACGATCTACGCCTTCTCCGACTCCGACTTTCCCCTCAACATACCACCCCGCCCCTGAGTTCAGAATGCCAGACTCAACTCTTTACCTGTACACGTCCCTGACGGCAGGGTCGTCACATATCGTCACGGCGACAGCTCGCATAGAGACAATCCTTAAGGCAAACAAGTTGCCTTTCCGCGCCATTGATGTCGCTACAGATGAGGCCGCCCGTAAACTGTGGGGTCGTCGCTCGAAGGGCAAAAAGTTGCCTGGACTTGTCAAGTACGGCAACATCGTGGGTGTAAGTTAATGTGTGATATGCATGGTCATCTGAAGGAAATCAGCTAAGCTTGATTAGGACCTGGAAGAGATTGAAGAATGGAACGAATTCGGCGAGCTGCGCATGGTCGTCAACAGCGTCCAAGATCTAGACGGTATGCCAGCGACTAGTTACCCAGCTACAACACCAAATGCCGCCTCTCAAGAATCCTCTACACCCAAGGAACCCGAGCCCAAAACCCCCAAGCCCTCCACCATCAAAATCCAAAGCCCTCCTGCCAAGGACGAAGAGAAGAAGGACTCCACCGCCGTGCTGGCACTGCGACAAGCGAGTGCCGAAGCAGCATCCAAGGCCCAAGACAAAAAGATCGAGAAGAAGGGAGACACCACTTCCACCAACAACAAATCGAAAGACGAGAACGAGCGACCCTCCTCCACCAGCCCAACCACCAAACAGCGGAAGAACTCCGTCGCGCCCGAATTACCCGATACAGCACCGGACTCTCCCAAGGGCGCAAAGCGACCAGCTCTCGTCCCCGAGATGGCAGCTGTGTCATCTGCGAACTTCCACGCCGAAAATGCCGAGTTGTTAGGACTGGTCGGACATCACCGCGGCTCGATCATCTCGAACATGGACAAGGAGGAGCAGGATAAGACCGTGAAGGAGATTCGATCGTCCATTACTGCAGAGGACAAGACTGATTCGGTCGACGCTCTGAGGAAGGAGGCTGCAAAGCAACCGAAGCGCGATAGTGAGACTATCGAGGAGACCCCGCTGGAGCATGCTACTGTGGAGGAGGAAGATGAATCTGCTAAGAAGACTGAGGCGGCTGCTGAGACCAAGGATACTGCAACAGACCCCAAGACTGAAAAAGTAGAAGACGCCAAGGTCAAGGCCGAGGCTACCTCTTCTCCGGCGGACCCCGCGTCATCTGCATCTGCGGAGACGAAGGAGGCTACGTCAGCGACAGAGTGAGGGGCAATCTGCGATGTCGCGCGTGTTCAGTGTACAGAGGAATAAGTCAATTCCAATTCCATTTGTCAGTAGGAGTATGATACCAGTGCTTGAAGCAATTCATTTAGCTATTCAATCTTGCATTTTCACACTTATTTACTCTAACTGGAACCACATCCAGCTTCGCCATTAAAAGTATCTTTATAAGTCGGATTAAATTCCACTTCATATCCAATCCAATGCAATTCATAGCTCATTAAACCAACCCACAAAACCTGTATAATCCCACAAAAACATAAAATGACACGAACACCGAAACCCCTTTTTGATCATAAAAGAATACCCCCACTATAGCGCAACCCCACCACTTGCATCCGCGACATTAAAATTCGCCGCTCGAGGCGCACATGAATACCCCACCAGGTCTCATGTTACAATCGTGCGAGCTACGAAGATTCCTCC
Organism: Talaromyces sp. PF30-5; assembly: GCA_023626375.1. Classification (NCBI taxonomy): domain Eukaryota; kingdom Fungi; phylum Ascomycota; class Eurotiomycetes; order Eurotiales; family Trichocomaceae; genus Talaromyces; species Talaromyces sp. PF30-5. Next base: position 700,149 of record JAMAGU010000006.1, on the reverse strand, counting down.
AGAGCCCGTCGCTTCTGTACAGCATCTCTCAGCTTCGCGATAACATCCGCTGGATCCGCCGCGCCAAAGATCGCAGAACCGGCCACAATGACGTTTGCGCCTGCATCTGCGGCCTGATCGATTGTACCGAGTCCCAATCCACCGTCAACTTCGATGTTCAGATCTGGGTAACGGGCGCGCAGGGCCTGGACCTTAGGCAGTTCAGAGGCCATGAATTTCTGGCCACCGAAACCGGGGTGGACGGTCATGACGAGGACCATCTGGAGTAATGATTAGTATGTTGTTTTTCTTGTAGAAGGCATAATGTAGAAGTAATCGTAGGCTTACCTCTGGTCGCTCGGAAAGATCGGGGCTGTCGAGAATATCCCAGAGAACGTCCACGGGGGTATCAGGCTTAATGGCGATACCGGCCTGCATGCCCAGCTCGTGGATGTACTTGATCAATTGGCGCGGAGAAGTCCGGTCTGTGGTTTCTTTATCGGTGGGGTCGGTGGCTGCGACGGAGGAGACGGCTGCTTCATAGTGGAAGCAGTAGAGGTCACAGCCTGCTTTCTGGAACTCCTTCACCCATTTATGGGGCTGGAAAGAATGTTAGCGGGAGCTTTGACGGTCGGAGGGACGCCGAGCGGGTATGCGGGAGATGCATGCGGGATGGAGTAGGGGAATTCGAGCGCGGGTATAGGTGCAGTGTAGCTTTGGGATTGAATATTGGTCTTCAGGGTCTATCATAGGGTGACGCACCTCCATAATCATCATATGGCAGTCGAAGGTGCCGCGGGCACAGGGTTCAAGAGGGCGGTCGACGCAGCCGCGAATCTGGGAGACGACGGGACATCCGATTGTCATATTGGGAACGAAGTGGCCGTCCATGATGTCGACGTGGAGCCAGTCGGCGCCCTGCTCCATCTTCTTGGAGCAGTCATGGCCGAGATCAGCGAAGTTGGCGCTGAGGATGGAGGGAGCGATGATGGCGGGCGGAGCCATTTTGGGTAGGTGGATGAAGGGAAAGGGGTGAGGATCAAAATGGGGGGAGGAAAGGGGATATGGGGAGAGAGAGAAAGCAAGAGAGAAAGTCAGGAAATCGGGGAGGGGCAGCTATTCTTGAAGCTCATTCTTTTTTATCGTGTTTACCTCCGAGTGGCAACCCAAGGGTGGATATGCCGGGTTCACCGTAAGATGGGCCGAATCCCTTGTTCAACCTGCCGTGACGAGGTAGATATAATGGAAATACTCCGGTCGCAATAAATTATTCTATTTCTTTATATCATGCATCTATGTATTCATCCCATTTCTCATTGTCTGCCTCTTCAATTGCCAGAATAAAAATCTTCGCAACATCATGATGCAAACGGCCTTGATAAGGGCTTGCAGACTCACGTGGGGCTCCATGTCAATCTGCAGTGATCGTCGCCATCTATTTCGGCGCGAGCTGCCTGTACCCAGTGACAGTGCCGTCTCAGGCACAGAATGGAGTCGATGTCGACCCATCTTACAAATCTCGCAGTGTCTGGGTTACCGAATATGGTGATTCCGAGCTTCATCCCAGATCCGCGATCCCAGACCATGCAAAAACAGAAAAAAATAAAATTGGTTAAAATTTTAAAAAATCATGAAAACGAAAAACTTGTCAAGTCCGGTGACCGCAAGCTCAGGGATGGTCAAGCTCGGGCCTGCTGAGTTTCTTATTGGGGGAATTAAATGGAATCCTTGGAATCCCCGTCGAAGCTCTGCGGTCTCCCGCCAATCAAACACTAATTAATCTCATCTCCTGGTCTATAACAAGAACCTCTATTTCATATCAAGTGATTCAAGTATAACTCTGTTTCTTCGATCATCTTTCCGTCATTTTACCATCAATTTAATACTATATCTATATATACTCCCAGACGACTGACCTATTTCTTGGCCGGACGCCTGTCCTCCATAATATCCCCGGCACGAGTCAACAACCAGTCAGACAACCACTGCGCCCGGAAATAAACACCACCTCAATAGCCGGCACTGATTAACCGCTCTTCAGTTGTCCGAAACGAGTAGAAAAGCGGACCCCCTCAGAGTGTAAAGCGGGGAGTTCCCGTGCAAATTGTGCTGTCAGTCTGTGGCCGGCGCACTGTGTTCCGCCCGCGCCCCCAATCTACGAGGATCGGAAAGTAGAACACCCCCAAACACTCAACGCTTTCCTGTTCCTGGCTGGTTCCTGGCGTAGATTCGGAAAACCGCCAATAGCGCGACAACTATTGACCTTGATTACATCTGGGTATCTGTTGGGAAACAGTCAAGCCATAGACGCCAAAATGAACCTGGCAGCTGTGAACAAGATAGTCACACAAGTAAACAGAGGGCAACAAGCTCTCTATCCCCATGGGATTAGTGCGGATATCGCGATACAATCGCTGTTTCTCGATGAGTAATAGACAATGCCCAATGCTACTAGGTGGACCATGTCGGGCGTTAAAACAGTTAACATTGAGGGTGACTAGTAATGTGCACTAAATCCATAGTCAGAGTCATTGTCCCACAGACGATGAAGTACCGCAAAGGTGAAACAAAGGGTCTAGATGAACTGCTTGTTAATCAAATCATTGCGTCATTTCGGGCTGATCTGTTCGATCCACATTCTAGAATGCTATGTATCTCTTCTCTGTGATCAGCATGTATACTCCGCCAAAATTGATGTCCTCGTTTACCGAGGCTGACGGTTCCTCGGCATGAGAGGAATAAAATAGTAAATGGACTTCATTCCATCAGCTCTGCAGATTTGAGATCCGTGTTTTCTTGCTTCATGCGACCCAACATATGAAAGCATTGTAGAAGCAATTGATACAAATTATCTTAGGTATAGCTTGGTAGACACGATTAGCGTCCCCAGGTTTACGAGACTCAGATTCAGGCTTGTAAGCTTCAACAGGGCACTCAGCTGAAGCCTAGGTATTTTTGAAGGCTAAATGTATCTCACTACAAATCACCCTACTATGCATAATCGCACTAGCAAAACTGCTTTCAACTTTACTATGCTACCATGGAGAGAAACTATCATCCCTTCCAACCTCTCCCCCATGTGCCACAAGAAGATCCACGAGCTCTGGATACCTCTGCGAGTTCACTTCATTAATATACATTATCGAGACTAAGCGTGATATGGCACAGGGATATGTGAAAGAGGTCTTGCCACGAGCAACCAACCTGGCGGCAAATTTTGCACGGTCTAATGCTGTATGCTTTGATGAACATCTGGCATTGACGTTCGCTCCATGGTTGAGCAATTTGGCAGCCATCCCAATATGCCCATTTCTCACCGCTGCATGCAGTGGAGTGAAATTTCGAGGTGTGCAAGACACGTTCATGCTAACTCCCGTGTCAATCAGAAGCTGAGCAATTTCTTCAGCACCTGCCCATGCTGCACAGTATAGCGGGCCACCCGGCGAATACTGATTGAAGTCTCGAGGTAGCCGATGAGGGTCCGCACCGTAAGAAATCAATAATTTCACTGTAGCGAGATAGTCGCCCGGTTTGCCGCTTCTGAATGGAAGCGAAAAGGGACTGATTGGATCATGAAACCTACCAGGACCTGGCTGACTATACAGAGTGACTGAATCATCACCACCACTCGGCTTCAAAAGGTCTCCATATCCCGCACGGGCAGCATATTGCAGTGGACTCATGCCTGTTCCATCCGCACCGTTCACATCTGCACCCATGTCGATGAGCATCTTCGCCACCGCATATTGACCTCCTCTTGACGCTTCCATCAAAGGTGTACCCGCGGGTATCCCCATCAAATCATTCCAGTCGGTGTCAACTTCAGCACCGAATGATATAAGTAGCCTTGCAATATCCTCATGCCCTTCATAGGCCGCATAATGCAAAGCCTGAAACCCATCTTTATCCTCATCATGCACATGCCTGCTCTTATTTTCCCTGGCTCCGTGGTCAAGTAGCCATCGCACCATTTCAATATGTCCCATTTCAGCCGCATAGCTCAACGGGTGTCTATTGGCAATGCATTTAATATTGGGGTTCGCTTCGTGCGAATTCAGATATTCCAGAAAGGCAATATTACCACTTTCCACTGCCCAGCAAAGAGGCGTGCGCTCATGGAGTTTGTCTTGGCGATTAACATTTAACTCTCGACCAAGTGATGCTTCATGCTTCATAATTAATTCCCACATCGGCATGTCTCCATTTTCTGCCGCATAAGTCCATGCTGGACGATAGTTATAATCCAGACCGTCCACGTCACCACCCAATTCAAGTAACCTTCGGACTGCAAATCTGAGACCGTATTTTGCACAGAGAGAAACGGCTTGTTCTTCCTGGTTGAACAGAATATTTTTAATGTAGGGGTCACCTTCATGTAAGTCTTTCAATTGATGATTCGTAAAAGCGAAGGAGGCGATATCTTCCCACTCCAAATCATCCACAATTTGGAGGAGGATCTCATTGGGTAATTGAAGCAATGACATGAAGAATGAATATTTACTTTTCGAGGCTAATAAGGTTCAAGGTGGAAGCCAAATCGAGGCAAGAATAGGTGAGACTGCTACGGAATCGGATGATCCATTATTCCGTTGTTTACGAGGCTCGGCGTGTGCAGGAATTATGCATCGTAGTAGACAGATGTCAAGTCATACCGTCTTCAAGTGTTAAACTTCTGATTTGCGGCCAGTAATACTGCTTGGTAGTAAAAATTTCCGTTCTGTACATGTATCCATCTATACTATCTCACCGCCCCACAAGAAATCTTCCAAGCTAGCAAGGTAATCACAATATACATCTACTACTAGTAATTGCAGAAAATTACTCGCTAGCATCTGCGGGTGTTCAATCATGCTGCATACTCGTCGTGCAAAGCCGCATTCTTCTCTTTGTCACCTCCCTCAATAGCACCCATGACGAGCGCTGACTCCAAGTCCTTAGCCGCATCAGCACCAGATTCAAGCCCATGCTGCAGAAGTGATCCCTTCCGACAAGCATCCTTGTCCAAGAACACAAACTTGTTGCGGTTCGGGGTAAAGAGAAGATCCAGTTCCTCCAGCGTTCGCCGTGATGTCTCAGGAAAGAAAAAGAACACCACAAAGGAGATCCCAATATTGATTCCTCCAAACACGTAGTACACCTTCCAAGAACCCTCGTTCAATGCAGTTGGCATATACAAACCAAGCCAGAAATTGACAAACCAATTAACAGATGTTGAAAGAGCAGTTCCCCGACCACGCGCGTTGATCGGAAAGACCTCATTCTGATAGGTCCAGGGAAGCGAAGCCATACTCGCACCAAAAGTGACCATGTATAGAAACATGAATGCAACAGCCGCATTTCCAGCGGCAGTATCAGCAAAGCTAAATTTCATCTCCTGCGTCGAGGAATCGAAATAAGGATCTCCGTACCCGACCAGCATCGATGCGACGATGATCATACAAACACCCATCAAAACCGGCCCGATGATCAGTGGCTTCCGACGACCATAGACATCCATAAGCATAGTCAACGAGAAAGAGGCGACAAGGAACAAAGCAGACTCAATTCCATTCGAAAGTAGTGCAGCCTGAGTCCCAGTACGACCTGTTTGGGCGAAGACCTTCGCAGCATAATACAGGATGATGTTAACACCGGTAATCTGCTGCATGAACTGAAGACCCATTGCGAGCGCTGTCCGACGACGGTACTGCTTTCCGACCATAAGAGATAAGTAAGATGGCGCAGGTGTTCCGCGTTCATAGTCGACGACTACGCGAATCTCTTCAAATTCGGACTGCACGACCGGCGCGTTCTGGTCCCCCTTTGCGTGCAGTTTTGCAAGGACTTGTAAGGCTTCTTCGGAGCGATCATGTCGGAAGAGCCATCGAGGAGATTCAGGGCGGAAAAGCATGATTGCGCCAACGACGACTCCGGGGACGAGTTGGAGGCTGAAGCACATACGCCAGGCGGCTGTGCCTTCGATATTTGCGGCGCCGTATTGGACCCAGTAGGCGACAAGGAGGCCCATGGCGATACCCAAACTCATCATGGAAGTCATCATACCACGAATCTGGGGTGGGGTGATTTCAGCAGTATACCTGGAAAATGCGTCAGTGTGTGGAAGGACATGAAATAATGACTTCGTGAACGACATACAGGGAGATTGTCTGGAATAAGCCACCCGCTCCTAGACCGTTGATCACGCGTCCAGCGATGAACATGGCCTGGTTTTGTGAGGCGACAATAATAGCCTGACCAACTAGGTAAACGAGAACACAGACCAAAATAGTGATACGCCGACCGAGACGATCGGAAATCAAAAAGCCTATCAGCAGCGAACCTCCAAACTCACCCGCGAGCAAAGCAGCTGTCATGCTACCCTGCCGGAACGCAGATGGTGTGTCGAAGTAGTTCAGAAACTGGGCCATGGTAAGAATACCGCTCATGGAGGCATTCTCCCACCCATAAGCAAACCCCGCAATGGCAGGAGGAATAGCATAGTATAATTTTCGTGTGAGCGAAGTATCAATCTCAGTAGCCATTTTGAAACCGATAGGTCATTAACCGCACCGAGAAGCCAGGAATACAAGCAGAAAAAGAGGAAAAGAAAAATTCTCCACGGGGAAAACGCGCCCTAAAGAATGAATGCATGGTGGACACCCCCATTCTCTTTCGCTAAGGGCTGGGGAATTCTACCCCGAGCTTGCGAATTGCGGGGCGGGCTAAGCTTTTCGACCCGGCTTATTTTTTTCACATCCGGCTTGGCGGCTTATATCTGAGCCGGTTCGGATCTCATTTCTGTTGTGGGTTTGTTGTGGGTAAGTTGGGAGTTCAGGGGCATGATGGACCGGGGAAAGTCCGGAGAGAGGGAATCTGGAGAAGCGGGGTTAAGGGGCCGGGCCTCCACCTGGGCACAGCGTAAATGCTTCCCCGGTTCAAATGTTCTCCCAGTTCCTTTAGCCCCAGGATAAATGAGAAGCCGGTTATATTAAATGAGATTGCAACCGTGAGGATTCCCCCTCAGAAGAAACTATCGCCCGGGATTTCACTCTCTGGTTCATCCTCAGTTTATTGAAGTTACGAATCTTGTTGTTTTAAGGTATACCTAGTAGTACTTCCAACTTCCAAGGTTGAAACATATACACCTGGGCATGTGTAATGATAGCCTGAGGCACTTCCTTCATATGTGGATTTCCATATGGATTTGACGCGCTTTGGACGTGGATTTTGATACATTTAGGATACCTTCCAATATGTAGTAGACATTAGATCATATTATACTATAGCTGATCCTATTACCTCTCGTACAAAAACCCAACACCGTGTTAAAACCAGATATATTTATATTCCTTCCTGATATTCAACCTAGTATTGCTAATTAGTATTACTAATGACGGTATTGAAACTTTGGCTAGGGTTGTTAAAAAAATAGTTGTAAAACTATGTCAAAACCGTGTTTAAAACTTGAACCCCTATATATGTAATAATCCGCTATTGTTTATTTCGTACGTGCCCAAGTCAAAATCTTGGAGGATCAGACCTCGGGAGGTATTGAGAATATAGTAGGTATCTTCGAGTTATGATGTGTTTATCTGTGTCCTCAAGCACTTGAGACTCTCTCAATGGTCTCATCAATCATGATGATGTATAAATATCATGATTGAGTACGTAGTATAGCATTGACCATCACGATAAAACACACACTAACTCAAGTGTTTAAGGAAGAACCTCGGAACTACCTCACAACATTCAAAGCAACATTGAATGAATTCGATCGTATGAATCATATAAACATCAAAACTATAAAACCAACAAATGTAAAGCATACAATGATAAACAAAGTAAAATAATCATTGGCATGGAAACTTGAATTGCCACAAGTGCCAGTACCCAATCACGCGCCACCCAGTGAGACGAATCATAATATTCGCCAAATTTGGCAAATCACTTGTTTCTGTGAGCATTTGTCTTCGATTAGGAGCACTGAGTAGGATAAGACAAAAATAGTATGCCCAAATGGTTCTTCCCCTTGGCCCACCTGGGCACGTGCCTAGGTATAGATAAGATTGATACTATACACGCCCCTCATCTCCAGTATCTGCAGCTCCACTCTCACTGCCAAATTGAATTGGGGGATTGTAGTAGTCCTCGGCATAAGGCGGTAAATTTCCGAAACCCACCGGATTCTGCTGATCAATTCATTTCTCCTTGACATCATCATACACCCATTGTACGCCAAATTCAGGACGAAAAAATTTAGGTGGCGCCCTTTCATCTTCAGGTATAGATGGAATCATTTCCTTAGACATCAGGACCCTTTTATTTGTAGCAGCATATAGAGAGAGAGAAGATTCGGGAGCAGACGCAACATAGAACATCTTACGTAGCCAAGGTCCATTTAACCTGTCCAGGTTCAGGGTACCCATTCCATCATCATTGAACACAGAACAAGGTATACTCGTCCAGGTATCAGACATCATCACCTCGTTGTCATCTTGGTCTAGTCCCCTCATATTCACCTCCAATGCTATGACCTTTCCATATCTCGCGTTACCACTTGCTGCGAAGAATCTGTCATAGCCCATTAAATGGTTCATAGGAGCAGATGAAAAATCCGCATCGTTCCCCATCAAGTCTTTCATATCACTGTCAAGTATAGTCATCATAGAGCATCCCGTATCATCAATAAATTTCATCTCTACCTCTGGCAGGGCTTGGCCATAAACATCATTTAAAAGGTCAAGATCATCATGGATACTCTTATCGAGTCGAAGGGTGATGTTCATCTGTCCGCGCGCAATGATAGACTCTTAGTTTTCTTTTTTCCCTTTTTTTTTTTTTTTCTTTTTTTCCTTTTTTGTTTGGGGCAATACCAAGAGTGCTTAGTAGTACATACCTCAGGGATTTCGGAATAATTCACAGACGGTGAGATGTACCTTCTATGAGAGGCTTTCTCATTACTCCGGAGGGGAAATATCTTAATTCTCATTTGTTAGTATCTCTTTCTGATGCCATGACTCGTGTCAGGAGTAAACATAAATACGGATTATTGACTTACTCCTTCAACCCAAAACCCGCCATTTCCTCGGTTTTCCTTTGTATTGTATAGCCCAAAGTCCTTCCAACTAAACTCAGAAGGGCCAGCAATCATTTTGCCTTCACACCAGTAAGTAGCATTGTTATTCCACTCCAGTTTACCATTCTCATAAGCTGTGATGATTGCTTTCACATTTTGAAGCTCTCCATGTGGATCCTTTTCTTCCTCCAAAAAGCCCGCTATCCCTTTAAGATCTACTAAACGTTGAATTACCTCCCAACTTCTCTTGGGGTATTCCTTCATGACCCCTCTCATATTTGAACATACGAGATTAGTTCTCATTGCACACATGGGTTTGAATTGAACATCGAGAGACTCACTCCTTCATTTCCTTTGCCTTTTTCAACCAGCCAATCTTTGCTGTGTTTGTTTTTGGGGCATATCCCTCCTTGATTCTTTCTTCGCATCGCTTGATCCGTCCATCATAGTCGTCGCGTTTAAGCTCAGCATCGTCATAGATGCGACGTACTTCAAGCTTCTGACGTTTGGTATTTCGCTCTGTCTCTTCCATCTCCTGCGTCGACGCGGTTTGCTTTCGCTTTCTTGTCGCCATATTGCACGGTCTCACTCGATGTTTGTGCTTTTGCGAGCTACGATACTCGCCTTCCGTCAATGAATATGAAGATAATTTCTTCTGCACGTAGATTTACACAAGGACACTTTAGATGCACTTAGTATTATCTCGGTGAGAATGACTTCCTGGATATATAGGAATGTAATGATAATGGACTGTCGAACGGAAATTTGTCAAATCTTATACGTGGAGAATGTACCTAACAAAAATTCGATCGAATCTTTGAACTGCACTTTAGACCAAAAGACAGGCCTACTACTGCGTTTCCAATAGTGATAGTCTTTCAAATATTGCCTAGTGTTAGTCTTTCAAATATTCCCTAGCACTTTTATGATCTTCTTTGTTCAGCACTCAAGGGGAAACATTTGAACGGAAGAATTGATTTTATGATCCAGGGAAAGACCAAGTCTCTTTGTTGCTTTTTTTTGTCCTCTTTCTTCTTTTATGTTCGCATATTTCTGATTTCCACTCTAGTGCCATACCGCCGAAGGTAAGTTAAAAATAGCAATGTGATAAACATCGTAGACCCTCCACGTAGGAGTTACCAGCGACCACACATACTGTCTCTTTCAGTCATACTCCATATCATGCAGGAAAATATTAAACAGGACAGGATATATAGCGTAAAAAGAGGCCATTTTACTAGGCCATAATGTCATCAAATGCCCCTCTCAACTGTACCAAAGATACATTTGGCCCGAGGACAGAAAGTTTTGGGATCAAAGGGTAGAATCAAGACCATTCAATATTGATTGAAACAATATTTGATTTCACCTGCATATCTCTTGTGCGGTCTTATGATACTAATCTGAAGTGTTAAAAGGAAAGGCAATTATACCAAAGAGAATATTATTCTTAGAGGACTTGAGTAGACAATATAGCTACTTAGTATTCTATCCGTAGCATTCATGTTGAAAGCAGGCAGATCAAAAGAGAAGCCTACCTAGAAAAGGAAACGGAAAGAAAGGAACGAACAAAAACTTTTGGCTTCATGGGCACACTCTGGATGTTCTCGATGACATACTAATAAGTCGCAAAAAAGTTCAATCTTCAGTCTATATCAACTTCAAACCATATCATGATGTTGCTCTTGGAATATTTGTGTACACCATACATAGTATGTCGAATCATTACATTTGTACTCCGAGTCATGTGATAATAATTTATATTTTCCCATCTACTACTGCACGTGAGAATCGACGATTCAGGCATAGCTGACTTATGCTATATGACACCATAATCCATTACCCACTCGGCCAGCATTCGGCACTAGTATGTATGGCGCACTCGAAGAGAATGGGATAGCCTACTTAGAGAACGAACCACCGGCACTATATGACAAGATAAATCAAGGACTATTATAACTTTCAATTTGAACTTGGCCTATCGATGAGATGAAGCCATTTATAATGGCAGTCTTGATAGTCAGCTCCCTTGTGGGCGACATTGGGACTTTTCAATGATAGACAATGAAAAAATGGCTGCGTTTGATTGTTCCTCGCAAAGGCAAATTGAAATCAGGAATATGAAAATGACCGAAAGATCTATAAACCGAGCAACATGAACAATAACTGGCTATAGCAACAGCAGTAACTAATAAGTACAGAATTTCCAAGCCCTGTATAGCTTCAATCAATTGATCGTAACACTTCTTAGACATGACAAACGACTGCATACATACTAGAGCTACATAATTTTCTCACTGGCCATCCATAGCCTATTGGCTGCGCTCAAAAAAATGCTTGACGAAAGTAGTCTCCAGCCATGCCCGATCCTTCTCGCTTCCCTTGATGATAAGGTCCCTCGCGAAAGTAATCAGCTCGACATCTTGCTCGGGGGTGCTGCCAGCTGCAATAGCAAATGCCCAGACAGTGATCAGAAGACCAGTATAAGTAGCAGCGTGATATACCGCTTCCTCCGAAAGAGGCTTATATCCAGCAATCATATTCTGAAGAATAATAGGGCATGAAGTAGCACCCTTGATCTCGGACAAAATGTGAAGCTCGCACATCACCTGTCCGAGATCTTGGTATCGACGACCAAAGTGGCACGCCTCCCAGTCAATAGGACTAATGAGGATCTCTTCTTCGTTCTTGCGCTCCGACTCTGAGATCAAAAGGCTTCAACAATGTTAGTCGCCGATCATGAGAGCACTGAGAAAAATTCATGACAGCAAGTGAACTTACTTTCTAACTGAGAAATCACCGTGTGCGATTGTCATCCCATCGTCACCCTCTGTTTCTACCTCTGCGCGGGCATATTCTCGCACTTTATCCTCCACACCCTGGAAAATCTCGGGGTATTGCGCAATAGTCTCAACAAGTCGCCCGTAATAGAAGCCCCGAAGGCGATCCCGACCAGGGACGTTCGGGTCAACATCCGATGAGGCGCACATGTTGCCGTGCTTTGGCTTGTATTCATGGAAGGCATTCAACCAAAGTCCAAGGGACTTTCCAAGAGACGCGGCGAACTCGGGATCCAGTTCGCTTCCTTTGGGAGAAGAGAGCATGGCCAAAAGAGTTGTGGTGCCTGACAAATCCTCCATAATCTGAATATTGTCTTGTTCGAAACAGTGATAAGGACGCGGGGGGCGGACGACGAAGCCACCATGGTGTATCTTTTCACAAAGTCCATTGTCCAGCGCTTCCAGCATTCGGTATTCGCCTTGCTACAATCCCCAAAATTAAATATTAGTTAAATGTTTTTGGGGTTCAGCGCCGATAAACTTACACAACGACTGGCGGGGTACCGGATACCACCCGCGGCGGTCACGTATTCCTCAGAATACTTGATAATCGCAGTCTTGCTTCCATCTGGGAGGACCTTTGCGAGTTGAGGGCGATAGGTGTGGTTTAAAAATCCACCGCTCACTTGTTCGATACCAGCAAGTTCATATTGTGTACCCGCAAGAACCTTGGTGATGACCGAGACACGCTCGTTGTGCTTGGCTGTCTCGGCTTCCGCGCTCTGTGCTGGACGTTCTTCTCCCTTCATTTTGTGCAAAATAGGATAATCTGAAATGAAAAATAGAAGAATACAGTGATAGAACTTTCAAGCTCTTGCAAGTGAAAAAGTTACAATTCGTAAAAATGAAATAGAGACGAAGACGAAGAAGTTAACTAATAAATTAGCGAAAACCAATTTGTTAAGAACTCGCGTGATGACTGAGAAATTCCTTGCATGAAACACGTATTTGCATGCTTGCCCCGCTTAGGTCCCGCTTCAAATGATAGATCTTAGCTGGGCGCACGGAGCTGAAGAGCAAGTCAAGGCAGAAAAAGAAAAGACAGCACCTTCCTCTTCGCAATCGACAGTCTATTGGGAGGCTTTACGTCGTTGAGTTTAGACTGTTCACTAGTTCAAGAAGCTCTACAGTGAAGTCTTCAAGTTTTAGCAAATAGATAGAGGGACATGTCACTCTTCATCTTGAACATCCGATCAAAAAATATTATTGCTTTTAGCTGTCGATCTCTGGAGCGATGCCTGTCGTCTGGTAATAACCGCTAGTGATCTTACATTTCCAACCCTTTACTAGTGTAGACGCCAGGTGGGTCTCCGGGAGCTGAAGCGGGAACGCCGCACCTACAGGGTGCTCGGATACATCCTCTGTCAATTTCCATTCCAGGGACAACAGCTATCATGCTCCACAGCCACTTCGTGTCTCCTTAGATCCACAAAGTCTGTGTGAGTGATACGTGTCGTCACATTAGCCATGCATGTATTCCGTCGTGAGATCTTCGACTAGCTTTTCACTAGTTTAACATTGAAGAGTTTTTATACCTATCTACTCTCAACTTATTACCAAAAGGACGACATGGCGGGTCATCGGCCTGTAGATTGCATATTGTGTTGCCACAAGTTATACGCAATTGGAGGAATCTGAGGAGAGATTGAAGCTGCCGACGCTAGGCTTGGGCTCTTCCAGCATGTAGTGGCTTGGCGGAGAAAATCCCTCAAGTAGAGATCAGCACTGGGGTACATGGTTTCTGGAGGCTAGCATGGGTGTATATCTGGGTATGATAATATTCTCTCGGTTGTGTAATTCATGATTTTAGCCTTGGAAGGCAACTTCGTATTAGAGGGCTGTGATATTTGGATCAGCTCGGTTTAGGGTAAAATGATCAAGTTTTAACAACTTCAGGCGGGGGGCAGAGATAAAGCAATAAGTGGTAAGTGGGGAGCGTGAAAATTTACTAGAACTACGGAGTACATGGAGTACTTTTGAGTTGTTGGGAGCCCAGTCAATTCGAATGCGTTCTTTTGGGGGGATGAGTAGACTGTATGGAGTAAACCGCGGTGGAGTTGAGCACTCGTGCGATCAAGCCACTTGCGCATCGATTTGGGCTGTAAGCAACCACTACCAGCCCCATAAATGCAAAATTAGTGATTCTGGCCCAATATGAGGTCGCTTAAGACCGATTTAGCCTGACATGCCATGCAGCAGACATCGGCAAGAGACGATGATATCGGGATAAGCGGACATTTTGATGGGGGAATTGTGGGATAGACCCCTACATAGACGACCCGGGTAAACCTAGCAGATTTTTTTGAAATGGCAGCGGACACGAAACCTGTTTTGTTTGAGCACACCCTGTTGTCTTAGCGTGGTGGGCCAATCGTACTAAGAAAGTGGAAGATTTACTTCTGCAAGATCACGAACGGGGTCCACATGGATCAATGTGGTGGAGCTGTAATACCGGCCCGCAATGAACGTGAGTTCAGGGGCTGTACTTGTATTACATGATCGTTCCATGGGACATGGCTGGGAGCTAAAAACCTTGCTCTTTATTTTTGTTTCTTATTTTTGTTTTGTTTGCTTATGCTAGTTGGAGGGTTGGCCAGTGCTGAGACCTGAACCTGCATGCAGTGACATTCGAACAGGATTCGAAGTACATGTACAGTATGTCAAACCGCACTCAGTGCATGTGATAACTTCAATGTTCATCCAGTCCGATCCAGTGCTTCGTCAACCGCCTATTTTCTGAATTTGTCGTACTTCATATTTGGTACTATATAATCGAACTAGGTACATACTACACAACATATCAAGATGCACGCGGCAAGAGACTAGTGGACTTGGGAACAAGCTCTTAAGATCCTACATTATAATCACCTCGTTGCCGTGACAGTGGGGCGTGAACATTGAAGTTTCCATTCTTTCGGCCGGCGCTTGAGCTGAGCTTTGGCCCCTTGATGTATGCCCATATGTACGAGCTGCAGGGTGTTCAATAAGGAAGGACCGCACACGATTTCTTTTGAGCTGAAGATCCTGTTCATCCACTGTTTTGCAGGACAGCTAGCCACAAAGCCTGCAGGCTCTCAGAAGACCCACTTGCATGACAATTCAAGCGCCGATCCTCCGCAGTTGGTGTGTACGGGCTTACATACATGTAGCCCCCAGACACAAAAAATACGTGGACATGCCAATTTCGCGCGAAAACACACCGCTTAGCATTTGTGCCGTAGCTTGCAGAGTTTGCTTCCAGCCATCTGTCATGAATTCAAGTTTTGTGGCTGTTTTTTTACCTGATCCACCTCTGCCGAACAGCTGCGATCGTGGATCGAGGTAGTCAGGGTGATCGATCTGGGCTATCTTCTTGGCAAAGGAAGAGGCGGAGAAAGCTTCCTTTGATCCACCTCGCTTACCATACGAATCAGCCCGAACTTTCAGGGTTCTACTACGTATGTTACTGAAATACCTTGAATCTTTGGAAAATTTGAGTATTGTCAACCGAAAATCACAACTCTATGGGTGTGATAAACACATTTGCCTACAGCTTGCTTGGTCATTTTAAAATACCTAGGTACACATCAACAACAACAACATCCATGGATGCACATGTAGACATAAGAAAAGATTCGTAAAATACATCGTTCCCGCTACTTCGTGGCCACTCCGAAACGTCAAAAATAAATATTCTCGCTCAATGAATCGTGAGTCGCTGCGTTCTGAGGTTCATTCACCATTCTCCAAACCAAAAGACCATTAAACACCCTTGGAAGCCATGGCCTGCTTCAAGCTGCGGGTGAACGCGGGTAAATTGTTGGGGGTAATCATCTCGTAGTGAGTACCCGGAGTCTCGTAATAGTCAATAGTCTCGCGGCAGTAAGGTGTCCACTCCTCAAGCTTCTTCAGCCAGTGAGCGCGGGATGGCTCAGTATCCTCAACGGGATCACAATAGAGGATAGTCATAGTACCAATGGAACCATTAATCTTGTGACCAACAGCGACAGCCATGCGCTGGAGGTTGACAGTCAGGCTAACTCTGTGCTCCATCTTCTTGGCATCCAGCTGAAGGGCAGCAAGACGTTCAGGATCAGATGCATTGCAGGTAATCTCAGCGACCTCAGCGTTGGTGCGTCCCTCGATCTTAGGGATAAGGCTAGCGTATGTGTGCTCGTCGTAGAGACCAGAGCCAAAGGCTGAAGCAATACAGACGTCCTTGAAAGGAACAGCCCAGAAATCATGGTGAAGATTGGTAGCACGGTTCATGTTACCGAAGAATTGAACCTTATCTCCCTGGCTCTCCATGTACTTGATCAGTTCATAACCGACCAGGCCACCAAGCTCGTATCCTGCAAGAGCGTATGGGCCTGTGGGCTGGACACGCTTCATACCCTCATAGTACACACGGACCATTTCGTCGAAGCTGGTGAAGAAAGTCTCCTCTTCGTGGTGGCCACGAGCACGGAAAGCGTGAATAGGTCGGTCGGTGAGAGATTGAGCCAAATGCATGAAAGTCATGGGCTCACCAGTTCCGTGGTGGATGAGCCAGAGAGGCGTCTTGTCACCCTCGGCACGGAGAGTAACGACAGGATCGTAGACGTGAGCACCCTGAAGCTTCTCAATGGCATCCGAGAGGGCGCGTGGAGTGGTGTGGGACAGCATCATTTCAAGGGTGATGTCGGCTTTGGCGCCGAAACGCTTCTTGAGGGCTTGCTGGAGCTTTATAAAGCTAACAGATGTCAAACCGAACTCAACCATGTTACTCTCTGCACCAATAACCTCAGGGAGGTCTAGAACCTTATTCAAATCTTCAATGATGGCCTTCTCGATATCGTTCTTTGGTGGAATAAAAACCATGTCCTGATATGTCTTTAGCATGGCGGCGTTCTCATCTTGAGTGGCCTTGTATGAGCCATTGATCAGGAGGTTCTTCATAAGGGAACGTGACACCTTGCCCAGACTGGTTCGCTCCAGACGGTGAACAGGAAGAATTACTGGACGGGTGCTAATGAGGCCGACGATAACCTTGGAAATGGCAATCATAGTCTCATGACGAGACTTGATATCGTCCCAAGGATAGGAAGGAACGTAAAGAATGGCAGGCAGCTCTCCCGACTCTGTAGACTCGCGGTAAGCGAAGACGGAGATGTGACCTTGAGAAATTCCTGGGATTTCCGCGCTCTCCAAGCTGTCTTCTAAGAACACAGCTGCGTGGTTCATACCGTTAATACAAATGGTCTCTTGCTTACGACCGGAGAAGTTGAGCATGCCGTCAGCATCAATAAACGCAGCATCGCCAGTCTTGAACCAGCCATCACTGGTAAAGGCTTCAGATGTAGCCTTGGCGTTGTTGTAATATGACTTGAACACAATAGGTCCACGAACTTCAAGACTTCCACTGCCTGAAGAAGTTTGTTCATCATCAGATGAATCACTGATGCGCATCTCGATACCTGGCGCACACTGGCCGAGGGAAGCAAAGCTATACTTGTTTGCCACGTCGTGTGAGGGGCATCTGGTGTTGTAAATAGAGCCAGCGCAGGTTTCGGTCATACCGAAGCCAGGAACGATGAGGTTCTCTGGGCCCCCCCATTGTTGGAGGTGCTTGGTGAGACGAACGCACAACTCGGTAGGGTTAGCTTCGCCACCAGAGAAGATGTAGGAAAGAGCGCTAAGGTCAAAGTTGAGGGCCCCTGCGGGTTGAGATTCCAAGAATTTGAGAACCTCAGCAAGGTAGAAGTTAGGCGCGAAAGCCTTCTCCACTTCGTGCTTCTGGATAATATCAAGGTATGCAGTCGGGTTAGGAACAATATCTTCAGGCTGAGCATGGACCTGGTTACTGCCGAGGAACATCGAAAGCATGTGGATTTCGACCAGACTGCCTACATGATCCAGACGAATCCAGTTAAACATAGTGGAAGTTGTCCTCAAGGGGACACTTGACTTTCCATATACGGAAGCAAAGATCTGTGAAGAGTTCAAACAAACAGCCTTAGAGAAGCCAGTGCTACCAGATGTCAACATCATCATGGCTAGCTCATTGGACTTCTGGGGAGGCACACTGGAGGTGTCTCGAGTCAGAAGCTTGGCGCAGTCTTGAATGTTCTCAATGGGAAGAATATCCAAGGCTACATCTTCTGGGAACTGCAGTGACTGGTCCTTTGTTGTAAGACAGATTGGCCTGTCCAAGAGCTCATTCAGGTGGTTCAAGTGTCCCTTACGGCGTTCGGCATTCGTAGGTAAAGTGGTGGACATTGCTGGAATACATCCTGCTAGAATGGTTGACCACAGCCAGACAATAGTCTCGAAATGGTCATCAAAGTGCAAAAGAACAATTGACCCTTGAGGAAAGTATTGGGTGTCACGGAGGGTCTTCGCGTTGGCAGTTGCCAGTGCATACAGCTCCTTGTAGGTCAAGGTCCTGGGAGCACTGTCCAGCTGTCCAGACTTATAGGAGGAGATGGTATTGTTACCATGAGACCGGGCGGCCTTAACGAGGAGGTCTTTAATGTTTTGAGTGGTCATGATTCGTTCGTGAGGGAGGAATTGAGGATTGGTGAAGGACTTTTGATGTAAATGCAGTAATGAAGAATGGAAAATGAGTTCTTGGGAATTGGAAAAGACGAAGAGAACGAGGGGAAGGAATTGGCCCTTCTTATTACCTCAGGATGGGATTTTTATAAAGCAAAGGGGAGAAATAAAATAAAGCAGAAACGAAATAAGGGCCTCCAATTTGAAAAGAAAAAAACACTAGTGCATCTGTTGTCCGTAGCTACACAGCTACCTTCCAACTCATTTGGGCACATACTAGCTCGCGTGCCCCGCTAAGTAGCGGATCTATCACATGGATTAATGCAAATACAAATCAGATTTTTCAGCTCTGTCGCAAGACCAAATACCCCATTGTATCATGTTCTGGGATGTGGAACTTGAGAGCGGATTTAGTAGCCACAAACATACATGTTCGATCGATGCAAGATAATACCGCTAGGATCGATCAGGAGGGGATTATCGATGGACATTTGATAAATACCACTAAAGATCGAAGTAAAGCGCCACTAGTGTATGTTTACGTTATATTGCATGCTCGCTCCTTGCCGCTGTGGAGCTGTGGGTCTGTGGATCTCGGAGCTTGCAGGTTCGTGTAACAAATGTGCATGACGAAAGGAAAGTTGAGCTGAAGAATCGTCGACCGTCTCGTAATTCAATATGACAAGCTGCATGTCGAAGTGCGAGATACATACGGCCAAATATTGCCGCAGGTGTCAATAATTCCATTTTTGGCGAGACATAGTGCTTGCTCAGCCAAGGATATTGGATATTGCTTTGTTCAAGGACATGCGAGCCCTGCGCCTCTCTCGGGCGGGACTTCCAAGGAATGGTAACTCAAAGATCCACTTCTTTCCGGCAGCGTATCTTCTGAAGTTAGTATCGTTTTTTTTTTTTTTTTTTTTTTTTTTTTTGTGAGAACGAGGAATGATTCAAACTTCAAAATTACCACGTACACTACTTTAATCGGGGTCTTTTACAATTCGTATTATATATGGAGACTTCTAAAGTTTCGTCCCGTTCAAAAGGTTGTGGGTTGTGGATTGGAAGCCCATTTGCCCCCCTTTGATTACATTTTGCAATTTGAACTTTCCATGGGACTCTATTTGTAGTAACTATAGTTAAGTTTGGGGTCCTTTAGTATGAAAATATTGCTAGATACCTAATGACAGACTCCTAGTTGCCGTTATTGTGATTTTTATCAAAGACATCGCCCAAACAACTACTTCGTGGTTCATGTAAGCATCCGAGTCCCACGGTTATGGACGCGGCGCCTATCGAAAACTCAAGATATCTTACTATGGTTTATCACAACTTGAATTGATTAGACCGATAGTACTAGTAGCTCTAATTGAATTTTCGTCCATGGAAAATGTTCCTCAACCTATGCTCTTCATTTTTCAACGAATTAAACCAGTTGTATAAACCCTTGAGGAAACTCACAGTAGCCTATCAGCTATGGCTTGCAAAGTTAAGCACTCATTTCAGTATTAAAATCCTCTTCAATAAAATCCTCCGAGACGATTCAAATTCAGACTGGGAGAAGAAATGTCTGCGATAGAGTGTCGTTGATATCACCAGGTCCTGTCCTGAAAGTAGTTTTCCAAACAAAGAGCCGAGGCTTCGGCGGTCACAAATCATACAAAATTCAATATACTATTGCGTGTACCTTGCCCATACCATTTATTAATAGACTGGCCTGCTTTAACTTCGAGCTTAGTTGACAGAAAGCATAATTCTGCCACCCCAGATTCCGGCAATGCGGATAGGATCAGACTGCAAATGAACGGACAGGCACGTATAGCCTGTCGGACAATCTTCCGTCGGTCTGGGTGCAGGGGGAGATCGTTCCAATGAGACTTGATGATGACATCGGTCATGACTTCCAAGATAATGCTGTGGGTCATGCCTCTTGGAAACGGGAAACGACTGGCACGGCTGCTGCCGCAACCATGTGGCCCCTTGGTTCAAGGTTTTGATCTTGTAACGGACAGTAAAAGTTGGTCATGGCTTCGAAAGTTGTGATCCAGTATTTTATTTACAGGCCTCGACATGAAGAAGGGGTCTGTTCCTTGAAGTGGCTCTGTAGAGCATAAAACAGGATTGACTCACTCGATCGTATATGTGTACGGTCACCTTTTTTTTAGCTGAACTGCATTTGTTTGACTACTAAAGGGCCCCAAACCTGAACTTATGACTATAGACAGAGACAATAAATCCCCTTGTTCATGTACCCGTATGTGACGTGGTTGAAGGGAAATTATTGACGTGGTTGAAGGGAAATTATTGACGCACAATGGATCAACGTGCCACTCGTTTACCAAACCACACTACATCTTTGGCTTGAATTCCTGTGCTATAAACGGGCTGCCTAAGTATTAGCTCTTCAAATGTCGAGCCACGTCTAAGTCCATGTACATCCATCTGAGGGATCCCTTCCTAACTCCGGTATACGCAATTCTCTGTCCAACAATAGTGTTGATGCTTAAATCCTTGGGTGATCGGCCAAAGTGTCTCTTGTTAGGTACTATCAACTTATAAATTCCAAAGTCATAGTAGTAGCGATAAATACCTTATATCACGGTAAAACTAATTAACTTAAGCCTGAGCCTCTCAGGGCATTTCTTCCAAGGTCCACGGATTGTCTTGGACAACATTTTGAACCCCCGGGTCGACAGCCGGAAGCACTGTACGTAACTGTGGATCTCCCGAAACAACTTATATACGATACGTAAGCACTTGAGTACCGTCAACCTTAGGTTCAAACTTGAATGAGCACCATTTGAACTTGAACTCCATACATCCTCAATGGAGCATAGTTCAGCATATTTCAAGCGGCGGAGCATAGCAACCGCCTTAAACAAATGAATAGAAATGAAGATTGTGAGGAATCGGCCCGCTACTCAATCATGCACATGTGATGTTCTAGTTGAGTCAACCGGTGTCGACAGCACTTGAGCTCGCCTTCAGATTTCATAGCCTTGTAATCATGATGATCATGAAGCACGGCTACTATTACAACTTGAAGTATATGTAACCCATTCAACGTTCGAAAGTTGGAAGTTGCTTATCTCCGAGAAGTTCTAAACAACTTTGGAAGGAAGTTGTTGGGAAATGAATCAATTCAAGGTCTCAATGATTTGAGCTTCCTATGTCCATTCTACAGATCTGCATGATTTCCTGGTTGTTTTCGATTGCTGTGCACTTCCAGGTTCTGCCAGTGCGCGGGACACTACCAGTAGCACATTCTCAACATTATACAGTTGTGAATTTGCCACCCAATGCGAAGCTATGCCAGTGGCATTATAATATATCCAGTGACACATTGGATACTTCTACAAATAAAATCCCCAACCTTGGATACTACATAAGTTAGTGAAGTGAAATGCGAATTGCCAGACTAGTAGCGTGTGGGCCACTGGCAAGTGTTGGGCCCTCTCACGTTAAAGTTGGCGCCGAAGGGTAGAATGAAGCTTACCAGCTCCTTTTGGCTTGAGATTAATATCAAATATTTAAGTTGTTTGATTAGTGCCTTTTGCAACTTGAAGCTCCGTCCAAATTTTATCATGACTCAATGAGCAATTATCGAGTCCGAGGTTCTCGTATCTATGGAAGATGCACTTCGCAGTCACCACTTCTATTGACGAATCGGCGATGGCTCACCAGCTCCATACTCGGTGATTAAACGTCAGGGATAAATTCCAATTGTTGCACATTGGTCGTCGGGCTTGGTAGGGCGGCTATTTAGCTCTGATTGAGCAAAATAAGGCTTCACACGGCGTGACGATTCTTAAATTCTACTCCGTCGTGATGGGGTACGTGCCCGACCGTAATTTCTGAAGAAATAGGATTTGAAGTCAAAGTCTATCATCACCAATCGTGAGACTTCAAGTCATCAAGCTGAGATTGAAAGTGTGTCATAGTCCTCCGTGCTCCGTAGTGATGTTGACCAGGACGGAGTAGTATGTACCCACTGAGTGAGTAGGGCGCCAATCTGCTTCGACCATCTATGCGCCCAGGGTGACTTGCATCCCAACATTCGCGAGAAAAAAAATGATCATTAGGTCGCATCGTCCTGTCTGGAAAGGGAATAGAATGCAACCATATGCGTCAATTAGCTGGGATTTCTAAAATTAATTCAGGCTAAGGAGGCAGTGCACGAATTTATGGGACGGATTGAGGTCATAACCCCTCTTTTCTGTGACTTAACCAGGATGATTGACCGACCAATTCCCTCGAAATCCTCGTGCGAGATTAATTATCCAGCAATTCGCGCAACGCGTGGGCCGAAAAGGGTGATATTGAAGTCGCACGGACCTTGGCGGGGACTAACTATAGCATCCACAGCGGTTAGAGAGGGCCTCTCACTGGCCACCGCATCACAGCGTGCATTTCGTCACACTCCTCCGCCTTCTGATTTGTCCACCCTCTGCATTATTGCTCCCCATTCACCATGCTCGCTTTGCTGGAATTTGGTGCGCATGGGTCGGTCTAGGGCACGAAATTGTTCCCGGGCGATGCGCCCGCTGGTCTCTGCACCAATGATCGTTGACGAACTCCTCAAGTCGACAGGGGGGTTGGCTTAGCGGTGCCCAATCTTGCAGTAGCTCATGCACCTGGTGACTATCCGAGAGCAAGGATTGACTCCTTCATGCACATCCCCCAGAAGCGGGACGAACTCGCTTGTTCTATATAGTCCTTCCCAACGGCCCGGGGGCACTTAGTCGAACTTGCGTCCTTCATTTCGTCAGCCCCGTTTTTCCTTTCTGGTGTTGTATCATCTGGCTCTGGTAGCTAAGGTGATTTGTTTATTATTTCTTGTCTTAATTCTTTGATTTCATAGCAAGTTGGTTATCCTCACGCAGACCCGTTGACCGGTGTCCATGCAATTTCCTACGATCACGATCAAATACCCATAGATTTTGTTTGTCCCTGCGATATACGCCACGCTTTTGGACAAGATCTACCTGCTGAACAAGCGATTATTTTATCGAGCAACAAAATGGCCGACACACTTCGATCTTATGCTGCACGATGCCCACCCCCTCGGCAGGCCCGAGGGACATTGCTTAATACCATAATGGAGGATACTCGAGAGTCACAATTTGCCGAAAAGGCCGCCGTCTCTACCCAGCAGCAGAAGCCAGCGCTCGTTAGCCCCAAGTTGACCTTGAAGACTACCGGCCTGTCGCTTCCGACTCACAACCGCATTGCCAAGCTCATGTCTCCTGCCTCTGCCGTTTCTTCATGCTGTTCCGATGTGGATTGGCAGCAACAGATGCGAGGATTCGACGACCTCTACGATGTCACGGATGAGGAGGATATGTATGATGACGACTCGACTGAAATCGTTTCCTCATGCTTCTCTCCGGGAACGCGACCATCAAGCCTAGTAACACCGATCACAAGGAACTCCTACACCTCCACTGGAAGTCGCAGGCGCTCGTTGACTCTGGAGATTCCATCACCTACATGCTGGCCATCGATGAATGGAACTCACAAGAGCTCACCAGTTCCTCCGACTCCTCCACCCAAGATTCCCGTTTCCCCTGCGGCGCTTTCGATGCTGGGCCACTCCGTGCCTGCTTCATACGCCCCACCCTCCCTTGATGGAAGCATTTCGTCCGACCAGGATTCCCACACCAGTGGACTAGCTACACCTGATACACAATCTCTGCCTGACGCAAGTTGGGATGTTCGAGACATTCACGTTCGACCTTACGTTGACGGAAGCGATAACGGCGACCTGGACGATGAGAACTCGGAAATCCAGGATATCCCAATCACCATTGAGAGCTCAGAAGACGTTGACTGGCGCAGCGTCTTGGGAAGCTTTCCACAAATTCCTGCTGCTCTTCGGGGTAACCAGTACGAAGATATGTCCCGCGAACCAACCCCCTCCAACGATGGTGTATTCCTCCCTGATGGAGCGTTGGCAATGCTTCATCACATTCAGCTTGATGGTGCACCAGAGACATACTCCGAGACATCTGAAGACAACGGCGAGATGCGACAGCTCTTGACACCTCCCAGTCGTCCACGAAGTGCTGATGGCGTCACTCCAGCTTCTGAGATGTCTGGTTACAGCTTCAGTGAGCTGAGTATCCCCTCACCTGGGGGGTTTTTTGCCTCACTTGCTCCCCGTGCACGCCACACTTGGTCCATCCCCAATACCTCGAACATGCCACCATCCTCAGCTATGGCTGAGCGCTTTTATAATCTGCCATGGCGTCAGGATGAAGGTGAGGTTGTTGAGCAAGTCATTGAATGGCCTCAGCGCTCTGAGGAAGAGGATCCGTTGACTGCGGTCCGCGATGAGGAAGGGCCCCTCACTGCCATTCGGATTCCCTGTGAAACCCCCACCCGAACTCTCACTCACCAAGACAGCCCTATGACTGCCACCTTTGATGCTGTCGAAGAGATTCCTCAATCTGCAACCGTCCAGGAGTACGACGAGACCTACGACCGAGAGCTACAGGAGCGTGCTGCTGCCAGCCTTGACCGAACCAGCATTTGGCTCGCTGCTCAATCAACTTACATGGCTGCTCTGAGTGAGACCAACCCCATGAATGAGGTTGAAATTGAGACCTCCGCCGATGTCGAAGAGGATGTTTCAGCAGACAAGCAAGACTCCCAGACCAAGAAAGCGGTTCGCTTCGTCGAAGGTGCCACGCAGGCTCTCAGCCCTCTACCTCCTGTGTTTGCCAGCAAGGACTCAATCTACTGGCGTGGATTCCAGTCGATCCGCGAGCGAGCCGATATCCCCGATGGTTTCCTCCACCGCAATGTCCGTTTTGATGCTGTTCAATCATTCCGTCTAGGTCTAGTCGACAACCACATCAACTGTCTCACAGGCAAGTACGAGCTCGTTCGCCCAGAGCGACCAGCATACAAGGGCCCGTTCACCAAGGCCCCGCGCAACTCAACTATCACAAGTGAGCTCGCTGAAAAGGCTCAGTTCTCCAAGCTCGAGAAAGAGCAGCTCGTCCTCGCACAGCTCTGCGAGCCAATGTGGGCAATGGAAGCCCTCCGC
Source organism: Talaromyces sp. PF30-5 (assembly GCA_023626375.1). NCBI lineage: Eukaryota > Fungi > Ascomycota > Eurotiomycetes > Eurotiales > Trichocomaceae > Talaromyces > Talaromyces sp. PF30-5. The sequence continues at coordinate 674,711 of JAMAGU010000006.1, read as the reverse complement.
ACTCTCAACGGCAACAAGCTCCTTACAAGCCCCGCCTCGAGACGCCTTGCATTGACAAACAAACCGAACAAGCCTCAAGAGGGGCTGAAGCGCAAGATTCGAGTCCTAGATCTTGGTGGCCAGGCAACCTGCGAGTGGGCATGGCACGTCGCGTACGAATATCCAAATGTGACGGTCTACTCCGTCAACAACAAGACCCAAATCACCAACAGCGGAATCAAGGGACCCGCAAACCACCGCGTGGTCTCTGTTGCTGATTTGTGGAAGCTTCCATTCGGGGCCAACAAATTTGATGTCATCACCACGCGATCCTTGCATGCTCTCCTCAAGACTGAATGCCCCACTGGATTCGATCGCGATGAGTACGACCTCGTCCTGCAAGAGTGCCTTCGCTGCCTCAAGCCCGGCGGCTTCTTCGAGTACATGCTTTTGGATGCTGAGATCTCTCGCGCTGGTGCTCAGTCCACCACCGCATCAAGCGAGTTCGCCTCCAATCTCCGCCAGCACGGCTATGACCCTACTGCATCGAAGAGCTTCCTCGGTCGCCTTCGCGACACTGGTTTTGTCGGCATCAAGCGCGCCTGGATGTTCCTTCCAATGGGTATGGAGCCCGTTGAACCCGAGCCACCCCGTGAGACACCTCCCCCACGTATTCAGAGCGGAGTTGAGGAGTACGAGGCTGTTCACGGTCCCGTCGGCAGCACCGGTGACATCGCCAGTACTACTGGTTTACTCGGAGGGTGGATGTGGGAGCAATGGCTCATTCAATTCCGAATGGAGACGGGTCGTGAACGAGGACAGTTGCTCGAGGGTGTCGGAGCAATTTTTGATGAGGGCCGAAAGAACGGTGCGGGCTGGACCTGTTTGTCTGGTTGGGCTATGAAGCCTAAGCCGGTTAAGCAGATGGAACAGATTTCTCGGTTTTAAGTATGGAGCTTTCTGACATTGACAACTTTGTCTCATCACTTCGGTGGTATCTGGGCAGTTGATGTAATTTAATGCGAGATGCGAGATGCAGATTTGGAATCTTAGAGCCCTGAAGTGGTTTCTCTGTGATTTCAAGTTGTGCCAAGGTCACGGTTCTTTTGTATTCAAATGGAGTTCAACCTTGCAAGTCGGAAATATTATATATACCCATGGATGAGGATTACTACTAGCTAAAAATACACCCCTTTCCATATGTGCTGGACGTGCTTTTTTTTTTTTTTTTTTCGTAATCATAATGAGTTCAATAAGATTGATTTAACTTGTGTTCAATTGGTCTTCAAGTTGTACCTGCAGAGATTCTACCCAAGGTAGTTCAAATGTTCAAATGTTATGATGGCGGTCTGGAGCGTCGGGCAGTGTTGAACTTGGGGGCTATCACGTGACATTAACCTCATGATCGTGCCTTCACTTCTGCTACCAGATCCCCGCGCCTTCCAGATTTGAGCTTCACAACGTCAACGTGATCTTCTAATCAGGTGATTGAGCTCTCGAGTTCTCTCATTGTTAATTATCATATCCGTCACTCCCTTCTGACAATTCTCCCTGCGCGCATTCTCCGCGCTACACCATCATGCTTTTCTTCAGGTGCGACCTTACCTTGATTGCGACCGTGAGAATTCCAAGGACTAACGGTTTTCTATAGCTTCTTCAAGACCCTGACCAACCAGACGGTCACTATCGAACTCAAAAATGATATCCGTATCCGTGGAATCCTCAAGTCGGTCGACCAGTACCTGAACATCAAGCTCGACGATGTTGAAGTCCTCGAGCTGGACAGGTACCCTCACCTTTCATCCGTGAAGAACATGTTCATTCGTGGTAGCGTTGTTCGCTATGTGATGCTACCCCGGTCGGAGGTCGACGTGGGATTGTTGGAGGATGCTACACGGCGGGGTAAGTGACCCAATTTCCAGACATCGACAACGTCCCATTACTGCCTCTGGCAGATGTGGGATTAGTAGTCGATTGCTACAAATTGAGTTATCAGCGAGCTCAATGATTCAGCATATCAATGGATGCTAACCAATCGCACAGAGGCTGCCAACCAGGCTGGCAAAGCTCGTTAAGCCACCACGATATTTAAACAACAATTTCAACGCCACCATCTATATCCTTGTTAATGCCTCTCGACGCCTGTCCACGATGTGATGCTCACCCGGACCGAGAAATTAGAGAAGAATCCCTAAAGCCCAACAAGGGCCGCTGGCAAGTGCATGACGGACCGACACCGACGACCCCATTGCGGAGAGATTTTAGAACATAACGTTTCTGTTCTTCCCATCGACGTTTCGGTGTTTATCTTTTCCTACGGTGCAATGGCAGTGAGGCGTGGAACATCGGCGGATCTGACTATTACTTCACTATCTTTGATCTGGCCATCTACAATATGCGAACAAAAGTTGGAGTAGCCGTCGGGGTCCATTTGGCCTGCCTTGCCTATGATTTTGTGTCCAATACCCTTTCAATCTTCGAAAATTTGAAACTTCACTAGACTGTCCTCGCTCCAATCTTCGTAGCCGTCCCAATAACAGTAAAATTGTAAGTTGTCTGCACAGTCATGTGACTTCGTGTCGCGGCTCCACGCGGTCTCGGGCTTCTGGATTTCCTACGCCACTTCCAAGGACTCGAGAATTCTGCTAGTTAGCTACTTAACCAGTCGAGGGCACCGACCGGGCTCTGTACATAATTTTATGCATATTTACGTACATCCGGAAACCACCAGCGCAACTATTCCCTCGGTCGCCCTCGATCCCATCCCCGACTCGAGCCATTATTTTATCCGACCAAAATGGCCGGTCAAAATACAAGGAAGGCATTTACGCCCTCGAAAGCCACCTCTGGCGGGAAACAATCGTCTGCAAAACAAAATAAGAGTATCTTGAACTTCTTTCAGAAAACAGATTCTCCTCAAGGAGCTTCGTCGACCCAGCTTCGCATGTCGCATTTCCTCGGCTCTTCTCGATCCCCAAGCTCCGGCCGAACTACACCATTGCAGAAGAATAACGGTTCTAAAAACGAGACGAATGGAGGGCTGTTCCTCGAGGATAAGAAAGGACTTTCGAAGACAAACCGATCATCCACCAAGTCTGAAACAAGGTCACGATCACGCACACCAGATGACATATGGGGTGAAGGAGATGATTTCATGAAAAACGACGACCGCGACAACGAGACCGAGTCCTCGGCGAAGCGACAGAAATTGAGCTCGACCAATGGATCGATAGAAAGTGAGAAACTGGAAGATAAGAACAAGGCACCGAAACCTACAGTACCACCGAAGAAGGCGACTAGTGGACCGTTCATCGATGAATCGGATAGTGAAGACGACATGGATGGATATAAGGAGTACTCATTGCAGCATGAAGCCAGTGAAAGACCCAATCTATCTCCCCCGATCAATGGCGATGCCACCGGAGATTCATCTGCTGAACCTGAGCAGCCGCCATTGGTAAGAGAAGCCACCAATCATGACGAAAATGACGAATACGAGAATTTTGACGACAATGAAGGAGAAGAAGAGTTTATAGGAGACGAGCTTCGAGAACGAATAGCGGATAATGACGACTTGGGTCGTTTGGAGACGGAATTATGCCCTGAGGAGATTCCTCCTGACGAATGGCAGACATTCCAGGAGGACCAGACGTTTGATAGCGAGTTGTCCTGTCCATCATGTATGGGACCATTGATGGAACTTAATGAACAAGTGAGTGATCATTCTATGTCTTTGTGAAATTGATGTTTGTGTATGCTCATTCCGTTCCCAGCAACGAATGGTACATGTAAATGACTGCTTGGATGGAAAGCCGACTTCCGTCCCATTAATTAAAGCCGAGCCAACGCCCAAGCCAGAAAAAAAAATCGAAACAGAGAGAAAGCCACCATTAGAATCTAAGTCGATAGACAAGGACACGAGACTAACTAGAGCTGAACGGGCCGCTATCGCTCGACCTGCCCAGCGTGATCCCTACGCTCAAAGTACAACCAACTCCGGATCTGCATTCTCCAAAATGATGGCGGGGAATGTTGAAGACACCGCATGGGCTAATGCTGCAGCGCACGAGACGTCATCTCGAGGCAAGCAAGCATATCAACGGACCTGCCCATTCTACAAGATCTTGTCTGGATTCTCAATCTGCGTCGATGCCTTTCGTTACGGAGCAGTCGAAGGATGCAATGCCTACTTTCTGAGCCACTTTCACAGTGATCACTACATTGGCTTGAGCAAATCCTGGTCTCATGGCCCCATATACTGTAGTCGAGCCACTGGCAACCTCGTTCGGCAACAACTCAGGGTAGATCCCAAATGGATTGTTGATCTTGACTTTGAGGTCACCTCAGAAGTGCCAAACACAGGTGGCGTGCAGGTGACTTTAATACAAGCCAATCATTGTCCTGGAAGCGCTCTGTTCGTCTTCGACAAGACTTTTGGAGATGGACCGACGGCTCGTCGACAGCGAATACTTCACTGTGGGGACTTTCGGGCCTCGCCAGATCATGTTCGGCACCCGCTTTTGTGCCCGAATCCCATAAATCCAGTGACCGGCAAACCGAGACAACAACGCCTTGATCAATGTTATCTCGACACCACCTACCTCAGCCCGAAATATGCGTTTCCCAGCCAGGAGGGCGTTATTACTGCATGCGCCGAGCTTTGCGTCCGACTGAACGAGGAAGCGGGCGTGGGACTGGGAGAAGTGAAGTCAGCAGCCGGTGGCTTAATGAACAAGTTTCTGTCGACAGTCAGTGGCAACGATCAACCAAAAGAAAAACCCCAAGCTAGTGGTCGTCTGCTGGTAGTCATCGGAACATATAGTATTGGAAAAGAGCGGATATGCATGGGCATCGCACGTGCTCTCGGCTCCAAGATTTTTGCAACACCCCAGAAACAGCGTATCTGCTCATGCCTCGAAGACCCGGAGCTCTCCGAACTCCTGACTAGCGACCCAAGGGAGGCGCAAGTACATATGCAGACTTTATTTGAAATCCGTGCCGACACACTGGCCGAATACCTTGATTCCATGAAACCACACTTTTCCCGAGTGGTAGGCTTTCGACCTACCGGCTGGTCGTACCGTCCCCCCGCGGGGCGAATGCTGGAGAACCCGCCCGTTCCGACCATCTTGCGTGGCGAACATTGGAGAACGCCGTTCACGGTGGAAAACTTGGCGCCACAACGCGGAAGCACGCGGGAGAGTGCCTGCTACGGAGTGCCGTACAGCGAACATAGCTCGTTTCGCGAGTTAACGATGTTCTGCTGTGCGCTGCGGATTGGCAAGGTGATTCCCACCGTGAATGTGGGTAGTCAAAAGAGTCGCGATAATATGAAAGTCTGGATGGAGCGATGGGAAGGCGAAAAGAAGCGCAATGGACTCTTCTCCGTGGCGGATTGGTGATGCTGCACATACTCGTTTACTACACGCGGTTATACCCTACCTGCAACCTATAAAATCCAAGATCTATGAAAATAAACCCCAATCTTCAAGATTCAATACGAACTCCACAAATCTCAATAAGGAAATACGCTCCTATGCAGTGGAGAGAAGGAATAGTCGTCTGATCCATGACCAAATGTTAATGAAAACCCCACAAATTCTTCATCAATCATAGCGCGGGGATAGCATGAATCAGCCGGAAGATCTTCCTTTCGCCAATCAGTGCGCTGTGATTTGCTTGAGCATAGCCGAGCCCGAGACTTCGGGGGTCAAAACCGGCACTATCATCATCAGTTAAGACGGGGAGACCCACTTTTCTTGCTATCCCCAGATACCGAGATCCCTTCCCGTTCACCACTTTGACCTCGGGGACACCATCATGGCTCTAAATCATCCCCGCAAACATAAATAAAGCGAGATGGCCAAGCACTGAGCTTGTATTTCGAATCCTACGTCTTTTCACGTATTTACCGCCCAGTGGTTTATCTATTGAATTCGAACATTTCATTTTTTCGAGGTGTATAGTCCTTGCCGCTAATTCGGCTGATCGACTTCACCTTATACCCTATCTTGGGCTTGTGCCCCAGTTCCTTTCTCCTTCTTTTTCTCCATTCTTTCTCCCTGTGAAAGTTTCTCGCCATGCTTATCACTGTTGAACACCTTCCTTTCTTGGCTGGAGGTTTACTCCTCGCCTATTTCCTGCTCCCATACATCCAGCGATCCCGTCTGCGCGATATCCCGTCACCAAGCTTCGCCGCTTTCACCAATCTCTGGCTTCTCCTGCAAGCCCGTCAAGGCAAGCGATTCCTTTCGGTCGATGCGGCCCACAAGAAACATGGAAAGCTCGTTCGAATTGCACCCAAGCATGTCTCCATCGCAGACGATGCAGCTATCACATCCATCTATGGCCACGGAAACGGATTCCTGAAGGCGTAAGTTATACAAACGCCCACTTGCCCCACAGGGCTCCCAAAATATTTTAGCATTGAATTAAATCTAACGGGGATACAGCGACTTCTACGATGCCTTCGTCTCCATCCGCCGTGGTCTCTTCAACACTCGTGACCGTGTTGAGCACACCCGCAAGCGTAAGACTGTCTCGCACACCTTCAGCGCCAAGTCCATCGGTCAGTTCGAACAATACATCCACGGTAACATCGAGACCTTCGTCAACCAATGGTCCCGCCTCGCCAAACTCCAAGGAAACCCCAAGACCGGCTACGCCTCCATCGACGCCCTCAACTGGTTCAACTACCTCGCCTTCGATATCATTGGAGATCTCGCTTTCGGTGCCCCATTCGGTATGCTGGAGAAGGGCAAGGACTTCGCTGAAGTCAAGATGGGTCCCAACGAGCCTACTAAGTACGTTGCTGCTATTGAAGTCCTGAACCGTCGTGGAGAGGTCTCCGCTACCCTGGGTTGCATGCCATCTATCATCCCCTTTGCCAAGTATATCCCCGACAAATTCTTCACCGAGGGCTTGCAGGCTGTTGAGAATCTTGCTGGTATGGCTATTGCTCGTGTCTCCGAGCGTGTCAAGCCTGAGGTTCTCGCTTCCAACACCCGTGTCGATCTGCTTGCTCGTTTGATGGAGGGTAAGGATCACACTGGAAACAAGCTCGGCATTGAGGAACTTACCGCTGAGGCTCTGACTCAACTGATTGCTGGATCTGACACTACCTCAAACACTGCCTGTGCCATTCTCTACTGGTGTCTCCGTACCCCCGGCGTTATCCCTAAGTTGCAGAAGCACCTTGATGAGGGTATTCCTAAAGATATTGAGGTCCCCACACACGCTATGGTTAAGGACATCCCTTACCTCCAGTGGGTCATCTGGGAGACCATGCGTATTCACAGCACCTCCGCTATGGGCTTGCCCCGTGAGATTCCCGCTGGTGCCGCCCCCGTCACCATCGCAGGACACGTATTCGGACCCGGTGATGTTCTTAGTGTTCCTAGCTACACTATTCACCGCAGCAAGGAGATCTGGGGTCCTGATGCCGAGGAATTCGTTCCTGAGCGCTGGGACCCCGAGCGTCTTACTGCCCGCCAGAAGGCCGCTTTCATCCCCTTCTCCCACGGCCCCAGAGCCTGTGTTGGACGTAACGTCGCCGAGATGGAACTTCTCGTCATGGGCGCTACTGTCTTCCGTCTCTTTGAGTTCCAGCTTGAGCAGGATCACCCCATGGAGACTCGTGAGGGTTTCCTGAGGAAGCCTTTGGGCTTGCAGGTTGGTATGAAGCGGCGAGCTGCGGCTTAGATGTCTGAGCTTGGTGAATTGCATGAAATGATATGATGACGATCATGATGTGTGGATTTGAGCTTGTCTTCTGCACATGTGGTAACTCTCAGGAGTTCACCGTTGACGTGTGGAGACTTCCTACCCGTTGGTATTGGAAAAGAAAATGAACAATGTATATACAAGTTACCTTTTTTGGTTACTGATTTCACATTCAAATATTTATATTTTTTTTTAAAAAAAACCTGAATTTCTTTTTGAAAGTATAATCTATGGCTTCCAGCATCGCGGTGTTTCAAAATGGTCAAAGCACATGAACTTTGAACCACAACCGATGTAACTTTAAGACGTGTTATTTTGTCACTCCTAGTATTTTTTTGATCAACCTTGGAAGTATTAGAGAGCAGTACAACTTAAAATTTAAAGTGGATGCTCGTGCCAATGTGGCCCGTTCATCTTAAGGTTACATAACCCTACCTAGTGCCTTTGTCCTCCAGTATACCAACTTGAAGCTTATGTGCATCACTCTGCAAAAATGGCCGGTAATTTTAATTAACATTGTAATGTAACCACCACAGCCCTAAATAGAGCTTAGGCCGAGATGGCTATATTGAAATGCAATATTACAACAAATTTTGCTCCAATGGTGCTTTGAATCCTTCTTTCCGAACTAAATTCAGCGCTAATTGGGTCACTTCCATGAATGGCGCGAACTAGCATCATGATGGGGTATAATCATTCTCAGCAATCTTGGATTTAGTAACTCAAACATTGAAGATATATATGAATCTATTGAGAAGCGACTACTAGTAATACTATGCATGTACTAGTATGACCTTGGCTGTAAGAGCATACTACCTTCTAGAGGGTATACACTGCTTCAGATATTCTGTACACTAGGTATTCTATTCGCCTGATACCATATGTACTATGTAACTCGGTCATCGTGTTCGAAGTTAGAAGATGCTGCGGACTTTCAAGTTATCATCTCACAAATTCTCCGGTGTTAAACTAGATCATTACATAGACATACAGTGAAAGTAAGCGTTAAGCCTGAGGCGGGAAATCAAATGTTCTATCTGATTCGTCAAATTGAATACCAGTTTACATACATGCAATTATTTGAATTCTGAGCAATTAAGTGCCAGCTACGGCTTTGAAAGTCCTTCCAAATTTGAACCTCGTACTACGTAGCAGTCACTGGATTGTCTTGTATCAATTTGAAGCGACATAAACTCGAAGTGCGCTATGTATCCCAAGGCTTACTAACCAGTCCTGGACCATGACACATGCATATGAGACTTTAGATAAACATTAGCCTTACAAAGTAGTGCTATGAAGCCAGTGCTGTACATGAGTATCAGTGAGATTGCCCAAAGTGAATCGACCTTCTCACGTGCCCACCTGGGCAGGTGGTTGAGTTGATATCAACTTGCTCCTCTCTTCAATTTCTCTTCCTCTCTCTTCACTACATTCAAATCTCACCCCAACCTCACAACACATCTGCAAATTTTCCGATTTACAATCACGCATACCTTCTCAGTATCCGACAGTGTTTGTTGTGCATGTGGACCTATTCACAAGTAAGTTTCATTCCAGGGTGTTTCGGGGTCACACTTCGTCAGCTCAGTTATGAAGATTTTGAATTCAAAGATTCAGACAGCTTCGAGAAAGCAACGCTGCCAATTATCAGATTTACAAACCTCCTGAGGTCCAGAGCCTCTCTACCATTTCACTGGCAGTCTGTCTTGAGGAACCATCTGTACTGTTCTTCGAAGACAAACTGATATTTGAATAGTCTAAAATCCCAGACAAAGCTGTTTGGATTCGTTTAGCATCTAGAGTGCAGCAAACTCTCAATTTTGGCCATGTCGGACCCCAACGCTCACATCGAGGTCGCTATGGTCGAGAATGCTAGTGCTGTCACAGTGGACGGCCAGATTCGTGAACTGCAAGCCCATCATCACTGGGACCCCAATTTGCCTGATGGCGTTATCGAAGAGGCCGAGGAAGCACTTGCTTCAACTGACAAGGAAGCCCGTGCTGCTATGGCCCATGAACTGCTCGACAAATCCCCATATCCTGAAGTGCGTGCTGCCGTATCTAATATCGACGAAGGTGGCCACACTAATACCATTCGAGCTTGGGTGATCGGTCTCCTTTTTGCAACTACTGGGTCCGCGGTGAACGTGTTGTTCTCTCTTCGTCAACCTTCTATCAACATCCAAGCATACATCGCCCAGCTCTGCGCCTATCCTATTGGAATAGCATGGCAGAGATGGGTCCCAAGCAAAGAGTTTCACTTCTTCGGGATCAAATGCAATACCAACCCAGGTCGTTTCAGCAAAAAGGAACATGCTCTGATTGTGATCATGGCAAACGCGTGCTTTTCTTTCGCTTATGCGACAGACATCATCACAGCTCAACGTGCATTCTATCACTGGCGTTTTGGCTGGGCATTTGAAGTACTTATGTGTATTAGCACACAAATGCTTGGATTCGGGATGGCTGGAATTTTTAGCAGAGTACTTGTTACACCGGCGGCCATGATCTGGCCTATTACTTTGATTAACACTGCTCTGTTTAACACGCTCCATGATAACTCCACATCGAACCCAAGTCAGAACTCAGGATGGAAGATTGGAAGATACAGGTTTTTCTTGTGGGTCACGATTGGGTCGTTCTGCTGGTACTGGTTCCCCGGGTACATTGCACCATTTCTGAGCAACTTTGCCTGGGTTACCTGGATCAAACCCCAGAGTCCAGTGGTAAACCAACTATTCGGGGGCTTGACAGGGCTTTCACTTATTCCCATGACCTTTGACTGGACACAGATCTCAGGATTCAACTTCTCCCCGTTGATTCCACCATGGTTTGCTATCGCAAATACGATGATCGGGCTCTTCATTTTCATCTGGGTTGTCACGCCGATCATCCACTACACCGGCTTGTACTATTCGGAATATCTCCCGATTAGCGATTCGAATAGTTACGACAACACAGGAAACCGTTACAACGTTTCGAGGATCGTGACTTCAAGGATTACTTTGGACGAAGAAAAATATAGAAATTACTCACCCCTTTTCCTTTCCACGACCTTCATGTTGGCCTACGGCCTCTCGTTTGCTTCGATTATAGCAGTTCTGGTTCACACAATCCTCTTTCATGGAAAGGAGATATGGGAGCGATTTCGTCACTTTAACTCTGAGTCTGAGGATGTTCATGCCCGTCTGATGTCACGCTTCAAGCCTGTGCCCCTATGGTGGTATATTGCCATAACGCTGATCATGATCGCATTGGGTCTCGGGGTTTGCCTCGGATATGATACACAATTGACCTGGTGGGCATTTTTCATTTCATTAATAATACCATGCGTGTGGTGGGTTCCTATTGGCCTGATACAGGCTGCCACAAACATCCAGATAGGATTGAACGTCGTGACCGAATTTATCATTGGCTACATGCAGCCTGGTAAGCCAATGGCGATGATGCTATTCAAGACATACGGATATATCAGCATGTATCAAGGATTAGCTTTCACATCAGACATGAAATTGGGTAATTTTCCTCTCATACTATTTCGGCTTGGTTACGACCATCCCATTCACTGACACTCCAATCATAGGCCACTACATGAAGCTTCCGCCTCGTGTGACATTTGCCGCACAGATGATATCTTGCCTTTGGACCTCTATCGTTCAAATTGCGGTGCTGAACTGGGCTTTGGGTTCAATTGAAGACATTTGTACTCCCCATCAAGCGAATCACTTCACCTGCCCCAACGCTCGAGTATTCTTCAACGCATCTATCATTTGGGGCCTCATTGGCCCACGGCGAATGTTTTCCATCGGACAGATTTATTCGCCGATGATGTTATTTTTCATCCCAGGGGTTTTGTTCCCAATTGTGATCTATTTGGGTGCCCGCGCTTTTCCACGAAGCCGAATTAGATATCTCAGTGCTCCAATTATCTTTAGTGGCATAGCACTGCTTCCGCCCGCTACGCTGCTAAATTACCTTTCCTGGGGTGCCGTGGGTTATCTTTTCAACAAGTTGATTCGCAATCGCCACACAGGCTGGTGGATGAAATACAAGTAGGATTTCTTTTTCTTTTCTTTTCTTTTTTTTTTTTTTTTTTTTCATTTTAAGCTGCCCTTGAATAGGTTAACAGCCATGGCTTCACGTGCTGACTTTTGTCTGAATAGCTACGTCCTTTCAGCTGGGCTTGATATTGGTCTTGCCATATCTACCATAGTTATCTTTTTTGCGCTTTACCTCACCAAAACAGATTTTCCAAGTTGGTGGGGTACTGAAATTACGACAAACACCATGGATGTCTCTGGCACGGCCGTCCAAAAGATAGTGGCCCCTGGAGAAAAGTTTGGCCCTCAGTCCTGGTGAATGCCCATGCGTCCAGTTCGCAATTTCGCAATTCCGCCGACTCGGCTCACAGCCGATCTACTAGTTTCATCTCTGAAAGCGTCGACGTTTTACGGACCCCCCGAGGGAGCTCAACTTGCATGTTTAGGTGCTCATGTTGTTGTCGTGGATGCATTCTTACAATCTACAACATCATAGCTGCCCTTGGCAAGGCTTTCTAACTTGGCCTTTACTATTTGTTTGCTTGCTTTGTTGTTTTGATTTACATTTTCATCGAAACTAGTAGGGGAAGTATCTCTCCCTGTGCCGGAATGTCTATTTTTCATTTGATAATTCAAATAAGTCTCTTCCTGAATTTCTCAAATAAACGAACACTTTGAAGATCCAATCCATGTCGTAGGCATACTAACGTTTCAAATGACACATGTTGTCCTTGGGGCTGCTGAAAGAGAAAAGACAGAAAGGTTCCTACCAAGAAACCAATGGTTTATAACATATTGTTCGTAACAGACCAACTATTAGGCATAGTATCCAAAGAAAAGAGCGAATCATCCCCAAGTGCCCACTCAAAATCAGCCAGAAACTGCTCATCAAGTAGAAACGCATCTTGATTCAAAGGCACACCACCCGGCTCATGGTGTCCAGCATCAACATTAGCCCCTGCCCCACTTGTATCGGTACTATACGAGCGAGACTGGGAATAAACCGTCCCACTACTAGGTTCAACAACAGAACGCATTCGCGACGGAGGATCAAATTCATCACGCCACCACCAAATAGTATCGATGACAGGACCAATAACAAGTCGACCTCGGATCCGAAGCGCGGTGAATTCAGACCCATCTGGCTTTCGGAATGCCTTGGTACTATTCCATATTCCGTTTAGAATAGTAACTATTTTGGAAGCGATGTCGGCGCTATCGACGGACATTTGTTTCGCGAGGTTGATGGCTGTGAAAAGGGAGGAGCGGGCGCGAATAGTTTCGAGGCCTTGAGAGGCAGTGGGACTTTTTAGTATTCTGATTAGAGCGCATGAGGCCAGGAGGACGGCAAAATGCATTTGAACCGGGGTCATGGCGAGGCTTTTGACGCGGTCTGTTAGGGATTGGATGTAGTCGATTAGGTTGCAGGATGTTATGAGGATGCGGGGGAAGCACGCGCTTGAGAGGAGGGTTTGGATCTTGTAGAAGTGGAAGCAGTGAATAGCCATGCGGCAGAGAAAGATGTCGAAACGCTCGTCATCTGTAAATTGTGAGATGGAAATTGATGTATCAATGGGGAGAAGGTTCTTACCAGACACGGCCTCTAGTTCTAGCTCATTCATTTGGCTTTCGTAAGTACGGAGTAGAATGTCAAGGGAACGCTCTTGCTCTAGGGATAGGCAGCGTAAACCATTATCCATAACAGCTTCACAACACTGACTAACTACTTGTTGACAGCGGAGTTTTAGCGCTAGAGATGGAGTGATATTATCGAGCATGATCTGGCGTTGTCCTGGATCCTGAGTTTGGTTGATTCGAGGCAATTGTCCCTTTTGCATGCAAACACTAGCAAACATATTAGAACTATACGGATCAATGGAACATTGATAAACTCACTGTTGATATGCAGACATTGCATGAGCCCAAAGTTCCGACCGCCGTAATAAATCAGCATCTGATGGTGCAGGCATCTTTACCCGTGAGAACTCATGACTCGACATTGGAATATGGAGGCCATTCTGCATCGCTATATGAAGCATCATCCCGGCAAGAGGGAACGTGATATCTGGGTGGTCTCCTTTTGGAAATGGCCATTTGATAATGAGCAAAAATGCCTGGATCGTGTGCCATGGCGGAGAACTTGATAGGGCTGATAGGAATGCCATTTCGATGATACTGCGTGCCAAGGCCAGAAGAAGAGTAGGGTTCCGAGGAAATATTCGACACGATACGCCGATGATAGCCCAAAACAGGAAGGGTGATTGTGAATAGTATGCATTAGGTTTTGTGAGTGGATCAAGAATAGGGATGAATTGACAATAGTGTCGGAAAAACCTGCCCCCAGTAAGCAAGTATATCAAAATCAGAAGAAATGAATAGAAGAGTTTACAATTCAAACAACTCATCAATCTCCTCGCCTGTCACCTCAACGCCATTCAATTTTCTTGGCAGCGTGATATCGTTATTATTCTCTAATGCCGGTCCCGGGGTCCCAGACCCCAAGCTACTCGGAGCTAATAGCTGTGGTGGATAAGACTCAGGTGAGACGACCCGTGAGTGATTAGACAGCGAGTCGCGTTGTGGGCCTCCAGGGACCCCGAGCTCCGCCGCCGCTGTCAAAAGAGCAATTGGTGACGGGTGGAGATCCGCAGGTTGTGAAGCACGAAGCTTCCGGCGCAGTTCTTCTGACTCGCGCTCCAAGTCTGAGATACGTCTATGTAATACATCATGATATTAGACAGTACTTTAGCCTTCGGATCGGAAATGTGCGTACTTGCGTTTATGTTCTCTCTTGAATGGGTCAGAGACGGTACATTCTGCTTTCACCTTGCGACACCGGGTGCAAGGGTCATTAGGATTCAAATAGACATCGCATTTTGCCTGAGGAAAACTTAGTATGTAGTCTAATGCTTATTTCATTTCATTCCATTTATGGGAGGTCATATGATGGTACCTTCTGCTGACGGCATTCTGTACACGCCTTCTTCCCTTTCTTCAACGGCCTGCGGTATCCCATGTTAGCGGCGGGTAGAGGTGTGACTGACAAACCGTTCCTTACGTCGTCATGATTAGGCCCTGACAGGGTCAGATGCGATCGAAATATGGCGTAACCGGGCTTGAGAAGCTGGTGATGGCAAAAAAGTCGAGAACAGGAGGAGGCGGTCCCGGTACCGGCCAGATAGAAGGCACGGTCATTCCGGAACCGGGATGATAGCGAGTGTTGATTGGCCGAAACGGGCTATAAGAACATCAATTACTACAGTATGGGCTATCAAGATCATCATCTAACATTGAACATATTCGCCCTCGGCTGATTCAGTCGCCTGAGAAATAATATCTAGATACATTCAAGATCTTTCAAGTTTGAAAATTACAATAAATATCACGAGCATAACATTACATGACGAGCCCAGCATAGCAAGAGTACAGAGTACAACTTACCTCGGCATTTCAAGGTCAATACGACATACAACCTGTTCACGTTGTCCCTTGATCAACCCGGTGGAACGATACACAAGAAGAGTCTTTCCGTACCTAGATATTTGAGCTACAGCAGAACAGCATCGTGCCGAGGCAGCGGGGTTTCCACAAGGAGTCATTGCAGGGGACCCAAGGTGTCACCGCGAGAGACAATGTGGCTCTTCGCCCCTCCAGTTTGGCCAAATACCCTCCTTCTATGGCGAGGTGTGCATGGCATGGTGCCGTCGCACTAAGCCAGGAGCTATAAATCTCATAAAAGGGCACCCCACAGTTTCTTGGGCGCCACGGCGTCGGACGGCTAGGTGCAGAAGTAGGAACAATTTGTCATTGCGTGAGAGGGATGAGCGCAGGTGATGGGGATGGCGGTGAAACCTAGAACCTCCCTGCTGGATTCTAGAACATCTAATGGTATCTGACGGATTATGGTATTATGGTGCTGATGAGGTTTGTTGCCGATTTCAGGTGGCGATAGCTTGATCGCGTTCCATGCGCACATGTGCAAAGGCCGATGTCTCCAAATTCCGATTAATTTCTCGAGCTCTGTGGGGCACGACTCAAATCTGCTCTGCCATGATCGAATCTACCATGGGGGATCTCTATTTTTGTTTTACCCCAGAGTGGCAGCGCCACATGGATGGCGTGCGGCGAACGATGTTCTCAAGGTGACATCAGAGCCACAGGGCTGTCTATATATCGTTCAGGGAGACCGTGGCGAACGAGATATGAGAAGAGAGATATTCATGGGGCATTGAGTTAGAAAAAATGGTTGTCGATATTCCTTCTGTCGCTGATCTCAAACAAGCCGTCGAGGCTGGTCAGAGAATCACCCCCGGGGACGTGTCAACGATCTCGCATGCCGAAAGCGAATTGACTGGACGCGGCCCGCTCCGGGGTGGACCAGCCGGTGAGTCCATGAATTGCGATGGGAGTTGAAGACCTCAGGATCACTAATTGAAACAGCGACCGCTCAAAGTTTAGCGATGCGACAAATGAATTTCGACAATAAGTTCGAGGAGGTATCGCGAAAGCCACAAAGCCACATCACGCACGAAGACGCACGCGAGATGCAAGCCGCTGAGGCATGTGTTCATTGCTCCCAGTTCAAATCGATCTATCAAGTGCTGACCAACATTTTACTGCGGACAGGGTCGTGCCTTTGGCCGCCATCCCGGTAGAGGCTCCGTATCCGAACAAGTGCGCGCCATTGCGGATCGGAATGAAATCCTCGGCATCCCTCCAGTGCCGACCGAAGTGCCGGTCTATGTCACCAAGGATGATGCCCGCGAAGCCCAACGCGCAGAGTCAATGGTATACGGAGGACAAATCCCGTCGCAGGGCATGGCTGCGCAGATGCAGGTAAGTGGGACGTGGGCGTTGTTAGAGGGGCTATTGCATTAATTATTCATTTTAATGCATAGAGCGCCGCGGATAAGATCGAGAACGTCCGGCGAGACATTTGGTAGCGAATCTCCTACCAATTAAATCCGGCGAACATAAATAAAAAAAGTATATACGGAAGTACATAGAACGAATCGCAACGAGACATCTGTACACAAGGCTTGCGCCTGCATCATGATTTCCTCTAGTCGACGATGATATACACGCATTTATGGACGTAAGCGGGGGATACGCAACAGTCCGAGCTTCTCTTTGCCCCTCAATCACTAGCTTGTCCCAGAAAAGCACGGCCGTGCATGCAAAGTTTGGGGTCCATCCCTATGCTGACTCCACTTTACTGGATTTCCCAAATGATCGACGGATTTCAACCAGCCCGCGCGCCAGCCCACCGATTCTCACCATAAGTCGGACTCGCTGTATCTCGGCTGAATTCGTCACTATGCAGCCTCAGTTGGCGACGGTAGGTGCAGGTCGCCATTCTCGTCGTTCACCGATCCTGTAGCTAAATTATAGCGGTCCCCGAAAAAAAAAAGTCACGCTTCTACGCTTAGTAGGAGGTGTGCTCAACCTAACCCCCTTGCAATCCACTCGAGGCGGTGTCCACTCCGACGATGAGCGAGAGAAATTCGATGCGATTCGATGATATGATATCCACTGCAGCTCCCGCTCAATTGATATGCGTTTCATACGCCCTGTAGCTTGTTTCGAGGGCCAATTCCCGCTGTTCTGCGTTCAGAGTTCTCCTCTCAAATGTTTGTGTTCGCGGAGACTCCACAATTCAAATGAGATACCGCATTGATTGGGCGGACATGTCGGTCGCCGGGGGTTTCGCGGTGACGCTGCGAAGGCCATATCGAAGACGAGTCAGGGACTGAGTGAGCAGTCAAACTGCGGTGTCTAGCCAAGGTCTCAATTTTGCACCTGTATCCACAGGCGTATTCGAGCTTAGTGGCGCTGTGGCAGAGAGAGCAGATAATGCTGGTCCGTCTGGTAGGCGTGAGCTAATCAGAGAGATTAGATAGGGAGGGGCAGCGGGGGTGGCTAGCAACAATTTGTCATGCACAATTTGGAATTTATTTTAGTGACGCAACGGGTGCAGTTTCATCCTGAATCCAGCAATGCTGCTCATCTTGTTGGGGAGGAGCAGAGAAAGTCTAAGTCGATGGTGCCCATGGGAAAATGTGAGGGGAGGGGTGAGGTGAGGTCAATTTCACTGCTCACTTCTCCCCTCGCCCTTCTCGCCCTTTAAATACTTCCTCTCTTCCCCCTCCCAAGGTCCCCAAACTTTTTCATCTTTGCCACTTTGAGAACCTTGCGAGAATCAATTCTATCCTTGCGAAAATCAAATTCCATCATGCCTCTTACTGGACACTGCTTGTGCAAGGCGGTCACTTATACCGCCGCCGTCGACGCGCCTTTGATCACAGCTTACGATCACTGCGATGACTGCCAGCGCCAGAGTGGTTCTACCTACTGTGAGTCACCTCTCCAATCAATACGGATCTAAAAAAGTGATGACATAGACTAATTGTTCTAGCTCTGGTCGCCGTGGTTCCCAAGGATTCGCTGACCATCAACGGCCCCACCAAGAGCTGGGCTGGCCAGGGTTCCTCCGGCAAGGCCGTGCACCGCATTTTCTGCGGCGAGTGTGGCTCTCCCATCGCCCACGACCCTGAGGCTGCTCCTCCTATCATTGCTCTGAAGGCTGGTACCCTCGACACTGAAATCAAGAAGACTCTTAAGCCGGTACGTGGGGCACGCTGGGGATGCGACGCGCTAAATAGTGGGGCTAACTCTACTTTCCGCAGGATACCGAGATCTGGACTGTCAGCAAGCTTCCCTTCTGCCAGGAGCACCTGGAGAAGCCCTTTGAACACATGCCAAATTAATTGAAACTCGATGAAGGGGTCCCAATACCCAGTCTGAGAGGAACAGTTACGACATGAGGAAACAATGAGGAAAGAACCAAAAAGTTTTTAGGGACGGGTTCCATCAGTTCAAAGGTTTACGAATTTAATAATGAAATATGAATGATCTGAAAGACAAAGAGATCCATTACTCTGAATGTACTTCCTATGCAGAGGAAACTGGACATCCTCGCCTTACCCTGATCGTCCTAGTTGAGGTACCCGCGTGGGTACTTCTGAGACGATCCTCGTAGCTTTATCAGATCAACCTTGACCCGACAATCTCACCACCAATACAAATTCGCCGACTCAGTTTGGGCAGAGTACTTCACATCTTGTTGTCTCTACCCAACAGGAACCCTCCCTGGGTCGGGATGGGTACCGACATGTGACTCCCGCGGCTACGACGAGATACACGATTTCGTCTATTGCCTATTTGGTAGATCGATGGACAGAATCAGCTGAGAGGTAGTAAGCTGTGTACGATCCAAGTAAACTTGGTATTTCAGATGTAGTAATGCAGTCACATTCCCGGATTGTTCATAGCTCAGACACTTGGCGTAAGAGTGAAAACTCCAGAGTCAGGGATCTACGAGGTACCGTTCATGAGCTAATTGATTAGTAGAACCCATGCTTTACCAAGTACTATAGATCTAACACAACCTCCGACAATCACGTTCTGCACGGGGTTTTCCCGAGGTCCAACAGCCCATGATCAATGGCATGCCCCAACGAGAACACAACCACGATATCTTCCACATGTCGCTTTCCACCGAAATCCCAATACTATACCAGCGCGTGACCAGCAGCGCTCCAAACCCTTCCCAATTATACTTCTGACGCTGAGAACTGTTTCCCAATTCTCTCTTTCCGACACAGGTGCGGACGACTGGTCAAATATCTACCAGCAAACACGGAGCATTCCAATGAAGTCGGGTGGGACAAACACATTTGTCGACGTCGGATTTGCGGATGTAACTTTCAAATCTGCAAGCTATTAGCTTGTTTAGCTGGTTTACCGGGTAGAAGTAATATCATGGACAGATTTGGAAAGAGATATCCAAATGGTGAATGTGAACGTGATGCTGGCTCCGATCAGCTTATGGGGACACCTGGTGGAAGTATACGAGTAGATAAACAGTCTGACTGGTGGCGTTAGGTCCACGTCATGAGATTTTGAGATATTTTTGTCTTGGTCTGAGGCAAATATCGCATAAAGTACAATTTACGATTTCCTTGTTATCAAAATGAGCTTGTCAAAGTCGAAGAGTAGCGTTCAGCTGCCTAAGAGTGTTAAGGTTCGCTCGACATGTAATGCATGTCAGCAGGCTAAGATACGCTGTAGCCATGACAAACCATCTTGTCGTCGCTGTCAGAAACATAATATCGATTGCATTTATAGTGTTTCTCGGCGGTTGGGACGTCCGGCGAAGAAAAAAGAACCCCGGTTGAGGGTAGATGGAAGTAGTGGTAGTGCTTTACCAAAGAGGAAATGTGATCAGTCTGATCGTGAGAAGAAAAAACGCCGAACTACCCGGAAGAAACGAAGTAGATCAAGCTCCGAGTTGGTGCGTGGTCAACCGAGCAGGGTTGATGTGAACGATGACGATGAAGAACAATACTCGGACCCCGTGTCGGATGAGAGCAATATCGACGATGGCCCAGGTATGTGCATTTGGTGTTCACAAATTTAACTTGTAAAAACTGGCACTGAAACATACAGCACTTGAAATGGAAGTCACGTCGGACTCCTGGCTCCAAGATATTATGTCTACTCGGCCCAATGGCGGGCCTGACGGTCAGCCTCTACAGGACGCATACGGGGAGCTTGACTTGGAAGATACTATCGATTCGCTATCAGATTGCATGAGACAGTCATCCTCAAGTCATCAGCCCTTATCAGGGGATTCGTATTTCCCGCCCATCTCCCTATGCCAAGACATTAACGCAGGCCTATTCAGCATGGACTGCGCTATGAAAGGCTTCCAACAGAACTCAGATCAGATATCCTTAATGGAGATGAAAGAGAAAGTCGATCAATCTCCCTGGGTATACGGATGTGTACCTAAATTTGACATGCAGCCCGTGTCAGATCAATGGCAACAACCAAACAGTATGTTCTTGAATAACTCAACATCAAATTATTGTCTTCAATCCCCAGGTACTAGTCAAGATAGCGATCCATACTCACCTGAGGCACCTGACTTCTGGAATTCACTCGAACCAACTCCCAGCTTCAGTTGTAACTGCTACAAGCAAGCTATGAGCGAGCTGATTCGATCGGGTCTCCGGGCTGGTCCTGATGGCTCGTGCAGTATTGATAGTATACTATCCTGTCAAAAGAATCTACTTATCCAGACAGAAGCTATTTTCGAATGCAAAATGTGTTCTCAGTCCGAGGTCCAGGCTAACATTTTGATGATCATTATTGTGACAATTGATAGTCTTCTATCTACACTTGATGAGACGAGCATGTCCAGGTCTGGTATCGAGGACAGAGATTTGTCTACTGAGTCAGCCCAGATGATAGGTCAGCAAGGTGATTTTGGGGCGAGTGGTGGAGGAAATGGTTTCAAGTCTTATGTTGATGCTTGCCCTTTGCTTGTTGGGGGTTATAGGGTTCCTGTGGAGGAGAAGTCATATTTTGTTCGGCAGGTTTTACAGGCCCGTTTGTCTATGCTTTTGGTTACCGTTCGGCGGATTCGTGCGTGTATGCAGCAGCATTTAACTGCGGTTTTGTCTAGGGGGCGGTTGCTAATGATCATGGAGACTGATCGGAGGCTGCAGGGTATCATGATGAAAATCAAGATGGCGGTTGGCTGAATGTTTGAATGAATTATATGAGCCAGTATGATAAAGTGCACGAAATGAATTTACTTCAAATGTTTGGAATTTCTCTAGTTGAGTTCAAACTAATACGCACGTGATAATCATATACAAGTATGCCATGATGTGACCTCTATTACGAGCACTTGAGGCACGGGTAGATTATGCCCAGGTAGCAGTGTGGCTCACTTGAATGAAGGCGAAGTGTCGTGTATTAAGAATATTTTATCTCTGGCCTCGATTTAGAATTCTCGGTCACTGATGGCATGCAATATCCCCATTGATGCACACATTAAGATAACTGAGGGCACAACTTTTGGTGTAAACATATTTGAAACTTTTCAGATCCATGAACTCCCCGAACTCCTCACCCTTTTTGAGTATTGTGATCCTGATGATTCAAGACAGGTTATCGTTTCAGA
Organism: Talaromyces sp. PF30-5; assembly: GCA_023626375.1. Taxonomy (NCBI): domain Eukaryota; kingdom Fungi; phylum Ascomycota; class Eurotiomycetes; order Eurotiales; family Trichocomaceae; genus Talaromyces; species Talaromyces sp. PF30-5. The sequence goes on along the minus strand of JAMAGU010000006.1, from coordinate 652,937 downwards.
GAACTTCTAACGAGGCCATGGCTTCTCAAAAGTTCCGGTCCATTGACC